>JAZEWU010000005.1:2076034-2125732 GCA_036362915.1 Geotria australis
CTCAAAAGACCTTGCGGAGTTCAATGAAAATGCAAGGGGCTGTGTAAGAAAATGGGAAACTGTAATATAACCATCGCGCTTCGAAGAATCGCAAAGAAGAAGAAGAGTGTTCTGCATTGGAATATTTAGCTATTTATCTAACGTAAGGCATGTGATTGGAAACTTGAGTTAGCATTAAAAATATACTCTTTGCACATGTGGAGATGTAACACTCAAAACCCACGCAGATGGGCAAGACAAAAAAACACCGCGCTCTTTCCGACAGCTCACCTCATTGCCCCGCAGGCAATGAGCGGAAGTTTCACATTTGCTGAACTCTCTCCATGATCCACCAACCTCACCTGCAAACCCCTGGCTTACAGGTTTGCACAAATCATGCCAGTACTCACAGACATGACATTCAGCAAAAAACCCTCCTGGAGATGTGCATAATACAGGATCCTTGTAAACGAACGCATCACTGAAAAGGAAGGCAACTTTGAGAAAGAATAATAATAATTATAATGATGGTAACGCGGTTAAGGATGACATCAACGTCTCACACAAGCTCGTGGCGCTCGGTGATGTTATTTATAGGAGGGAACCCTGCCTCGCCCAAATAGGCTGCATATCGTGGTCACTTTGTCATATTCACACACAGATGCGAGCCAGCGTTAGCGTTTGGCAGAGTAAGGGAACAACGCGTTACGTTAATCCGCTTAACAAAGGCACCTACCGATAATCCCATATTACTCCACTGTCAGTGTGCAGATTACTGTTTGTCAGCACGTGTTGGTAGACTACTTTGTATACATATGCGTGTGTAAACATGTTGGCTGAGTAACTACCCGTATTTTGATTCCAATCATGATTAAAAGAGGGAATGACTCGTGTAAGCAGCTCGGAATCGTGGCAGGAGAGCAGCAGCAGACGCTGCCACATGCCAGAGACAACATCCTTAGCAAAGTGCTCGTATTTCTTCCATGAACTAAAATAACAACATACGTATTTAGGGATTTAAAAAAAAAACACCTAACAACTAGTCTTGACAAAAATAAATAATCAGATTAAGTTACTTGAAAAATTTACAATAGAGGATTACATCATGATACAACACCCTAAATCCTAGTTTATGGATATGTTTAAATGTAAAGCTCTAGGAAGGCAGCTGAGACCATACTGTGTGATGAGTGTGTAGTACAGTGCGATGAAACATGTTTTGTTTTCATTTCCACAAATTCAATCTAACGTTACAGTGTGTCGTGCTTGCTTCATTTTTGCTTCGGTTGGCAGTGGAGCATTTATCACAAAAGGGAGCCAGACCACTGCCTCGCGTTGGCAAATCACTGCGTGGAGTCACAGTGACCAGTGGCTAACAACCGTAAATAACCAACACACGAGCACTCTTCGTGGCCGCTGAGAGCAAACACATTTTGCAGCTCGGAGTGGCTGAGAGTGGGGCCATGACTCATTTTTCAAGCGCAATGAGTTATCATAAGTACTTGCAGCTGTAGAGTTGCCTAAACGTGTTTTTTTTTCTCTCCCTCTCTCTCCCGTTTCCCATCAAACAGCTAACAGCCACGTTTATGGAGCGTGCATTTATTTTATGCGCATTGCTTATTCATCGCACTGTCAATTTTTGCTGCTGCTCAACTAATGAGCAGTGAAATTATTGATGACCCTGATTATCAGGGCAGAGCAACTGGACTTTAATGCCGTGATCTTCAGGGAAAGTTATTGGCAGAGGAAACGCAGCCCCATGAGAACACACGCAGCACGTTCCTGTAGCCTCCCTGAATTTCTCATATTTTCCTTTAAATGCAGATCAACATTGAGTCATTATTTCGCACAAAATCGTACTGCAGTAAGTAGCACTTAGCGCTACGCTATACCTGCGTCGATGATGCTTCTTAAAAGAAACAATTTCTGCAGATTGACGATACTAGGAAATCTACTCATTAAAACATTGGCCAGTATTAGCGGTGCAATCTGAACAAGTTGTGCAGCAGTAATGTGCGCAGCTTGCATTCAGAAGGTTGAGCGTTCAAATCCCAGTTGGAGATTGACTCAACCTCTCATCACTCACCGGTTGGTAAAATACGCACCGCTTTCTGGGGAACTCAACGGTAGCTGTCTCCTAAAAGACTCATCAATGCCAGAGAAATGTGGAAATACCATGGCTGGCACAGATCTGCTGATGGAGATGATGTAGGATACACTCGTAAGAGTAGCAAGTCAGATATAATATGTCAAATAGTATACATTAATTAATAAACTGACTGGTCAAGAATACATGTTAATCCCCGATAATTGACCTAGTATTATGACACTAACTTGAAGACATTTCAAAGGAAATTGTATATACCTCAAACACTCAAGGTCAGTTTACCAAGTGTGTTAACATAACATATTCTAACCAAATAGGCTCTCATTTGCAATGAGACCCTATTTATGAATATTTGGACTTATCTGTGGGAAAACAAGCTTGCATAGTCACACGCGTGCACATATCATAGAAACATGTATAATGGGGAATCCAAGAAACGTTGCATGTTTTATAATTAATATCGCAGATGTGCTCTGACCATAGTACATTTTGGAGATACGATATCAACAGTGCCGTGTCTACACATTATGTATTTTAAAGATCGAGGCGCGATTTCGCCAGGCTTAATTTGAGATCCTCGGAGAATCTTGCCAGCAACCACAACTCCACACTTATTTTTTCCCTGTCTTATCTGCTGCTTAGGACAGCATGATTGGGTCTAATTAGCTTCAATTAACTACATGTTTATTCCTTTTTGTTGCGTCTTTGGCATCTCAGCACCTAGAGGAAGCTGTATGACTTTATTTAAAACTGCACACCACTGTAGAACTAAATAAAAAGTGACATTTCGTGTCAGCTTAAGGTTCAAACGCTGAGGGGGTAAAACACTTAATTCTGTTGGGAGTGGTAGTGTTAGTCATTCACACACTATGAACTCGGTGACCTGGACTTGATTCCCGGCCATAATGCACAGCGTAAGTGGCAAGCAAGCAGGGTATACACGCTCCATCGCTGGGCTACCCCTAGGATCTAGGGGTGTCCAAACTACGGCCCGCGGGCCAACTGCGGCCCGCCATCCATTTTTAATTGGCACGTATCAAAGTGTAAAAATATAATGGTCTATGGCCCACACATAATATTTGCGCTTAACTGTATTGTGAGTGGCCCAGTCCTTCGTATATTTTTTCTGTATGTGGCCCTCAGGAAAAAAAGTTTGGACACCCCTGCCCCTAGGTCAAGCATCAAAGTGTCTCATTGTTCAAACAAATGCGGCCCAGCTATCATCTCCTTTGAGAGTCTTACAGCAGCGGTGTAAATCCTACTCTGTAATGGATGGGACAGTGTGTTTGCTAGAAAATCGCTGTTGACTTCGCACTCGTTATATTAACTGCGGAGGAATGATGGGTTGAAGGAATGATGAGTTGAATTAATCCCCAACTGGTATTTTAATCCGCTACATTCAGCTTCACGATTTTATTTTGACAAGGGCACCGTGTTGGCTGGTTAATCTATCGAGCGCATTGTCAATATACTGTATATGGCCTTTATTGTCTGTCAATTTTATTTTGTTTGCGGATCTAAAGTATCGATGTAGGGTGTACACAACTCGATGTATGAGAATTGCTCTTAAGAGCTGCTGTTTCGGGATAGCCGTGACGAGCGTTCTTCTTTCGTGACATTTCACCACCCAAGCATTTTGAGACAATGCCTCTAATATGACAGGTGAAATGTCGCGAAAGAGAGAGGAGGAGTGCTCACCACGGCCTATCCGAAAGAACAGCTTGTAAGAGCAATCCTCGCGTAAATACAATAATTACATGGTTGGGTAAAATTGTGGCCAATCGCTCAACTCAACATTCAAGTGACGAGTTCAATTGCTGAGAACTGCTCGTCACAGCTGTTCTTCGGGAGTTAAATTTCTGGTTGGAGGTTAACTCGACCGGTCATCTTCCTCCACCCCGACCCCCCTCCCCAGTGTCAATTAAATCAGAGCAACTTTGGCGGGGACGTGGGGGGGTTAGGTGGGGGGCTGCCGGGGAGCTGGGGGGCTACCCGCTGGTCGGGCTGTTGCGGGAGGCTCCTATAATGTCATACGGTACCCCTAGGGGCCCCAGGGTCTTTCTTTTCCCTGCACTAGTTGTCCTTTTGGGCCCACTAAGTGACCTTCCCCTTTGATAACCTGGTTTTGGTGAGCCCTATATGCGCTCCCCCAACGCCCCCCACCCCACTAATAAACTGTTTTTGGCAACAATAATAATAATAGCATTTTATATAGCGCCTTTCACCCGAGAATCAGAGCAACTCTGTGGCTTACGCAATATGAAAATTACATTTCCACTAACGGCTCAAGGCTAACAATGGAGATCTAATTGCTCGTGTGACCAGGCAGACCCTTAGCTGTGTTAAATTAGCCATGTAAATTAGCAATGTAAAAATAAAAATTAACTATGTAAATAAATGGGTTTTTTTCTGTTGAGGATCCTAGAAGAATTAAACAAAATCGCACATTTTGCCCTTAGATAAAATTGATAAATGTGTTCCCAATTTTTAAAAAGTATATTGATATGTTCTAGAAGTAACCTACAAAGCAAATTCTTTGTGCCATGGGGTTTGTCTCTAAATAGCAGCATGAGTATAAGAATATTTGTGAATATGCCCTGCAGTGCACATCTCAGCTGGAGCCCAGTGCTCCACAGAGACATTGAGATCACAGGACATATTGACCTACCACCAACAATAAACAAAGAGGAGGCATAAGGTCAAAACTACCTTGTTTCACATTCCGGGTTTTCCTAAAACACATGTAGGCCAGCCTTTGATTACATTTCTTAAGCCTTCAAAACAAATTTACTCCTTTTTTGCTTGTGTGGTGCTGCTCACCCGTTCACCTGTTATCCTCTGCTTTGAAGCCGGGGTTATTGGATCACGTTAAGGTCATCGTGTGCTTGATATTCCCAACCTGGAAGGCTGCCAGGTGGTCAAGAGATGGCAGTACAGCAGACTGCTTTTGACCTATCTATACAGACTCTTGAGTCTCAGCTGCTCTTACGCGCGGATTTTGTCTGGCCACGCTTCCCGTCTCCCACATGCAAAATACTCAAGAATAAATCGACCAGGAGGTCTTCATCCAGCAATGGATTGGCAATTGCTGATGACGGTGATTAAGAAACCGGCCCCTCGATGCAAATGTGGAATTTCCCCGACTGTTTCAGCACAGACAACTGAGAACACCATTGCCCCCTCACTCTTTCTGCGCGTGTGGAGGCGGGCAGTGTAATCTATCAGTGAGCTGTGCCCAAAATACTCCAGTTATGTTTCTGCTGGGGTTTGTGTAGCTCACACCAGTGGTATCAGGTTTAAAGCATTTCTGCCATCCTCCCTCCTCGCCACAGAATGCACAGTTAGTGTCCAAAATGCTATTACAGTCACGTTCACATAAGTGTAATTGGGCAGTGGGTAAAGGCACCCCATGTAGTTAGACCATAATTAATCTCTTTTTAATAAGAATGCATAATGCACTGAATGAAGGCCCTCCTACGCCATGTGTGGGTTGATGAAGAGGGGCCGAAGACCGGCTCAGATATAACATCAGCATATACTATTGTAGATCATAAACGGTGTTTACTCACTGGATAAGACTAATGAATGACCCATCCTATCAGCAGAAGCATTATCCCGCATTTCCTCAACATATTGCGAGTGGGCAAGATATTATTTTCAGATCTAAACTGAGCTAACCTCTGCCCAGTCGTGTCCCCACGAACAACACGGCCTCGTGACCGTCCATTCCATTCCAACCTCCTTGCCTCCCCCTCTCAATAATTCAAGAATCATCCTCTCCATACCATTGTGGCATCAGTGACTTACCCAGGGATGGTGTACCTTCATTCGGAAAAATGCAGGTCATGGGTGGAATAGTGGCCAGGTATTGGGTATAGGCTAGGGTTTAAAAGCCATCCATACATCCATTTCCTAAACAGCTTGTCCTTGTAAGGGTCGTGGTGGTGTGGACCTTGTTGTGGATATATTTTGTAAAGATCTGGCTGCCTGACACTGTAGTTAGTGGGCTCCCCTCAGTCATAAAGTTGCACATTTAAATTCGAGTCGGTGGTCAACTTATGCGGTCATCCTTCTGTGGGAAGACAACATACCTGGTTTCCCATGGAGAAACCGACTCCTTGGAACAGAGCATGGAATTCGCACCACTATCTCAGACCCACCCTAATGTACACTTTTACTTTTTGACTTTAACTTGTGATGTTAAAATCCATATTTTTCTTGGGTACCCAGGGTTCACAAAATATATGCAGGAGATCCCTGTGGCATGCTTGTAACAGTACACTTGTGACAACTTGAACACTGTGTTTAAGGTGTTAGGGACCACCTGCCTTTGGCGTGTAACCAGAAAAGTCAGGGCCGAGCACACTTTAATCAGACGTAAGGATATGATGATGTACTCATTCATTCATATACATTCTTAAGGCTCGCCATACATGTACGTACAGTAATTGAACGTGTAATAATTGATGTATTTCTCTATGAGAATTTGTGATTGGTATACGATATATGAATATTGTATTTACCACAAAAAATCGTTAGTGTCATTGAACAATATAAGTTGCAAAATTGATAAGCACCTGATCATGTTAGATTTATGCTACTGACTGGAGCAAACAAAACCTTACAAACACAAGGGAAGAAATGGGAGCTAATGCTGGCAAGATAGTGAACACAATCTCAGGACTGATTCATGATAATTCATTAAATCTCCATGCAGGGGAATCATTCCACCTACATTGATAAGAGGTCATTCAAATTGCTATGGCTTCTTCTTTAGCGATTCTTCGAAGCACAATGGTCAGCTTCTGGACATCGTTATCTTTCAGCTCGGCCTCGAAGTGTTTGGTAGAATTCGCAAGTAATACCAAGTATTACTTGACAGGGATCGCGACGTGAACGCTTCTACCTTGAAGCGTGGGCTAGAGAAACAGCTCCACAGCGACTGGTTCTCAAATGAACCAACGGGGCATTGCTCATCTCTTTTAGCGGCCCTGAATCCAGTGTAGACATGATACATTCCCATTTATAGCACATAGTCTCTCCATGTTTACAGACCAAGATAGTCTAATTTGCAAGAGCGGCCCTTACTTGTGAGAGTGACTTCTTGTGACTTCCCATGAAGTGGCGCTCAGTCACTGCCAGGTGTGGAAAATGGTGTCACTGCGAATGTATCAGAATTAATTAAGGCTCAAATTAGCTTTTTTGAATGCAAGAGTGGCATATAGCAGCCAGCTGCTCCCCCATCTCTCATCGCCTGATCGTGGAATTAGGCCAATGCAATGACCCATCACATCTGCTTCTCACGTTCCGTGTTGGCAAAATAAACCCCGTGCTATGCAGCACGATGGTTGGCCAGATGCTGCCTGGTTTGTAGGGATTGCCCATAGGACATTGTTAACGAGATGATCAAGAATTCTTGAGGTTTCCATCGTGTTGACCGTGCGTCTTGTTCACACGCTGTTCGTATAAATAATCTGCACGTCTTTCTTATCCTTGACAATTTCCATAAGTCTGGCACACGCCTGTATTTGAGCATTTGGAGGTAGCGTTGATAGATCATGTGAACATTACTGCTGTGTGTAAAATTCCAAACCAGATGGGCTAAATGATCACTGGTACGAGGCAATGTAGCTGACAGATCTGTATTTATTCTTGAGTTTGTTTGTCCTCCTTTGCATGGCTTTTCCGGATATTCCAGTTTCCTCCCACATGCAAATTATCCTGAGCAGGCCTGATTGAAAACGATTCTGGAGAGTCAGTAAAGCCTGTCTGAATAAATTATGATACTCCAGATAGTAAATCAATAATGATTGTACAAGTTACACGATTTTAAGCAATATTGACACTGTTGGTGTGGAAGCCATATCATACTGACGTGATAAAGCTGAAGAGTATTTCAGCTGTGCCTTTGTGTGCTCTGCTTGCCGTGATTTATTAAACAAAAGGAAATACAGCGAGCTTTCAGATTAAATTCTTTGGGCAAAACACATTTCTGGCTCAGCAGTCACCACCTCACTGACCACAAGAAGCCTCTATAAACAGTGAGGCCTCACATAAAAACCACTTTATGGTAAATGCTGTGAAAGCAAATGAGTTTCATATCAGATTTGTAAAATGGATTATGTGATTAGGAGCTCTATGAAAGTGACATTAACAGTGGACCTGTTTAAATATTTCTTCTCTATGGTTACAGTGAAACGAATGTAGGTACAGGAGGCACTACAGGAAATGTGTTTTTGAGCTACAGTATCTACATAAAGTGGGTTATTCACTGTGTCAGCGGGATTAACAGCAGCAAATCCATTCACCTCTGTATCTCAAATGCTCGTGTTGGTCACAATACAGTAGGTGCTTATTTAATGTTAAGTTTACTTCTGGGAAAACCAGTTCAAGTTCAGTACTGCACCTTGCACAAACCCCTGCATCATCGTTTGTCATCGATTCAACACTCTAATGAGTAATCTTGCCAAGCCATGCTTTTGGAAATCATGCAATTAAAAAGGTGGAGGATCCTGAGTTCAACTAAGGAGCCAATACAATGAGCAACAGTTTGTCTATAGTCAACATTGGTCATCAGGTGAAGAAGCTGCTCCCTTCCTAGGATGTCGAATAGCTAGAGTTGACTTTGATGACCTACAGTGAAGCCAGTTTATAGTTTAGACATTGCTTGTGCAAATCACCCAGAATGTTTTTAAATTTGTTAGATCGTGGAAGCTAAGCAGGATTTCAATCAGGTTCGCTCTAGGTTGGAAGACTATATGTAAACGCCAGGTTTTGTAGACTTAGGCTGTGACTTGGCCAGGAGCTGGCAGAACAGCAAGGTATTCATAACGCTTTGTGTCTGAGATTGGAGTTTTCAACCGGGGTTTGCTTGGGATTTCACCAGACAAGAACCGTCCTGAAATGTATTTTCACATGCCAAATATTCATCAATGGAATTGGTTAAAACCCCGATACAGGGCTCTCCTGAAAACGAGTCATGAGACTCAGGAAGGCTGTCCCGGGTAAAACGCATTATTATTTAGAATTGCTCTTCATCTCTGTTCTTTCGGGATAGCCGTGTCAAGTGTTCTTTCTCTATCCTTCACGACGTTTCACCTCCCACGTTGGAGGCACCCTCAGGCAGAATGTGAAACGTCGTGAAGGAAGAGCAGAAACACCCAACATGGCCAGCGCGAATGAACAGTTATGAAGTTAAATTCTCATACATGCAGCAGTGAAAACCTATATTAATATTTGTATTGTATTTTGCTCGGAAAAGTTCAATTAATACACGTACTTATGTACCAGCACATACCCCGTCCTTCCTGATAATGTATACCCTGATATTTTTCCTGCCAGTGAAGCTGATAATATATATGATTGTGCAATTTTCTAATGTAGTTTGACAATGAACTTCCTGTCAGTGAAGCAACATTTTATACTGGCCCACTACATTAAATTATAGAAGTGATTTTCCTGTAAATAGGGTATTCTCTGGACCTGGAAGTCCTTTATGTGTTACAAACAGTGCCATGTGCTCACTCTGTCTGAATCATGGACCCCTTTCCCAGGAGCTCCTAGGCAGGATTTGGTCGTAAACAGGAAGGCAATCATTACAGTGGCACTCCATAGTATATGGGCTTTCATTCAGCCCAAATGGGTGAAAGGGGATAGTTGTACTTATATTGTGAACACTGCTGAAGGAATACACACATGTAGACACAAGCTGTTCATTTTTAACCAGGTGAGAGTCCATCGAGACAAAAAAAACATTTCAATAGAGACCTGAGATATAAACCGCCTGCTCAGAGAATTACTTTTGACCTGTAATATGATTACCGATGATTCCGTTTTTTTAATGTAAAGAGAATACTCCTAGATTTGATATTTTCAATGTAATGTCGCGTTTTATGTGAATACTTTAATGACTACATTAGTACCAGTTTATTGATTCTCCTGTGCTAATTTGCTTCAGTCACTCTCCTCCTACCACTTCCTTATCACTCTCCTATTTCTACTACCACAATCGGTTGTCCGATGATCTTCACACCTTCTTACCTCTGCTAATGTCAAGGACTTGTTCTACCCGACGGACCATTCGTCCAAACTGCCTTCAAACACCATGTTTCAGGGCAGTATATTCTTCTCTCGGGTTTTCGCCGGGCACTCCGGTTTCCTCCGACAGTCAAAAAACATGCTGCTGCATAGGTTAACTGGCCTGTGGACTAAATTGCCCCCGGGGCCCAGTGATGGACTGTCATCCTATCCTGGGTATAGCCCCGCCTTGCGCCTTGTGTCTTCCGGAATAGGCTCCGGCTCACCGCGAGGATTCAAGCGGTTTCTAAGAATAGATGGATGTTCTTCTTCCCCCTTCTCCGTATTGCTCGACTTTAAACGCCTGCCTATTCTCTTTTGTCACAAGTTTCCTATAACATCGCTTAAATCCAGAATTGTTTGTTCACATCTGTTATATAGTACTATTAATAGTGCACTTAGCTGCTGGCGGCTTTGTGTTTCAGACCTCAAGGCCTGTGCTCGGCAAATGGACAGTTACAAAATAAATTATTCTGTGATTCTGCATCGGCAGTGGTCAACAAGCACAAATAACAAAACATTACTCAACACACTTGTCAACAACTCTGCCTTCAAAGGAAACATATACAAAATTAAGTTGCTTTAATCCCAGTAAAAATAGCAATATATGCTATTAGGATTATAGGCTCTGTAGTATAGATGCAATGCTTCAGTGATTAAAGAAGATATTTATACTTATGACACATGCATTATCATTGTTGTTATAGATTCATATTTACTGTATACAAATGGTACCTTTAAATCTCCTCGCCATTCATGTCGTGATAGATGTTTTCCACAATTAATTAATTTGTTACCCAAATGCATGACATTTAATTGTTCAGCGGCTGGCCCATTGCATTGCCACTTTGCAGTGCAATCTAAACTGGCTGACCGCTGCTATCATCACTTTAATACAAGCTGTTGACAGTCATATCCACCATTTTATATTTCGGAACAGACATATCAAGCTTCTGACACATTTATTGATATTTTACTAAAATATATATTTGTACTCATGTAGGTTTTCACAGCTGTTTTTTTTCTTTCGGGATAGCCATGTCGAGCATTCCTCCTCTCTCCTTAGCGATGTATTGACACCCACTTTGGAGGCACCATTAGGTGTCTGAACTTAGAAGTTTAAATTGTCTTTCAATTGTGAATAGGATAGCGTTCGACTGACCAGAGGATATTGAAACGCCATCAGAGCTCCGAAGTTATTTGCTGTTTTCATGCAGCACGTGCACCTACAATTTACAATCACGGTACTTGCATTTCACATTATACAGTGATGATAGGGTTATACATATGTATTTATTTGCTTGCTTTGTTCTGTTAGAATTTTCTCTCTCAAATAATAGTCTGTTTTTATTCTAATGCATACCTGACGACCATCCTGTTACATTCATGCATGACAAAGAGGCTATTTCTAAAATGCATCATATGTCTGTCAGAAAAAGTCAGTGCTCGTCTGGTAATGCAAAATTACAATCGGAGACTAAACACAGTATAGAATTGCTTGGATGGTGCTATAGGCAGGTCACTCAACACGCAGACCTCTTCACCTGGGTGTGTCCCGTGACCTGCTCAACAAGCCTTCAGCACTACACGTGGTCTCACAATGCACGTAGCCTGGCACGGGAGTTGTAGTGACATCACTGTCCCCTAGCCACACGCGTCTGCTCTTGTTGTCGCCGTGATTACGAAAACATGTTGCTTGATCTGTATTACACATGTGCAGTGTCATATTTTGATGGGATTTGAAATACGTTCCCGGTGGATTTTACAGCCAGAACAAATTTCTTGAGACACCCAAGGTAATGGCTTGCATTCAGGGCACAGGTTGCAGAATGGATCCCATGGCCCAGAATGACCATATGGAGCTAGAATATTTACTAAATGAATACAATAAATTCAGCCCGTGCTCACCGTGTGCAGACAGCCGGGGCGCAGAAGTGGCTTGAGCACTAGTGCTGGAATAAATTACGTCTCCGACTGCTACAAAATGTCTCTTTATATGACCCCCAGCTCTACCAAGGAATGCACTGAAATTGAATGTATGGCGTGATGGGGCACGCCTGCAATCCAATTCAGTTGAGACGGGGTTGGTGGATCAGACAGAAATGTTCAAGGCTGCGAAGGCTATGAAGTGGCTAGTAGACGGTAATGGAGCAAGAAGGTTATATTTAGGTAATTATTTTTTGGTACTATCCCCTCCCATGTGTGTGTTTTCTCCAGTCACTCTGGCTTCTCCCCCTCAGACACACAATACTCAGTAAAACCACAAGCCGAACATCTCAATGCAGCACACTCTTGAAAACGAATCTCAAAACTCCGTGAGAGTTTCCTGCAACTCGGTGAGCTTTTCTTTGGTAAATGTAGGACAATTCAAAGTCGAAAAGTCAAAGTGTACCCATACTTAGAAAAATATTGCAGCACCACTCATCTCTGATGGCATGTACAAAGCCACAAAGCAGTGGACAACTTATCGATCCCAGAAGAACGATGTGTTTCGTCAACCCTCCCCATCCAGGGTTAGCACTCGCAACCTTCCATTTGTGAGTTGTGCACTCTATCCACGGTGCCACCTGGCCGAATGAGTAACTAGATGACTACTGTTGTTCGTGTTGTTATTCCTTGCAGCATTGCTCCTTGGCATGACTGATTTACCCAGCCCCATGTCATGTTCTGTGGGTGGAATTCCTCCTCCATGCATCACGAAATGCAGCCAGCCGGTGAGATGACATTTGAAGCCCGACAAAGAAAAAGTTATTCAGGCAAGACATGTTTGAAATGTATTTTGTGATGCACGAAATAGGCATTTTACTGATGGAATTCACAAAATGAATGGGGCAGTGGAAGAGTCAATAGAGATCCTTGCTACATTGCCAAGGGCTTTAGAAATCTGTGCAGCCCGTACTAGCAGAAGCAAACATCTGTTGGGTTTTGGAAGCAAACACACACTTCTTTCGATTAACTACACATGTCTTTAGTTTATTTACATGTATCCATCATACTGGGTGGCACTGTGGGTACAACACTTGTCTCACAGTTGTAAGGTGGCATGTTCAAATTCTGGCTAAGGATCCACTCAGCCTAACCTACCTCCTTCTTCTTCTTTGCGATTCTTCGAAGCACGATGGTCAGCCTCTGGACATCGTTGTCTTTCAGCTCGGCCTCGAAGTGTTTGGTAGAATTCGCAGGCAATACCAAGTATTACCTGACAGGGATCGCGACGTGAACGCTTCTACCTTGACCCCCAACCTACCTCCGAGGTAGATAGATGTTTATTATTACAGCAGAAACACCCAGTGAGCTTGCAAGCTCCGGAAGCGGGATTACTGCGTTGCTGACATGCCGTCCTCTTCGCGGCCCTTGTGCAGCGCTTTGTGACCCTCGGGTGAAAGGCGCTCTATAAATTGATATTATTATTACAACAAAAGTGCGAATTAATGAATGCTACTTTGTGGAAAGACAACTGTGGTTGTTTTGTAGATATACTGACCCCTGTTATAGCAATGTGGACTCTGGGTTAACAATGGATATGCTTGTTTAAGCGTGGATATGCTATACAGTAACTGTAACCTTTCATTATCTTCATAAAAAAATATCTGAGATACGTTTTATTACTTGTAAAATAAATTATTAATGCAACGACTATTTTGTAATGTAAATGCTTGCCGTCTGTATTGCCAAACAAACTGCTGTAATTGGCACAAAGACGATACATTTTATTGTTGGCTTGAGATATGCGAGCAGCTCCACAACATATAGACCGGGTGTGTCAAAATGTGCCGTTACTTTTCAACACCAAGGCTTTTGGCCTTGACATTTTTAATACTATTGCATTGCTCTTACAAAGCAATGAGAAAGTGCTCATTGCTTTTGTCAGTCCAGAGACAGTAGTTTAAATTCCACATTCATTTGACAAGGACAACCACTTTGAGAGTGTTGCTCTAGGGGCAGCGTTAACCTCGGTGAGTTGAGGTATCTCAGCACTGTACCGGGCATCCAAATAATGAATGTTATTTATTGACTATGAGTATCATATAGGAGTTATTGTTGTGATGAGTCGTATTCTAACGAATTCAGTTCAAGGTGGTGTTTGAATCAGCACTTCCGACAACAAATTGCAGTGTCACTTCAGCTACATCGGTTTTCTTTGTGCAGCCAGTTTTTACAGATCACGCCGTTTTAAAGCACTGTTCGTGGACAGGGTATGCTGAGATTTTGACAATTTGAGAGACAAAAAAAATTGCGGAAACCATTATCGGATTAAACACACTGAGGCCAACAATGTAGAAAATGTGTGGAGACATTTCATGTAACTGTCCGTTGTTGTGAACAGCGCATCACGAGCAGCATGTTCCTGTGGTCAAATTACGAATGGCAGTTCCTGGTAAATCTGAAATGTTAACTCTGTTTTCAGACTGTAGTTTTGTATCTCTATTACATTCTATATTTTTAATGGGTTATTTTTATAGAAGATTTTTTTTTTTACAATTAAAAGTGGGAAAATAATGTGTCGGCATCTTGAATTAATGGGGCTAAAATGGAAATCCGGTACATAAAGATCATAACACGCTTACAGAGTACAGTAATAGTGCTGTTATTTTTAAGGATAAATCAAATAACTGTACGTTAATTTTAAGAATGACATTGAAGAAAGTCACTGTATAAACCTGTGAGTAATCAAATTACTTCAGTTGACTTTCACATTACCTCGAGTAGTTAAAATCAAAAACTGATTTCATTTCAGAGCACGCCCTCTCATCGCCAAGTATCGGCAGCCGGCCTTGAAGGACGCGAATTCGACGCCAACCAACCACAGACAGAAAAATCTATCGTGCAATTAGGAGGCGTTATTTACAGCGCGTTAAAAAAAATATATACATACACGACACGTGGTCGGTAGATGAGCATTAATATTAATATGTATGCACTGAGAGCCCGCTGTTCAGTAGATCAATCAACATGCATGTATGCACAATTGCGCACCTTTCAAAGTTATATAAATAGGCACAGAGTGAGTGCAGCGAGGCTGCTCGTGAACGTACCTCGTACGCGTCGCCCACTTTGTTTCATGTGCGGCTTGTTAAATATTGAGATAAGACGCCTCCGAAAGGCACTGGTGGATGTTGAAAGAGCCAGACGTAACAATGATACAGACGACTGATCGTTCGTCCGTGTTGTATACACAGTTGAAGATATTTTTTGGGAAAGAGTGGCTTTTCAAAGTATGCACTCACTGTTTTGCATTTCACGCCACAGAATAAGTGGCGTTGCAAGGGATCGTAAATGGATCATAGTGTTTTAAAATATATTCACATGTATTTAACGTACTGTTCCCAGTACTGCACCGTATAATCCATATCCATGCATGTATACTGACCTTTGTTCTTCAAAGCAAAAACACAATCCCTATTATCCGCCTTAGACACTGTGAAGATGTAAGTATCTACAAATAATAGTACTAATTTACTCCCCTTGTCAATCCACTGATAAATAAAGAGCTTCTAATGCTGTATCAGTTGGAGGAGCTGTGTGAACATACTTCACCACACTGGTTCATGCCGGTTGATGAAGGGAGGATTTAGGACCGGTTCAGATATCATTCACCCAATGTAACCATGGCTGGGAATCAACCTGAGCTCGCTGGGTTTATAGCAAACTGTTCTAAATGTGTAGGTACATATACTAGAACAGCATATACACTAGCATCTTGTAAGTAGTGTTTTTTTGTGGTTCAACAAAAGTCAGGCTGGTCAAAGGCTTATGTAACATTTCCTATCCAAGTAAAAGTTTTACGTTTGTTTAGATGGTGATATCTCAACACAGGTGACGACTTCATTGGTGATGCGCGTCTCAGTATTGAGCTGATTACCCAGGGATGCGTTATCATTCGGCATGTAACGATGCATGATTTAAAATTAATTACTAGGCTAACAATACCTACAGGGGATTATGTAAGCAACGACATGCAAATCAGATATCAAATTGTCCTGTCAACCTGTCGTCCGTGATTTGTTGCTCGGATTTAACCTAAGCCAAAAACGTTGCTGGCCCAGTTATACTGGTGTAGTGTTGATAAATCAAGAATGGAATGGACAAGAGTGTTAAATGGACCAAAGGGAAATACATGTGGAACAGTTGAGCTGCAGAAGTTGACCACGGTCCTTATTTCCTTGGTATCCCCACTGGCCAGGTTGTTGCTAATTTGTATACTTTACATGAATTGTAAATGTAAACAATAAGACAGAACAGTATATAAATTCATTCATCCATCCATTATCCGTACCTGCTTTAAACCTGTAGAGGGTGCCGGTGAGCAATAGCCTATCCCGTCAGAGACAGGGTGCGAGACAGCGCTACACCCAGGATGGGACGCCAGTCAGTAGGACAATTATCCTAGACAGCATGTCTTTTGATTGCCGGAGGAAATCCGCACAGAAACGCAACCGGGTGGGAAATCCAACTCAGGGCTTTCTTGCGATGAGGCTGCAGTGCTACTCTCTGTGCCAACGTGCTGCCCTGCCAGTATATAAATGATCATTGTATAGGGAAGTGTTTAGAATATGGAGTATTTGTGTATACAGTATGACATTGAGTGTGCGCATGTGCCTGCCTGTTCCTTATCTCGGGCTCCTAAGTATAGTTCCGTCATTGCTGAAGGCAAGGGAAATACATGTGCATTTAATGCTCTACAAAAGCACGCTATCTATAATATATATATGTTTCCTTAAACACATTCCCCAAAGAAATAACAAAAGCCAAGCTCGATAGGTAAAAACTTTCACATGCCCACGCCGTCTGCCCACGTGCATTTTAACAAGTGCTGCCAATCACACAGCAGCAAAAAGCTACATGTTTAAGATGACTTTTTAAAAGCACCAGTCTTGAAAAGTTGGCAGGTATATTAACCCGTGACAGAAAATCCCTGCTAGCAATAGGCAGGAAGGCCGTTTATTAAAATGTACATTATTTTGGATTTTTTGGAGCTTGTCAGCAGAGTGGATGAATAGCACTTTGCAAAGGCAATGGCCAGTATAGTAATGGCCGATTCACCTTATTTCCCTGGTGCTAAAAAATGTGCCCCTGGTGTTAGCAAAGGGCATCAGAAAGTAAATTGGAAATATTTTGTTCTTAAAATGCCACGCAGAGGAGCCAATTACAAGTGTCTCAAACTTCCCTTCACAGCACTCACGTTGTAAAATCTATATATTTTTAAACAGGTCTAAGTCTCTCAATACTCAAATGAGCATTGTATGGTATTTGTGCCCATTGCCTTATCTGAGCCAGTAGTGCAAATTCCACTTTCCTATTGATTTTTTTGACCCTGCTGGATAGATGGTGAGCTGAGCCCACCCTCATCGGGGATTTTAGTGCGTGCATTTTTCGTGGCAAGTCTTTGCAGATCAGCCAGAGATCACAATGTGTGTGATTCTCCCAGCCTACTTGGGTAGTAAAGCAAGTAGGTTGCTGACCTGTGTATACCTGTGGATTTGGTTTGTAAGTATGCTGGATTCCTCCCACAAAAAATACTAAAAAATATAATTGACCAAATGTCCAAAGCAAGGACCTCCTAAAAATGAATCTTCAGACTCAGTGGCACATTCATAAGAAATCCAAGGACTGTTGTTATTGTACTCGATATTGTCGTTTCTGTTACGCGCCCGTACAATATAAAGGCTGCACGTTCAGCTACTGTTCTGTACCTGAGTCGGTCTATAATCCTATGGGGTACATAAAATGAGCCAACACTTTATGGGAAGTCAACATTGGCCTTATGAACCATATTCCCTGTCGTGGGAATATGGAATTTAGTGACAAAGGCAGAAGATACAATGCACAACTAGTATATAGCTGGTATCCGCGCATTTTTCGTTTTCTTGCCCTGATGATGCTGACTGTAATGCCAGCGAAACGTCGGTACCATCTTTTGAGGTAAGTGAGATTTGTGCTCGCTCGTTTTATCCAACATATCGACGGGTGCACTTCACTTACACACCTTCACATGACCTAAACTCACAAACAGAACCTCACTATGAATAACATTGGTCATGAAAGCCTTCGAGTTAATTCAACTATAACACTGTTTGAAACAAGATCAGTGTTGAAGATGTTAAACAAGGACCATCCTTTTAGTTTTCAGATGCCTTGGTGCCCTATACAGCAGACTCACCCAATGACCATCTGTACATCTGAAGAGAGATTGGTCAAATAGTCGTGGAAAATACACCCATAAAGTATATAGTGAAAGGATTGTGGTGCCCCTTCTGGATAACTGAATAATATGAAAGTACGTGACTTTGGTGTTATACCCAATGCTTAAAATGCGAGCCGAAAGTAGTCGGTATTGTATACTGGGCCTTTCATTCGAATCCAGGGTAAAGCTGTCCTGCTGATTGATGGTTAATGCCGCCTGATTGACTATAGCAGTCTGTCACCGTTAATCTGTCTTCGTCTTGTCATTTGTTAACCACTTTACCCCTACTCTCATGGTCACTGCACCTAGGTTATCGCATGCCTGGATTCCAGCTCCGATTCCTGCAATGTAGTCTGTACGCTTGACCATCGTTGTGGAAAACCTTAATACAGAAATAAATAACGCCTCCTTTCAATGTTTATATGTCGACATGAAAAATAAAAATATATTTTTTTAAACAAACTCCACGTATTTTCTTATAGAAACTGTCCTCGCCAATAAACATTGGGCAATGCAACCAGCATTTGTTCAATAAAGCCCGACTCTGCTGATGAGATATTTAATAGTAAACACATTCCGGAGTTTGCTTGTTTTGAACCAATGCTGCCCATAAGATGCACTCACATAAGGCCGTGCATGGCCGATGTTGTGTGAAAATACTCTTATGTTTTATGAGACACCAATATGGACAGGAGGTGTTATTTAATTTAATCGTACTTAGTGCAGCTGCCTCCCTGAATATTGAAACATTTCCTCAGTTCCACTTCTTGCACAGTTCAGCCTTTGAAACTCACTTCCTTCCTCTGTCTTTCCAGCCTCATACAACTGAACTTATTTCCAAGAAATCTAGTCATCTCTCACCAGCTATCATTAATCTATCCGTCTCTGCTGATGGTTGCTATGCATTACAGAAATTAGGAATCCGCTTAACAACCGGTGCAAATTTTGACTTGCAATTTTAATCGGTTATTTTTATTCCAACTTTATCCTGTTCCAGTCGTGTCACTAGAAATTGCTTGCCTTATAAATGCTAGCTTTTAATGGTGATTGGCCACTGGCAAGATTGAATTGCCATACTACAGAACTAAAAGCCTTGTCCATTCAGGAAACAAAACTGCCATCCACCGCAGTGAACCCCATTCACGGTCCACAGGAACACCATTGTGAACTTGTGTCTACACTATGTTCTAAAAGTCTTAGCCAATATTTGGTAAATGGCAATGCGTACCCAAAACAATCAGCCTGTTGTCTGCAAACAATATCCGAGTGTGTTGTGTTTGTGATATGAAAAACGCACTCACGAAGGGCATTGAGATGCTATTCAAGACACACTTTAACACACGAGGCAAAAGACAGTGCCTGTTTTAACAAATTTACAGCCTCTGTTTTGCAGAACTTTTTTTTATTCTCTTCGGCAGCAGGGTGGTACAGTGGTAATATCTGCTCCTCAGGAAAAAGGTCCTGCCCAAAGCAGTTTGATTCCTTCGTCAGGCGCCTTCTTGTGCAGTTAGTGTGCTCTCCGCCTGTTCTGCGTGGGATTCCTCCGGGTTCTCCGGTTTCCTCCTATAACTAAAAAAACCCACTGATTATTGAACTGGCCAAGAACATCATAATATATAGGACACAGTGGCTGGTGGGTTGGTGTCGGCTGACTACGTGGCTGCCTCCCCCCGCCCACCTCTCTGCGGTTTCCTTGTACCTCTGAGTCTTTGGACAACTACTATAGGCATTATAAATTGTAAATTTAAAATTGCTCCGCGGTGCTCATCGCCTGTGGCATCCCTGAGACAGAGGTGGATATTATATATTGCTATCGTGAAGTCCACTCTCTCCATAGGACAACTAACGCTGGCTATGTAAAGTGGTGCTCAATTTGTTTGACTGTCGTGGATGATGAGCTGAGTTGACTAGAATTTGAAATAGCAGCCTTCCACCTTGTCAACTAGCCTGAAAAATCAAACGTACAAACCGTGCCGCCCAATTGATTGAGTGTGGTGACATTGTTTTGTTGTACTTGCCTTTAGTGCTCCATCAAAAGTACCGGGCAGTTTAAGAAAACTAAAAGAGTTATAGGAGTACAGTGTTCCACATCAAGCGGTGATTAAACACAAATGTGCCTGAGGCATGGACAACATTGCCGGAGCCGGTGACTGAGTGTGACTGGAACCTGCGGTTCATCTCTGACAGCTCAATGATGCTGTCTAGACAGTCCAAGGTAAAGGTTAAGAAGGTAAACAGTTGTGGGGTGTACAGCTCAGCTCATGGGCTTAGTGTGTGTGAGTTACACTAATGGTTCAAGACTGCACCACAGGTGAGGTTTAGTTGTTGTGTGAGCTCTTAAGTCTCAGAGCAGTCTCACAGCAATCAATGCAGGCAACATGGACAGTACCGAGGGGCCTAATGCATTACCTGTAATCAGATTCCTGTAGGTTGGTAACGGTAATCCAGTTTTGCTGTATTACTCTATTTTCAGAGTGTAATCGGATTATTCACGAAACGGTATGTGTCAGTGGATTTATGTTTATGATTACAGTCGTTCCTGACATTTAGAGAGGGATTCCAAAAACAAAAGCAGGAAACGATGCTGTCAGCAGCTTGGGTTAATGCGAGGACAGCCGCAGCGATGTGTTCAGGTCGCCCAACAGATCCTGCCACCGGCACAGTCGGGTACAACTCCCACCAGCAACTGGCTCTGGGGCAATTGCTCACTGGAGTTGAGCACCAGCCAATGCCCGCATGGCACAACTGTAACTTTCGCCTTCCACTATACACATCGGATCTACAACCATCGTTTTTTTTATATATAAGTGCAGACATACAGCACGTGCATATATGGTGGTAGAGGTCCATTTGCCACGGTACCAGTGACCTCGGTTCGATTTTTTGGGCCAGGTCTACCGGGGGAATTCGGGTGCCAGAACCTGACCCGGCTCTCACTTAGTTTCAACGCCGAGAGTCAACACGAGCAGGGAGAGGGAGGCGGTGGAGGTGGACAAATGTGACCGGGCAAGCGTGGTGCTTGCTGACCCTGCCCACTGCTTTGTTTACATGGCTGGTCCTAATAGGATCTCACTCGGGACACTCACCACAGAAGTTTGCGGCACAATCCGGGGGTGTCTTTGTTTGTGTCCATATAGATGTACACAATAGAACGGAGGAGGAGTAGTGGTGCAGTCAGTGGTCAATACGCTTCGTTAGTGGCAGCCAGGCGGGACATGGGGAAGTCCGAGTGTAAGTATATTGTTAAATTATGAAATATTTCACGGTAACTGACAAATGCAAACGTAGGGCAAGGCACAGGGCCAAAGTCAATTTGCCCCTTCATTTCCCAGAAACGCAATGAAGTGTATGGATAATCTGGGTATCGTATGAATTGAATCTGTTCCGCTAATTAAATTCAGCGCAATCGCTTCACAGCAAGTGGTTGGTATCGAGGCCGGTGTTAGAGCGGCACCATCGCGCGGTCTCTCGCATCTTGTCTTCCCACGACGAGGATACACACACGTGTTGGCTTCCAGCAGCAAGCAACCGCATTTGCGAAATTCTACATTATCGAGTCTAAAACGTCAAACATAACGTTCGTAAACAGAAAAATGTGTAGCTAAGTAGTTGTTTCGCATTTTGCTATAGTAGTGGTGCCAGGTCACCGCCACTGTTAACAATTAACAGCTATAGGAGTTAACAGCTATAAGAGTTAACAGCTATAAACGCGATCCGTAGGGGTGAACAACACAACATAGGGAAGCTTGGTCAAACTGACCCCGGCCTGGCGAAACCTTAATTCTTAGAGAGATGGATTGACAAATGGCTCTAACGTATGAATTCATTACTTTATTCAATGTAGGCCTACCACGAGGTTGGAGTGACTTATTCGATAATTACGTAATATTGTCCGCCTTCTTGTCAAACTGTCTCGATCCCCGCTCACAAGAGCGTTGACTAGTGCTTTTCACCAATGGTGGTGCAGAACAGCGGTTAAAATGACACATTACTGCGTGGCAGGTACCCATCTCCATGGGACAGCCACTGCTGATTTCCCAGAAAGTGGGAGTAATTTGATTGACCCCAGGGGGATGCTACACACTCCGTCAACTCTTAACTGATATACACGATGTTATAAGTGTGAGTCGAAGACGCTATCTACAGGACCAACTGGTCACATATTATCATCAACAGCCATTGCTGAATGAAGGCCTTCCTACATCGTGGCCATCCATGTGCTCTCCTTTTCTTAACAACATGAGTATGACACTGTAGTGCCACGATCCTAATTCACCTTCAATATTCGCTTTGAAATAAATTGATTCAATGGATTACTCTGATAACGGGAAACATAACTGTAAGCAACACTATCAACGTAATCTAACAAAATCATCTCTAACACACAACTTGCCAGGCAACGTGACCTGGCTCAATTTTTCATTGTTGACATGCCGTTCTCTTCGCGGCCCTTGTGCAGCGCTTTGTGACCCTCGGGTGAAAGGCGCTATATAAAACGCTATTATTATTAATAGGGTATTGCAATGGCTACCTTGTAACATGAACCACAGCCTATGGTAGAGAACAGCATAGGCAGTGACCTTCCAAAGCCTCTTAATTCTTCCTCAATGGGTGTCAGAAGTCACTGGCCACGGGTGCAACGAACGGCTCAGGGGCTTGAGTGATGCATCACAAAGGTCAAGCGTTGTGGAGTTTCAGAGTCAAAATATCATCCGGCTGCTGACCGATTTAATGATGACACTAAACAAACATGGGCAAGGGGGGTTTGGGCTCTCCAATGGAAGCTGAGCAGGCTTTGCCGAACAATGCAAGCTAACTGCCATGGCCCCCAATGCATTTATTTATTTATTCCTACTTATTTCATGACATCTCAGTAAGTATTGCCATGGTTAGAGTTGACTCATAATTGGCAGGATATGAGTTTAAATCCATCCATCTATTTTCAGAAACCGCTTAATCCTATACAGGGTCGCGGTGAGCCGGAGCCTATCCCGGTAGACACAGGGCGCAAGGCAGGGGTACACCAAGGATGGGACGCCAGTCCATCGCAGGGCGCCTGGGGGAAATATAGTTAGTACGCCAATTAACCTGACAGCATGTCTTTGGACGGTGGGAGGAAACCGGAGTGCCCGGCAAAAACCCACGCGGACACGGGGAGAACATGCAATGAGTTTAAATCCTGGTTGGGAATTGACACAGCCCATCATCTCTCTCGGCTTGAAAATGTTTGTGAGAAGTAAACAGCAGTCCTATATAGGGACTGGCTCTCCCAACATAGGAATACAGATAGGTATGGCAACTGCTTATTTCCAATTTGAGTTTAAACACTGGCCTTTTCCACACATTGTTGGTTAGATTCACATCTTTATAAAATGGCTGGACCGCATTGACCTGACAAATGGCCTCGTTGTTGTTGGTAATAAAAACATCTGCCCGATTTTCTCAAATATCAGATGAAAAGAAGCATTTGTCAAGATGTGAATCTGGCCCTGTGTCTGGGCAATATATTTGCGGATGCATACTTGTATATGTGAGTGCAATGTTGTCTACACAATAACTGTTGTATACCTGTGAATGCACTTGTTTATTAATAAGTGCACTTATTTAATGCATTGTTGGTCAATAACCGTACATATAGTTGTCAAAACATGAACAATGCGTTCATTCACTTTCCTATCCGCTGTGGCAAGAATTTGCAAACCATGAAAGAACATATAATTAATGCAGAATCACAGTGCTTTAGTATATGTGAAAAAAACGTAAAGAAAATGCAAATTATGATCCCTAACCTTATACACGTGTGACTACTATATAACTCATATCAATTTATTCCAATATGCAAAAAAAAAACACGTTTTTGAAATTGCAAAAGGCGTTACTGCTCGCTTCAACCAGGAATGCTGAATGCTGTTGCGTGTTTAAAAATAACACATCCCTATGCTAATATTAATATACAGGGTAAATGATGTCCTGCTGCCATATCTTGGACTTTTTAATCATTCCACATGTTAAAGGTCAAACAAAAAAAATACAGACTGAGCAGGACACACATATAAATAACCATATTCTGAAATTAGCACGCCAAAGTCAAGGGTACAAACAATGCAGCATTCTGCTCGTACCACATTTCATAAAAACACAACATTGCCGTGCCTATTTTGATTCCACACATGTAGCTCGTTGTGTAAGTGAACAGCCTACTTCTTGTACATGCCCCCAGGGCCAGGCACCTGTCCGAGCAAGCCAAAACTCATTTTGGGAGCAATGTACAATGATGTTCAAGCAGAAATTCTACTCCGTGTTGGAAGTGTTAGAATAATAATTTTCTCACGTTCACTTACGGAATGAAGTTTACTTTACAACGTCCAGCCACTGCCCGCCAATATATGGAAAGGATAATGATTTGCATTTATCGGTGGCTTAATTGTCACGGCATCTCAAAACTACTTGTAAGAAACCTTTTGAACCTCAAGGCACATTTGTGTATGGTCTCCACGGAGCACTTTGTGGCGCTTGCGGCCCACTGATGGGTCGCGACCCACTAGTTGATAATGGCAGCAATAGACAGAGGGAAAGAAAACGAGATACAACACCTGAATGGTGGTGGGAAACAAGCAGTGACCTATGCAAGCAGAATGGTAGAGCAACAGTCACAGTGAGGTGGCCAGGACCAGTTGGACCCCAAGGATTTGTATTCGTTCCATCAGTGATCCTCCAGTCTGTGATAGCAGGGGAAGGGGGCGTTTCTGGGTAAGCCAGAAGAATAGAAATTAATGTTCGATACATTTCGCAAATTCAATACGCATTTTCACCAGGGCTCTGCACTGGGATGAGCATTGTCTTAATGAGTATTCCATCTGTGGGATAAAACCAGAGTACCCTGAGAAAATGCGTACTCCTTACATACGTACAAAAGTAACATCCTGAAACACTCACATGGATAATTGCTTTATTGGAATCTACCGGCTACCTCACTGATGAGTAAGCTGTATTTCCACACTCACATGAAGAAGCTGTGAGCAATATACCAACCCCACCTCCAAAGTGCTGCAATGTAGGCATGCCTCACTTCACCTAACCAATGTTATGTAAATAATAATAATAATTTAAATTTATATAGCGCCTTTCACCCGAGGGTCACAAAGCGCTGCACAAGGGCCGCGAAGAGGATGGCATGTCAACAACGAAAGAAAAAAACCCAATAAAAACCAAAGCAACAGAAAATAAATGATGAAGGCTACTTCGAATATACTGAAGATGTGGATATCCGGTACGTTATTGGTGCACTCAAACATTGTTTCAATTTTTTACTTTTCCAAAGACATGCTGCTGCACAGGTTAATTGGCCTGCGGACGAAATTGCCCCCAGTGCCCTGTGATGGACTGGCGTCTCATCCTGGGTATAACCCTGCCTTGCGCCCTGTGTCTGCCGGGATAGGCTCCGGCTCACCGAAACCCTGTACAGCATTAAGCGGTTTCTGACAATGGATGGATGGAGCCGTTGACTATGTAGCGCTTTTTAACAGTTGTCCATCGGGGAGAGGTAAGCAAGTTACAACATTACAGGGCACCGAGGGCAATTTAGTCGGGGACAATTAACCTAGGCAGAATGTCATTGGACTGTGGGAGGAAAACGGAGTACCCGGCGAAAACCCATGCAGACACGGGGAGAACGCGCAAACTCTACACAGAGAGGCACCCAAGCCGGGAATCGAACCCGGGCCCCTCTTGCTGTGAGGCGGCAGCATTACCGCACTGCGCCACCGTGCCGCCCATGGAGATACTGGGGGTGGGAGGTTGGGCGTCGCTTAGCGACGGGTACTTTTCTCCGGTCGTATAACGATCTATAACTCGTCGGGGTGTATGTCATGAAACCGTGTTCTGCGTCAAAAAATGCAGAAATGTGACTCATTCTACGAAGATAAATACCGTCATTCACGAAGTGCGTCATAATGTAGGTGCATGTGCGGGAATGTAATGTTCATCGAAAACACTTGCGGGACAAACGAAAAAGCTGAGTCATTTGACGATGCGTGTATTAGAATCAGGACTCCAGCTGGATGCTATGGTGGCTCCTCAATCAATCAAGACTTGGTCTCCGTGGGCCCCACACCACCAGGTGGTTACTTACACCACAATACACAGATTACATATCCACCCCTCTCGTCCACGTGCTGCGTAGGACATTTTATTCGCGTTGCGCGTTTGGGTTTTTTGACGCTGCTGTTCCCCAAACACCTCTGTGTACCCAGCACGCTCGCCTTCCCTCAGGGTGGGTGAGATAGCCTTCGGTATATAGACTACGCCCTCCCTTGCAAAGGCTTATATGGCCTTTGAGAACCGCTGAGAGGAGTCATGAAATCATCACGTTATTATCATTGCACAATACTATATTACTACACAGGGGGGGTAGTGAACATTCCGAAATGACTACAGACCCAAGTAGGGTGTTGCAACAGATAGAGCTGCTCGGTGCAATGTGCAGAGCTGGCTCTGTGGGAGGCGCTATGGATAAACAGGCCCATAACTTGCAGCGTTTCTACGACGTCTTATACATTGGGCAAGAGGCGTTCTCAGGCCCAAACCCTAACAGACAAGGATGAGTCGTGTCCCACAAACTGGATGCCCTTGATCCCTTCTGCTCCAACTTAACCTACCCTCCCTCTGCCCTCTATCACACTCTCTTCATCCCTACCCACCGTAACCTCGTGGCGAGCCAAGGAAGAACACAAGTTGGAAAGAATCTAGGCAAGTTCAGGAGAATGGTGGTGGTCAATCAGTCATGCATACCTTTATGTGTGTAACAATGTTTTATCCCTTTTAGTTGTCCACCACGTTGCTTGTAATCCCCCAGGAAGAGCTGGAATCTGTTGCTGAGGAAAGGGATGTCTGGTCCACTCTCATTGGACTGCTGTCACCGCGACCCTCACCAGGACAAGCGGTTTAGGAAATGGATGGATGGATGTGCTACAATGTTGTCATGAGATTCAGACCTCCAGCAAAGCAGTGCATCACCAATTGGTAGAGCATGGCACGTGGAGGGTGTATGACAGAACAATTTCTGAGATCACGTCAAGTGTCATCAACACAAGGGATCCTCCAATTCCCACGAGGATGGATGGAGAGCAGGATGGATGAGAGCTGTATAATACTTGCTGTGACATGGATCAAAAGCGTAGACAGATCAAGCACTGGAGATTGAAATTATGAATAGAAAAGTGCACACAGTCCATGGAATTACATTTAGTTACAGAAAGAGGAACACATTGGTCAGAGAGTGCAAACTAGAGGCATCATGTGTATGGTTAAGCAAAGTAAGTGGGCTTGGAAAATACACATCATTAGAAAGAATAGATTCGGCCAAGTAGACAACTCACCTAGAAGACCACCGTGGAGATGGAGTAATTATATCAAGGGTCTCGTTCATTCCATATTTCATCATTCAGTACTGTACAAGCATTTTTTGGAAAGTCACCCCATGAATAGTCTGATCCCTGCCGAAGTTGAATATTTAAAACTGGCTCAGGACCACCAAATTTTAATAATCAGAGATCAGTCTGAATCAAGCAATTACCTTAATAGTGGCGTTTTAAAAATGTTAAATGTTTTATGTTTTGGTTTAAGGCAGTGGTTGTTATAGATTATGGTGATAAAATATGTTATAAGCTTTTAATGATCTGCTTCAGCATTGACATTAACAACAAAAGATTGTACTATTTCCAGCTGCATTACTTTCATTTTATTTTGCTCATGTTTGGATAATTGCAGGAAGAAGCTTGAGGTTTCTGAGAAATTTACTGATTTTTTTCATTCTAACTCAAGTGGACGAGATTCCAATAATTCATCAATTCCAGTGGCATTTTTTGAATAAATAAAATATTTCTTAAAACGTGATGAAGCATCAAGCAATTTAATATTTATTTCATTTGTGCCTTCGCAAGCTAAAATTAAGTATTTTTATTTATTAAATCAAATATTATTTCACTGCTGTATTAATGTCAAGTGTTTGAAAGCATTAAAAAGTCAACAGTGGTACAACTAATATATTGCCTGCTATGAAACATATTTTGCACATTGTAAGACCTATTTTGGTAAACAAGTTAATGTCACGTTGTCCCCACTCAAATAAGCTGTGGAGTTTATTCATCTCCGGTAGTGGTTCTGGGCCTGTGGTAAACATTTTGCAATCTTATGGCAGGGGGCCTTCTCTCCCTATAACCACCGATCACTGTTTCGTGCGTTAAACACTTCTAATTGTGAGTCTAGCACTCTCACCATTGATTTATAATAGTTATTGTATAAACGTTGGTATGTCGGTCAAAATCAGTTAAATGTGAAAAAATAACGTCCAGAACTCTTGTATTATGTTTTCCTTCTGATTATATCAAAGCCTCGCACAATGTGCTCTGTAATAACGTACAATGTAAAACTTTAAAAACGGCTTGGTGGAAGTGTGATAAGAGTCGCTGACTCACAATACGACGATTCTGTGTAAAATACAGATCAGGCATTATCTTTAGTCAATCAGCTCCCTAGGTGAAATACGACAATTACAACTTTGTGGAAAGTCTGCAGAGGTTATCCTGAGGGTAATGCATCTGGCATTTAAACGTGGAATTCCCGCCACTGGCCCAAGCCCACCAGTTGGAGTGCTTTCTAATGGTGATTTACACATTGAACTCACTTTGCCTTGGCTTTAAAAGCTAGACAAATATTTTCATTGTTGACCGTTTATTTTGTTTACATTACACGTAATATTGGGTTTTTAAGATAACATTGTAAGCATTGCCCTTTTGGGACAATAACATGTACGAATCTTTATTTAATAATTCCTCTCCTATTGCACAAAAATGAAATCCCTTAAACAAGCCCATTTTTCAAACGAACGAATGAATAAACCAACTCGATCACATCACCATCTTAAAATCCCACAACAATGACCATTTCCTATTTGTGTTTTAATAGCAAAGCACGGCTATTTTTTCCATTAAGGCAACAATGAATTTCTGCAGGAGGCGCTGGCAGATTTATGCCTGTGAAGCAACAAACACCCACTGGACCTGTGAGCATTTTCCATGCAGTTTAGGAAGCCACACCCTTGTTGCAAACATGCCCACTATTGGATCTCACTCCGAACACTGTGTTCAAAATCACCTCGCCACATTCCAGTCCAAAAGGCCTTTCTCACGTATAAACATTTTTTTCCTTAAATCGCCGCACTTTATGTTGTCGGAGTAATTCTCACGAAGTGCGCTTCCGCCTGTAGTTATTGCTTATCATCCGTCCAGGGTTTATTAAATTTGCATCACGTTGTAGTTTGTATTTTTTACACACAGACTGGCCTCTGCCATGGATATGATAACTTGCTTCGCAACGCTGACAGGGATGAACATCCTCCGATGCTCATTTGAGTGGACAGAAACTTTGATTTCTAATTGATTATTGTGATATAAAACAATAGTCATGAGCTCATCATAAAGTCAACATAGTACTCGTGTTGCCGTGCAAGTCTCGCAGTGGAGACTGGATGATTGGCTTCATGAATGCGTGATGAGTGACCACATCAATGCACCCGTCTTGATGTCACTCGGGTGGAAGAACAGGGAGGTGGTCCAATTATTGAGTCATCCATTAAGAACAAATCGTGTTTCATGGTTAATTACCTACAAGCCCAGGCTTCTTCACAAAGACTTCCACTGGCTTGCAGGAGGGGTTGTTGGATCATGCAAATATGAGATGCTCATGGGAGGCGGAACAGCAACTAAGTTGTCGACTCGTTCGATTTCATAAATGTTCAGCTAATTCCCAGATATCTCTTTGCGTTTAATCCTAACAACGGCTCCCTTTCACATGCAAAGCACACGGACGAAAATGGTTAAACAGCCGAACCGCAAATCACTCTGGAAAGAGTTTTGAGGCGCAATGGGGTTTTCTCGGCTAAATAAAGGACATTGTCAGTCTAATGACCATATCAGTCCCATTCAGTACCTAAATGATGTGCTATATTTTTTAAGTGGTTCAACAGTTGGGTGTGCAATATCCATTTCCATATTAAACCCCTACTCCGATTTCCTTCCACATGGAAAAATACTCTTGTTCGATTGTGCTGTGAATGTCGATGTCATGAGAAAGACTGCTCCATCCGGATCTCTCATAGCAAGCTGTAGAACATAGCAGTATGTCAGGAAATAGCCCCAAAGGATGGTGTCAAACAATATCACAGAGATGCTTCTGAAATCACTTCTATAGGGCATTCCTCACCTATAACTAGATGGCACTTCTTCATGTTCTTTAATAAATGCTCATGATATGATGTCACTGATATTTATAATTCCGATGTTTTAGTTGGAATAAACTGAATGTATTGTCGTCTTTATTCGTAAAAGGGTGCTTTGGACAATCGTTCGTGACTGGGCCTAGGTCACCAATGCACTTTAACCGACAGCTCCGTTTAGTTTCAGAAGGCCGAAACCTATATCAAAAACCAATTTCATAGTTGTCCTGGCTCTGTCCTCCAACATAGCCATAATATGAACCCCCAGAGCTACTCAGCCATCTGACCAACATGGTCAGCATTTAGTCGCAGGGACCAAAGCGTTCTATGACTATAGCATATTATGAACACAATGAGAATTAACATCCATCAAAATCAGTTATAAGTAAGACATTGCGCACTTTTTCAAATTAACATTGCCTGATTGACAGTTTTTGGCAATGGCTTGGACTCTAATTAATCCCAGCCCATTGCACAAGCCTCTATCTCAGGATTTGGAAGAACGTTTTAATGGTGCAACCGATTAAGAGACGGTACAGACAGACTGCATGGCAACGCAGGCGAGACTTGCCCATCCGTACAACTTGCGGACCAGACCCAAGTGTTTGTGACAAAACCAAGGTTGTGGCCAGCGCCTTTGATGGCACAGCTCTAGACATGAATGTTGCATTTGCCAAATCCATATTGTCTATTAATGCCAAGGTCATTTTCAAGCAAGCTCCCAATTTGCATGATAAACACATACACAACTCACTGGAACTGAAGTATATTTACGACGCTGACATTACACTGCTCAACGTTGACTGCATTTTTTAAAACTGCACTGCAATCTTTTGCACATGTCTGGTGTGTTTGAGTGTCCTTGGTGATGATCTTTCAAATCCTTGAAGTGCAATAATCATCTCGTTTGGCAGCCCTGAGCCAACGGTGGAAATCACTTATTCCCATCGTGAGGCCAGTCATTTCGTAAGACGATCATCGCTGTTGTTTTCTGCAAAGTGGAACTAATTTTATTGGCCCCAAAGGGATGATAGCTTGAGTTAACCTCTGACCAGAATTTTAAGTCGAAATCTTCAGATCATGAGGCAAATGCTGTTACCACGACACCACCCTGAAGGGTAATGAGAGAACTTTGTTATTTTTAATCGAGGGAAATCGTATTGAGTCTCAATACTTTCTTACCAAAAGGAATGTTTAGGCCTGTTCTTCATTGATTGCTTTTACTTGTTGGGGGGGGGAAACAAGAATACATGAAAAAACACTCACCTCTAAGAAGTGATAACAAAAACACAATATACAGGGGCCAGCAACCTACTTGCTGTATTGCCTCATACAAGTATCACCCCGTAGCCATAATAAAGTGATATTATAGTATAGTATAGGTGGATGTTCCATGTAGGTGGATGTTCCATCACGTGACCTTTGCTTGATCTACCAGCCCCACCTCCAAAGCGTAGGAATAGTGAAACGTCAATAAATAAAATATTCATTAATGTTGATCGGTGCGATATCTGTATTGAATTGATCAAGAGCTCCCTTTTCTAAGCGGAGGCAGGGGCATTAGTAATTAATCGTACCGAGTTTGGCAATGAGTTAATTATAATAGGTCTCACTGAAGAGTAATGTGTTATGTAACGCATTTAAGTACACACTACTGGGAATCAACGTGTGACTATCCCTTTCACGGTTGGAATGCATTTGCAGTATATAATAGCCAGGATTTCGACTTAGATCTTGCAACCCAGTCTTTGAGCTTAGACCCTATCTCTGTGATCAATGACTTGACTGAAACAAAAGAGTTCCTTTCATCCAGGATCCAGAGAACAACTCGCAGATGTGACAATAATCCTCCCTAGGGAGCTGATTATGTCATGAAATGCGAGGTGTATAGCTTCTTCCACAAGACATGTGTAAGCGGTTATAGCATGTATAGGACAGCCTTGGAATACAATTGATGCAATTGCTTTTGAGAATGTTAACAGGTGTCCTCACATTTTATCACATTTTCTAGCAATTCATAGGAAATACACAAAGGGGGTTAGTGGTCAAAATAGAATAATTTAATCTGTCCACAGAATTAAATTAAAATAAAATTACTGGGCGGAGACCTAGAGGCCGACCCAGGACGCCCTGGGGGGATTATATCCTTCAGCTGGCCTGGGAACGCCTGGGAATCCCCCAGGAAGAGCTGGAGTCTGTTGCTGAGGAAAGGGATGTCTGGTTCACTCTCCTTGGACTGCTGCCACCGCGACCCTCACCAGGACAAGCGGTTTAGAAAATGGATGGATGGACGTTGGACAAAATTGCTTGACCAGATAAACATTTGATGCTAAATAGCCCAGTTGAACATACCACAATTGGACCAAACTTGCAACCAATTGTTTTAATCCAACCATCCATTCATTGTCACAAACCGATTAATCCTGTACAGGGTCGCGGTGAGCCAGAGGCTATCCCGGCAGACACAGCGCGCAAGGCAGGGCTGTACCCAGGATGGAACGCCAGTCCATCACGGCACCGGGGGCAATTTAAGTCCGCAGGCCAATTAACATATGCAGCAGTATGTCTTTGGACTGTGGGAGGAAACCGGAGTGCCCAGAGAAAACCCACGCGAATACGGGGAGAACATGCAACCTCCACACTGAAAGGCACCCGAGCCGGGATTCGAACCTGAGGGGTTCTTGCTGTGAGGCAGCAGCGCTACTCACCGCGCCACCGTGCCGCCCTGCTTGTTTTAAGTTTATAAAAAATCTTCAAATATTATGCGCTACCTTAGCAAAACGAACACATGAACTGCTATAGTTTGCTGCTAATAATGGAAGTAGCGTTCACAAATATGGCCAGTGAGTGAAGTGTGTAATTGACCATTTCCACAGCACCACACATACTTGTATGCAGTGTTCTATATTTTTACTTCTGACGTGAATAGACACCCAGAAAAAACTGTTGCCTCTCAACGTAGCAAGAACATCATGTGTATTTTTCTCACTGGTTCAAACTTAACTGTGTGACATCATACGTGTGCATAGGGTGGCTCTGTCTAGAGCTTGGTTAACCAGTGTCTGTGTCGAGTAATGTTTTCGCAATCCGGTTGGGTGTTGCTGTGGTTACGTAGAGTGCCTGACTCACCGTTCAAAAAAAAGTTGCGAGTTCAAATGCTGGTCATGGATGGCTCTGCCCATCATTTCTCCGGGGCATAGAAAATGAGTACCAATTTGCATGAAGTCAACAGTGGTTGTTGTCCTGCACAGACCCTTCCTTTGCAGGGGAAATGTTCCATTACCACCACTGGCACAAGGGGCACTATCACATACTTGTTTGATTCTGGAGAAACTATTACTTTCACTTTACAAGTTTTCATTAAGCTCTTTTTGCACTTGCATTTTGGTTTCGTGGTTTTTGTTTTATACAAAATCTTCACTGACAGAAGAGTCTCTCATTCGTTTTGATATAAGGGACCCATATCTCGAAACCTATTAAGCCATACATTTACTCCACTTACCCATGGGGGAGAAAGTGGTGGATTATAGGATGGATTTGCTGCGTGGGTAATAGGAAACTGTTCCGCAAAGACTTTTCAGTAAATTCGTGGCTAACGGCGAACAAAATAAAGTTTTCGGGGACCATAGACCTCCCGTGGATAATGGGAGTTGTGGATCAGTCATTCAGTTTTAATTCAAGCTCCAACTGTTGAGCTCCAACTCACTATGTTGAGCTATGCTGCTTTTTTAACAGTAGTCCAGCAGGGAAGGTTAAGCAAGTTACACAATCTCAGGGCACCGAGGACAATTTAGTCAGGACAATTAGCCTAGCCAGCATGTCTCTGTACAGTGGGAGGAAACCGGAGTACCCGGAAATAACCCACGCGGACATGGGGAGAACATGCAAACTCCCCACAGAAAGGCACCCGAGCTGGGAATCGAACCCAGGTCCTTCTTGCTGTGAGCGCTGTGGATGAAATGAGTTTTCCTCTGGATGTTTTATTCTCCTTGAATTTATCCCTGGGTGTCAGTTTGCAAGAAGCCGCACATGCTTGTGGCATGAACATGCAAACAAAATGCTTTGATAATATATTCATTGTCCTTGAAACTGATTGGTCCACACCAGAGACAGCTTTCTTTACAGCCTCGACAATACATATATTATCACAGCATTTTGGAACAGTGTGTCGTCCATTTGGCGTTTTTAAGATCTTAACACTTGTCTCATTGCCAGAAAAGGTAAAACCTCGTATTTTTTTTAAGTTATATGTATACTGGCAAAAAGGTGCTCATAGACTTATCCCGGGATCTCACTTGGAAAACAGATGTGTCATTGGGTTTCCACCCGGTTATGAAGATAGGCTGACTGACTTCATTTCACACAAGGATCGTCTCAAGGATGGTTAAGGACTTAATCTCACAGATGACACACAAGTGATAACTCCGCGACATGTACGAAGACACACTGACTGACAGAATTCACACGAGTCAAATGCTTAGTGTCAGGATTGGCAGTAATCAACATCACGAAATAACAATTTTAAATTGGATGAAGCAAAAGTTGGAAAAGGTCTCCCTGCTTCAGACACCTCAGCAAGGAGATAACAAGTGGCATAGTCAGCATCAAGGACGTACAAGTCAGGGCCGTGCACGTTTTTTTATAATCATAGCCCAAGCAGGGAGATGCTCCAAATGAGAGATTTCCACCGAATTACAGTAAATTAAAAAATCTACTTCATTAAAAAATATTATTTTAGCACTAAAGACGCAAACGAGTCAACATAAATTATACGAACACTTCAGTGACCCCTGCGATGGACTGGCGTCCCATCCTGGGTGTTCCCCAGCCTTACGCCTTGTGTCTGCCGGGATAGGCTCACCGCGACCCTGTACAGGATTTAGCGGTTTGTGAAAATGAATGGAATGTAATAGACTTCAGTGACCATTGTGCTGTGCTCATCTCCATTGTGAGTTCTGAGCAAAGTGATGAAAATTGTACATTACTATATAAGGGCCAGTATCTCCATAGGACAACCTCTCTTGACTTTTACAAAATTGGTACTGATTTATTCAGACAAAACGGGCGATCAGCTAACATCTTACCAGAATCTGAAGCCGAAACACCCAAAAGTACTTCCATACTTTGATCGACTTATAACATGCCGAATATGAACCAAGTTAAGAATTATAAAATATATATTGAAAAGTCAGTGTTTGAAGTCAAAATAATACAAAAGCAGTGATGCGGACACTATTTCTGAAGTGAAGGTTGTAACGTAATAATCCTTACAAGATATGCCAGCAAACATTGTTTTACAGTGTTGAATGATGAGACGCAAAAAACAAAATTGAAATTCTCTGTGCTGTAACTTTGTTAGGTGAAATAATCAAAGGGTGCCCTCTGTGTTTATATAAGCATTGGGCAGCTCTAATCTCGATTGCTGGACCATAGCCGGTAGTCGATATCCTACAGTGTCTACATAGGACGTTTACTCTTAACTTCCCACAAAGTTGGTACTCTGTGGAGACAATTTTGGTACATATTTTACTTGAAATCGCAACTGTTAACTGGAAGTCGAATGCTATAACCACAATTTTACTTGGCTGGATACTGCGTAAAAAAAACTTCTCGTGTGTTATTGGTGAGACCGGCATGATGATGGGACTGCTGGATCCACATAGATGCAGCGTAATATCTGTGTAATGATTATCCCAGTAGTCGGGGAAGGACTGGGTATATGTCCTGACAGGTTATGAAAAACTGAATTGATGTATTTGTTGCTACAGAGATTGCTAAGTAATTTTGCAATACCCTTTTGCCTTCAGACGTATTAATCTTATCAAAGGTTTTGATTGTGCCCTATGGGTGAAAGTATCATGGAAAAATGACGGACGACTTTCACACTGGCATATCTTGATTTACAGTGCTCGCTGAAAGCACAACTATATCTCACCAATTTCAGCAGATAGGTTCTTTGCCAACCAATAATATAACAGCTGCACTTCATATGAAAGAGATCGATACATGCCTTTGTGTTTACAAGTCATTGGGTAGATTTAAAACTATGATTTAAGATGGACATAATGAGGTGGCTGGTCTGTGGGAGGAAGCTGATGCCTATTTATGAGCAATGAGCCGGCACCACTGAAAGCCTGTGTCCAAGCCTCAGGCAATCACAATGCAGGTTTTCAGGCACACCGATGGTTGGTCTCCGCCAAGTTAACTGCAGTTGCACAAAAATATATTGGTCTGATAATTTGGCAATGTGCTTCGGTTTTTTTTTATCACTTTTCAAATACCCAAACAAACATTGGGTGGTAATAATGTTTGTTGGTAGCGCTCAGCCAATGGAAAAAAATCCTGTCGTATAATAAGGACTAATCTCTCCATCAGGCAATGATTTTTGAATTTCAGAAAGGAGTTTTTATTAAATTTAGTCATTCTGTTTGTGCGTCACGCACTCATTAATGGGAATGGCCAAACATGCCAATGCAGGACCTTCCTGAAAAATTGTCCTGACAATCAGTGAGGCATTTGTGGATAAATAATGAGCTCGAAGTAATGTACCAAACAGCTGGATTTTATTAAATACGATTAAAGTAATGTATACAAAAAGAAATCAGAAAACTACCTTTCATTTGCCCTTACTTTATATAATGTGAGAAATTAGTCAGAATTAGCATAACCGTTAAGTAGGTAGTGTGCTGTACACATTAATCCTGGTGGTCTTGTCAGGGTTGGTCAGTGACTAGTCATGCACAGTAACAATCGCTTTTGATATTCTATCCTGGCCTTAGCCCAAGTAAAACTGTATAATTAATTCAATATGGGAACACATCACACCGAGCATAGTCTTACTATATATGGCTGGGTGGCAACTATAACTTGCAATAATGGATCGGGACCTTGTCGTGGTAGGGAGGCTTGTGTGTTCCAATTAACCTCAGAGCTATGTCGTCTGTAGACCAGTACTCCTGGTAGGGTCACCCATGGCGAATAGGTCTGAGGAGAGGTTGCAGACTAAGTACGGACCACCCAAAGACCTTCATGATGGTTCGAAAAAAGATCAAGAGAACCCTCCCCGTTGGGACGTGGCATGTCACATCTCTGGTCTCACCTCCACACAAAGCATTGGCTCTGAAACCAAACTTCTAGATCGGGGGTGGTCCCTGGTGAGTTTTTCCCGGTGGATGAGAGGGTCGCCTCAATGAGACTTCGCGTCTCGGAGAGGACAACTTTGACGTGCGTATGCACCAAATGCAGTTCTGTGACATCTTGCAAGTGGGTCTTCTCATGGTGAACTTCGCCTGGTACCAGCACCTTGGTAACGTCATTGTTACTTCAAGGTAAATATTGGCTGTTCATGTGTATGCATGTATGTGTGTATTGTGGGAAGCTAATATTGGTGTTTTTCTCGTGGTTTAGTGGTAATTATTTGAAGGTGGAGGGGTTACCAGCCCCTCCACCTTGGCCGCTGTGATGGCTGTGATGGCATCCACCACAGCGTTACCGGCCGGCACCAACTACGAGGTGTCCTCAAGGTGCATATGGCCTGGCACAGGCGCCGTGGTGACGTCACCTCCACCGAGTAGCGAATATTTATTGTGGGAAGCAGGAATGTAGCAGTAAGCGCGCTTCGCTAGAAACCTGACGACTCTAGTTCAATTCTCGCTCACGACCTTCCCTAGGTCGACTCGGCCAGGTGCGTTGTGCCAACGTCTGCACAGTGAGAGAAATGTGGCCAGGCGTTGCATGTACTGGCCACACCAACCCAGCGCCAAGGGTAAACACAAGACCTTTGTCTTTGTGTGTCAATAAAAAATGTCTGTGTACAATCTTCAAGCTTTGTAAATCCCTGTTTGCATTCTGAGGCATTCCATAGCACAGCGCGGCACTTGTGTTTTAGTATAAAGGTCACGGCACTGAGGTCACTGACCTTCGGGTAGCATGGTGTCAGTGACCAGCCAACAAACATGAGCTCTCTTCCACACACCCACTCAAGAGAACTGCCTCGCAGACATCCCTATAGCTACAGGCAGAGGAAAACCATAACAACAATAAACATACTTATCAGGAGTGCTGGTTCTTTAATATTTATATACCGACAAGTAGGTGTAAGAAATAAATTCCTATTTGTTTTAATTACTTACGGTCACAGAACCGTGGGAAATGAAACAGAACACCACTATCATTTGTGTTGTGGTTAGAGTGCTTGACTTTGCAGTTGGACAGTTGCAAGTTCAAATTCCAATTGGGGGGTTCGACTCGGTGAATCCACCCTACAGCGTCAATACAATGAAACTTGCTATCAAGAGCTGCTCTTTCGGATTGCTTTGTCCAGCGTTCTTCCGCTCTCCCTCGCGACGTTTCGCCTCCCACGTTGGAGGCATCATCAGGCTTTTGAAAACCTACATCTCTCCCTCGCGACGTTTCGCAGCCTTGTGCAGCGCTTTGTGACCCTCGGGTGAAAGGCGCTCTATAAATGCTAGTATTATTATTACTTGGTAGGGGTTAAAACCTCTACCACATTTTGTAATCCTGTGCATTAGCCCTAAAGCAAAACAACGTGCAATTGCCACCAGTGGCTCAGGGCTACAAACAGTGATGAGCACGAACCCGTTGATGTTATGTAAGCAAGGAAACACCTTGACGTTGTTACCATTGTGCTGTCCAAATCATGTCACAAGATGAAAAATGCTGATTCATATCTCTCACCGTGTTTGCGAGAACATCACACATCGTGTTTGGCAAATAGTCCGCTGATGATGAACTTTAGTACGAGTGCTTGACTCATTTCCGGACACCTCTATACACACTAGCTGGCACATTCTTTTATGACTTGCATAGCGTGATTATCACATGGTAATCAAAAGATTTCCGCCCAATTTCGTCTCCAAAACCCATTTGTTATGTGGAAACGTAGGTTGTATTTTGGCTGCTTTGGAGGGTGAAATAGTTTTCCTATTTAACCAGAAAAGCAACACTAAAGCTCAAGATTATATTCATTAATATTTAACAATACGTAAGCTCAGTGCATGTTAGAGGCAATTGGAATACCTAGAAAAAACCACGCAATACGAGTGGAACTACACAAACAGTTAAGGCACCTGCTTACTGTTTGCATGCAGACATCCATTCCAAGCGCCTCCGTCATCAACCAAGCACGTCAACTCTCCGACTGAATCAACAGCTCTGACTATGGGTACCACCCGGCTGGATATCTCCACAATTGGTTAATACCGCAATATGAATCTGCGAGCACCTCTCACCGTGCATTGCAACGCTTACTCCTGAGGTTGAAAATAGTATTCCTGGCATTCACAGGCGTGGCTGTATGCTCAGCTCAACCCCAAATTAGAGATTTGTACAAATGCTAACAGTGCGTGCATGCATGTACGTCTCTCTATACCATGATACAAAGCACAGGCATGCTGTTTGGCAGACAGGCTAGTGAGACATGTAGGGGGGGGTGGGGGTCTACGTTTAAGATTTCTGGAGTTTTCTGCAGCATTGTGGCACGTATCGCATAGTGTTTTGAAAGGCACATTCCTTGCACAGCTTCAAAGATTATGAAAAAGCTGTACTTTAAGACTCCACATATTTTCCGTGCTGAGTATGTTTTTATAGGTTGTATGGTTGCTGCGATTCATCAATAAACCTGATGCTTTCAAGATAAGGGCAGTTTAAATTGGTTGCATTTGGCACAAGTTGGTGATATGCTAGCCTAACAGTTACCCAGCTGCAATTGTCTGGCATTTGTGGCACACGTTAGTCATCCAGTGCTTTGTAAGTGGGGTTGATGGATCGTGCAGAAATCATCCAGTTAGCAAGACTCTCACCCTGCACGGCTGTGAGGGCACCAAGAGCAGACAGTACATTAAATAAGTTGCTAACATTTTTATAGAGTTTTTGTTTAAAATTACACTGACTAATACACAAGGGTTTTCTCTGGATAATCCCACTTTTAACACCATCCAAAACATCCAAAAAGGAATGCGGCAAAGACCCCAAAACGCCGATACAAGGCTGTGTTAAAATATAAGCCTCGGATTTATTGACAATTTCATGGATAATAATGGTTGCTTTTTAAAGCCGTTATTTCGGGACAGCTGTGTCGTGCGCTCCCCCTGTCTGCTTCGTGACTTTTCGCCTCCCACTTGGGGAGCAAAACGTCACTTTGAAAAACAACCATCATTTATCGATACATGTAAACCAACATTAATTTCATGGATAAAGAAAGTGGTACTTATCTCCATTGGGAGGACAACACCAGCGGTGACAATTTCACATTACCATGGTAGGAACTATTCTCATTGTGCCTGGGAGACAGTGGAGGGCATTTCACGCAGTAGAGATGAATGCAGTTATGCAGACTCTCACAAGTAAAGGCCTAAACAAAACATTTAGAAATAATAAGGTCTATTTACAAATATGGAAAAGCTAAACTGAGATTATATGAGGAAAGCGCCAGGATACATTTCGTAGCAGAAATCAGACGAGATGATATGCTTTTGCCTAGGTTATTCGTGGCGACAACGGAAGATATTTTTGAGGATTCGTTTCGAGAAACACAGGCGTACATATTATGCAGATAGCATGAAACATGTCAGATTTGGTGATGACAAAGTCATTAATGTCTGATGAGCGTTAACTGCTGAAATCGTTAGAGCAGGTTAACAAAGAAGGCTGCAAAGTTGAGCTCATGATAAATATGCGCAAACAAAAGGTCATGTACAAGGGGTTCGCGTGGTAGTAGGACATGTTTGTCAGAACACAGCAGCCTACGTGTACCTGGAACATCTATTAGAGGCAGACCGGAATCAAAAATACAAAGTCAAGAGGCGGACGAGAGCAGGATGGATTGATCTGGGGAAACTGAACTTGATAATGAAAAGAGAGCAATGTGCCTAAAGAAGAATGTTTTTAATCAGTTCGTGCCACTGACTATGATAGATAGTACAGAAACACGGGTCAGTAATGAAACAAATAGAAGAAGATGAAAAGTGCTCAAAAAAGCACGGCGAGATGCATGCTCGGATTTACGCTGGAAGATGGAAAGAGAAACACATGGATTAGAGAACGTATGCAGGTTAATTACATCATCCAAAGCGTTACGAAAATTAAGTGGGCTTGCACAAGAAAGGATGATGAACGATAGTCAGGAACAATAATGGAGTGGCAGTCAAATAGCGGAACACATCCAAGGGGATGTCCACAAGGCGGATAGAAAGATGAGCCGGTGCTCGGTGGATTATTACATCGCAAGAAGGATAACCACTGTTGATTTCCTACATAGCAATGTCTATTTTATAAGTCTGAAGGTTTTGACGACTGAATGGTTGAATCAACGCTCAACCGGAATTTGAATTCACAACATTCCCATTGTGAGCTGAGCACTCTAACCACATCAGCATCCTCCCAGATTCCTTGGTTACATAAATAATTATTATCGTAGGATAGTAGGGTTTTATTCAAACAATCTAAATGCATTTTGCACACTCCATTCAAGTGTGTTTAACATCTATGCCGTGCGAGTTGTGTGACTTTTAAAGCTTCTTTTATCTGCTTTTCTGTCTACTGTGACAACCACTCTCCTATCATGCATTCAAGAGACATGACCAACCCACCAATATGTGTGTGCGGTTTGTGTATGCCTGTGCGTTCGCCTCTCTCGGCGCGATGATGGATTACAACCTACCGCTTTGTTGGGGAGTCATGGCAAGTCTACCCACCTGTTTCCAATGGGCAAGAATGATCCCTAGGACGAGGTGCCATCCAGTGACTGCGAGGAGACTCGCAGATGCTTTCCTTGTGGTAAACAGATGCTTTTTCTCATGGGAGGACACCAAGAACAGAAGGTGATGTCACTATGACGTGGACATTAAAGGGATTCCTGATGTGGAAAAAAATGCAGCAACAAGAGTTTCCTCATTTGTTTGTTGTGTCGCAGGAATCCCGTAAAGAGCTTGCAAGCTCACTGGGTATTTTTCTGCTGTAATAATAAACATCTCGCTATCTATCTATTCGTGGTTGAGGCTTTGATTATATTGTACTCTGGACAATATAACTCTGGACAATATTATCAAAGCATGATTAAGACGTCTGCAGAGGAATGTATATGTACTGAGGCCAGTGGGTTCTCAACACACACATTCTTCTACAAGTGGCTCATGCCGGTGACTAAAGCGATAAGCAATAACTTGCAGCGGTATGAGGCGGATGGAACAACGTGTACCTGCTTTAACATTATGTAACCGCTTTCTACGTGCATTTGTAATCAAGCTGGGCTCACACTCCGGAATAACAAGTTTTCTGAAAGCAATGTCATCGGTATATCCGTTCTAACCAATCTGCTAACCTTTATATTTGCAAATACTTTCAAGTGGCGTCTTCCCTTTACAGATATTTGATCTGGACACTCTGATTTCCTCACACAGACATTTTTTTATAAATGGAATCAGCCAAACATTTCAAAATATGACAATTTAGTGTCCAATGACGCAACCTTGGCTTTACCAAAAGTGCATAACTGTAGTTCACTGCGTTGAATGTGAAAATGCCAGCAACGCCAATCCCACAACTTATGGTTTGTTGAACTATTACATTTGAATTACGTTATCTTGTGAGGACTTCAGCACCTTGAAAGAAGGTGATGGCTTGAGGAGGCCTTCATCTAGCAGTGGATTGATCATGGCTGCTGTGAATTATGCTAATTAGTAGGCGGGAGGAAGAAGAATCCTGGCTCACAACGTTTTAGGGATGCACCTGCCTCGGTTATAGTATATTTCTGACTGTACAAAGTCTATCATACCGTACCCTGCAGAAATATTGCAAGTTTTCACCACATTAGCATGCATGAAAGGGCAAGGAAGCTTTGTGTTTGTCCAAGCGCAAACTTACCATCTTGCATGAGTTATGGAAACAAACACAACACTGGTAACCTGCATTCTAATAAGAATCCAAAACGTGTTAAATCCTGATAACTCAAATAAACAGAATCGGTGAGGCACAGGAGATGATCGCATCTAGGTGGTTGTAAGCTTAAGGCATGAATCACATGCACCTCGTTACAATTGCACAACGTTGCCCCCCAGCTACACTCCGTGCATCTTAGTGAGTGTCATACAACTGCATGGAGGCATTTTTATGAGTAATCAAAGCATTCCATTGAAATGCACAAGTTGAAAAAGAGCAAATGTAATAATTGAATGTACACGGAGCACGGTTAATGAGTATGTGAATGTACATATCAGTTGTAGTTTGAACTGGTACTTCACATTTGTTTTGTTAATGTCATCTTGAGCCCAACTTTGCAGTTTTGTTTATTAATTTCCTCAACCAAATTATCGTATTTTTATTCACTTTAGTTGTTAAAAACTACATCATCAGTAAAATAGGAAATGGTTAATATTTTCTCTATTTATAGTTACGCGTTTGTTTCTACAATCTCATTTGCGGAAAAATATGATCTAACGTCACTGCTAATAACTTTGATGAAATTGTGCATCCCTGTCCTATTCCCCTGCTAATCTGTGTTTTGGTACTGCATGTAATCTCAGTGTAGCTATTCCATTTTTTGTAAATGGTTTTCATTGAGTTAAGAACCATGTTTAATGTGATGGTTATTTGTGCAGTCATTACTTGAGACCATTCACTAACAACCTCTTGAGAACCTTGAATTATTATAGGAGGCTGCCTGGATTCCAACCCAGGATCTCAGTAAGTCCGTCCTCCGAGCCACATGGCAAACTCCTCCTCTTAACCTTTGCGCCCACTTTCAATGCATTAACCATTTCAATTCCATTTTTTGCATCATTTAAATTTGCAAAACTATTGAAGATTGCTATAGTAGAGACACAGCTGGAAAACAAAACAGAGCATTACAGTTGGCAGACCAAAACCAAAACGATGAGCTAAAAAGGTGGATGGAAGCAGATTGGCATGCTTTTGGAAAATGGAACGTCGTCGTGGAAAGCAACATGCCAATGACCAGGCAGGACGTTTTTAACATATATCTTACAATTCCAAACTGATTACAAACTCAAACACTCACAAAATTATTTTAAAAAGTGAAGGAAGAATACAAGAGAAACACATGTTTGGAATTATACTGAGAGACAAAAAAGGAACACATGGATTAGAGAACATACACTAGTTTTACACTTCATGTAATCGGGCTTGTGCAAGACATGTTGCTAGAAAAGATAATGGCTCGTGCTCGAGACTGTAGGCAAAGTTGTAGCCAAAGGAGGGAACAAGCTTGAGAGCGATTCTTTGTGGAGAAGGAGCAATGTTTCATCGTTTGCAACGAAATCGTTCATTCCATCCAGTATCTTGCTCAAATCTATATATAGGACAAGGCTCCAGCGAGGGAATGTGTGTCCGATGTCAAATTATATTTTTGTACTATGTAAATTAACTTAAGTGACTTTTTGATGAGCAGTTGGACCTCTGGCTAACAAACAAAATCATGTACCATCGCGGAGGCGAGAGAGGGACACGGTTATCCCAACAGAACAGCATTGAAAAGCAAGTATCTGCATCGTGTGAATAAAATCAATTGCCTGCCGGGGTTTAAATTGAATGTCACATGGAAATAAGTTCCTCTTCGTGAGAAGTAAATCATAATAGTCGATAAAAAAAAAAATATTTAAGTCAAAAAAGTCAAGTGACTGACTCAAAATAGGAAGGTTGTAAGTTCACATTCTAGCCTTGAGTTGTTAAAATGAGGGACATAGGGAATTCAGCAGTGGTTATCCAAACTTCTGCCACTAGCTCAGAGTGCACATTAATAGCAGCACTGCCCCAAGCTCATTTCACAAAGACTGACATCAAGGGTTGCAGCATATTACTATATACAAAAAATACACGATTCGACATACTTAGCAATTTTAATGTACATTATAGTAGGTAAAATAATTGCCAGCATGACTATAACGTCCAAGTTCACAAGTTTATACATTTTGTTCATACAGAACCGCTAATAAAATTAGAAAAATCAATACCCAAACAGTGTCACCCTCTTTAACCGCTTAATCCTGTACAGGGTTGCGGTGAGACGGAGCCTATCCCGGCAGACACAGGGCGCAAGGCAGGGATGTACCCATGATGGGGCGCCAGTCCATGGGGTGCCAGTCCATCTGGAGATTTTAAGCAATGTTTAGGCCGAAAGAGGTATAACTATAATGCTCCTGATGAAATTATTGAAAGCTGGTGTAATCACATTTCCTTCGTCGGGTGGTTTGTGACACCCTGTTCTCTCCTGTCTGCCCAAGAGTTTCAAACTCGTGTGTTAAAAAAAAAAGCTATTTTAACTGTTCTCGTTTGCACGACCTCTACAAGCAGCATAGCAAAATGTTTTTGTTTTTCATATCAAATCTTGCTGAAAGCTCACGAAACACACCATGCTGTGTTTTGAGTAGAAAAGAACACTTACTTAAAATTGTTACGTACACATTCTAACACAAATTTAAAAATTGTAAGTCATCCAGGCAGGCAGGCAGGCTGTCGGATGCACACACTCGCACATTCTCACGCGCACATTTTCACACCTCGTGAGCACCCACAATGCTCGCTAGACGAGACACAATTTAGACAAAAGAGGAACACGCAACAGCGTCATTCCAAGTATGCAAATAAAGACCAGTAGCCGGAAACAAGACGTCACTGCTGCTCACAGAGGAGAATTCAGGCAGAAACCTGCTGCCAAACAAAGCCTGCAGTTTATTTATTTTTTCGTGAAGGATTAACTAATGCGGCCTGTTTAGTATTTGTAGTAATTGTGTTGCGAGCATTTGACCGGCGTCATCAGATTAAAAGCAGTGTAGGCGCATGCAAACAAGCCGGGAGGGGGGGGGGCAATGATAATCTCTCCTGATAGCCGATGAGCCAAGAGGGGACAGCTCATTGAGACTAAAAGTGTATTTCAAGAAATACCTGTGTGAAACAAGTAGAGCTACACAAAAGCACACAGCTAGTGGAATTAAAAACACAAAAGCAATACCTATATAGTCCACAAATTAGTAATTAAAAGTAATTAATTTAACAATTTTGCAAGAGTGCAACACAAAAGCCAAATGTGTACATTGGGGTCAGGAAGAGGACACGTGTCTTTGTCTTTGTATAGTGGTAGGGATTTAATGGGATTTCTAAGTGTGTGGACATTCACTTTACTGTAATTGCATGTGCAGGTATTTAGATAATGTGTATGAATGTGCACTTTGCAGTCTGTACAGTAAAGAGTGCATTGATTTATTTGTATCTACGTTCGTACGAAATATGTGTATATACGTACCACTGATGTTCTATATATCAATTTGTAAACAGTACCAAAGCCTGACAATGCCTCCGACGTGGGATGTGAAACGCTGCGAAGGAGAGAGGCGGAACCCTCGACACGGCTATCCCAAAAAGAGCAGCTGTTTAGGGAAATTCTCCGTAAAAATCCAGGGTGATATGGACGGAGGGTTGTCTTTCACCCTATAATCTCCAGCACACTGCGACATTACTCAAAATTGTGGATTTTAGTTCATAGCTAGCCAAGCTACTCCAATAGATCATATTTGTTATTATACAGTATTCTGAATGCAGAAAACGCGTCATATGGGTCTATAGTTAATAATATTCGCATTTTATGATACGGAAACTGGCTTTACACATTGTAGGCTAAAAAGGAAGCCGTTGTGTATTGGCCAATAGGCTTGAACGATAATCCATTGCGACTCATTAATTTTGCATGGTTATGCCACAAGTATGTGTGGCTACCTGCACGTTGGAGCCTTTGTAAAAAGGTGTTCACTTGGTGTTTAAACCTCTTAACACTGTGTTCTTATTGCCGGTAAGGGTAAAAACTTTGTATTTTATACTTTATTTGTAACAACGGCAAAAAGCGTCCAATCGAGTGAAACATTATCTCATTGGAACGTCACTCGTGGGCCTGGAATCCTCCTGCCCCTCATCACCCGTGCTTCCCTGGCCTCTGTTAAAGTCCAGGGTCAAGGGTCTCCTCTTTCTTAATGCCCATGACAGTTGCCAACCTAAACAGTAACTGCAACTGCACATTTATTTAAACATGTATATACAATACACACCTCCCTTTGGACCCATTGCATTTAGACGCTCTCTAAACCCAAATTGTATTCTGTTCGCTTCGCTGGTCAGTGCAGATTGGTGGAGGGGGCCAGGAGCAGTTAGCCGTGATCTCGAGATTGAACTCAGGATGCTGGGTTCATAATGCAGTTGACACCGTGTAAGAATGGTGGACATGGTAATACATTTACAATATATATTTTGTATCCATGTCATATTTCCACTCGCATTAAGGTTGTTGAATGACAATCGGCAAAAGCAGTAACAGTTTTTCGAATCAATCACCGGTTTTGAAAGTTATGAACTGGCAACCGTTTCCAGTTAAATGTTTGTAATGAATGCGTTGAATGGTATACGATGCAGACTGCACCGCTAGGTACATTTACACTCGTTTCTCCGTTACAAGGTAAAGGTGCAGCGCTGTGATTGCTTGCTCGCACAACTGCAACCGGAAGGGCCTCCACTGGTGAGGGCTTGAGAGGGTGCTAGGTCTCCTCGTTACACACTTTACCCCACCGCACGCAACCTGCTTGCAGATCGACGATGGTGAACCCATTTATACCGGTTGGTGGACGGGTGATTACTAAATAAGATCGCATAGCAGCAATACTATCAGTCTTGTTTGGAGCTGACACAAAGGACCTGAATCATCGGCAACAGCTAACGGCACGCTGCCATAAATAGGACTGAGTGAATTATTTTCAGGTAAACAACAAAAAACGTGACACTCCATTGCACGGCCGTGAGACTCAACATTGTGAAAGAGTCTCATGGGTAATCCCTGAGGCTTGACTGGTATGGGTTCACGTCCATATTTTTCTGAGAATCACATCGCACATACAGGCATGCCAGTCAGTTTTTATTTAAGCTGGAAGGAACCGCTGAGCTATGTAGCTCTTTTTAACAGTTGTCCAGCGCTGAAGGGTAAGCAAGTTACGCAATCTCAGGGGAACCGGGGGCAATTTAGTCAGCAGGATAATTAACATAGGCAGCATGTCCTTGGACTGTGGGAGGAAACCGGAGTACCCGGCGCAAACCCACGCGGACATGGGGAGAACATGCAAACTCCACACAGAAAGAGGTACAGAAATGTGTGTGAAGGGTGGCAGCATTCAGTAATACGCATATGCGTATATTGCCTATGTACACACACATGTGTATGTATACAAGGGTTGGGTAGGTAGAGCTATAGCTGGCCCTCAACACGCGTGCTGCTCACAGATAAGGCTGTGCTATCTGAGTGTGCAGCAGCCACACACCAATACGCTGCCGTTTGTGCGCTCTTGCCTCATGCAAGCAATTATAAAAGGCGCATTTGTTTATTTAAAACGTAATGCTTGCTCACGTTCACCCCAGTTCACGCAGGCCATGTAATTTGGCGCAAGCCATTGAGAATCTCGAATCTCATGTATGCGCGTGCGTGGCTTTTTAGCGCATTTCTCACCCATATCTGGAGAATTATACGTTCCAAGGGACAACAAACCTCTGGATTCTGAATGGGAAAATACAACTGAGGAAACCTTTCGTGGTTTACGAATTTTTTTTTTTACCGTTTAATGCCAAATTCTCGGAATGAAAAATAACTCGCGATGGAAAAATCGTGCATCTGGCAACAAGCAATGACTGATTGTCACATTTACTCGAAAATAAATGTGATCAATGGCTACTTTTGTACGCCATTAAGGGACCCAATAATGACTGCAACTGTTTAAATCAATTCTGCGCGGGGTATTTTGAGGCGCACTCAGGCACACGTATATGCGCGTATTGACCAACAGAGGAGAGGTGACAGGGTTACATTGGGAGGAATTAACTGACGTCAAACGCAGGAGCCAGTGGTTTACTTCTGACGAGTTTTGCACAACTTCGAAACAAAAAATGGCAATACTACTAGATATGATCTTTAACGTGGAACACTGACAGCTTGCGGTGCTCACATGGCTTTTTTGCAATAGCATGACTCTAATAATAACAACAACACCACTTTATTATAACCGCCGAGCTGAA
>JAZEWU010000005.1:2125982-2140285 GCA_036362915.1 Geotria australis
GTGCTTGTTGTAGCGTGCTGCTTACGGCTGTGTGCAGCAAGAACATTAGCAATACTCAGCATTCGTACTGTTACCCCCACGGCGATAATACGGCGTGAGGTTGGCGTTGAAGAGCAGCTAGTGTGTTCTTTTGTTTTAATTGCAGAGTTGCTTAAATGTGTTTGCATCATTAGCACTTGATAGCACTGAGAGGATAGATAGCCTTGCACGGTTTGCAGCCCGCGCCCGGGCTTTGAACTGCCGCTGTAGAAGCACAGGTGTGGGAGGTAGGAACATTCCTACTGAGAAGGGACACCCCCACACACCTGCGTGGGGCTGGATATACTTGTACCTAGAGAAGGAAGAGGGAAGAAGCGCAATGGACGTGCTACCCAGCTACAGCATCTTCCAGGAGCTGCAGATAGTGCACGATACGGGATACTTCTCTGCCATGCCCTCCCTGGAGGAGACCTGGCAACAGGTGAGGTCTTATACCTGTGTGTGGGCGCACGTGTGTGTACACGTGCGCCTTGTGTGTGCATCGGTGTAGGAAAGCATTGGGCTATGCATTAGTGGAGTTCTCACTAACATTGGACTAAACCGAAAACCTTTGCATGTTTTGCATGTGGAAGTAATGTACAGTATACGTGTACTGTATGTTTGTGTGCAAGACTACATATATGTGACTGTGTTGTATGCATGCTCGGTATGTACGATGTGTTAATGTGTCATGCAAGGGATGGAATTTAAAAGTGCTAACGAAATTGGATAACCATTCTTGCTTGCACTGCCCTACACGGACTATCATTAGCAATATTACATTCTAAATGCAACATTAAATTGTTAATATGGCACATTTCAATTTGCTGGACTGTATTGCACGTTGCATTTCACTGTTTAATCAGCGGGGTACTAAATTTAAGTCTACATTTCATTATGCTGTCGTTTTTATACAATTTTCATCGCATAAAGATCACAACGTATGATTACCCTGTATGTACACTTTAGTGTAGTTATATATATACCCTTTACAATGTCACGCACTGTATCTAGAATGTGCAAGATGTGCTTACGTTAATTGGAATGTTGTTTTATCTATACATTGAGAATTGTAAATTAAAGCATGTATGCCGTTTCTAATTTGGCCTTGTTTTTGCCTGTGCAAAATATATATTTGTGTATATAGAATTCTGCATTGTATGCAAGCATAACTGTCATATTTCCATTGTAATTCACACGGATGCTTCACATTGTATACCGTGTGGAATGTGCACAGCTATGGTTGCAGTACACTCAATATTAAATAAATAATGCTCGCCTCCATAAATAAACGGTGGTGATCTGGAACAAATAAGAACAATTTCAACTTATAACGCCCCACAGCCACACACCATTCACTCAGTCTCGGAGGGAGAACGACTCGGAGGCACGAGGAGGAGCACTAGACAAATTGCCCCAGCTCCGCAGTTCTATATCAATATATTCAGCGAATTAAGTGGTTATACGTGTGGAAGCAAACCGGAGCATCCGGAGAAAAGCCACGTGTGCGAGGGGGGAACACTATGCCTTACAGAAGGAACAGGTGAACACGAACTCTATAGTGTGCAACCGGTATTGGGACTTAAATTAACCCCTTGGAGTCGTGTGCCCACAAAGCAATAAGTATAGGGTTTTCAACGTCTATTATACGCTGTGGTGTGTGTAGTACGGTATAGGGACATTGACGTTCTATACAAATACAGTCCAGCATTACAGTATGGCTTGGTAAATGCAAATCCAACATTTGGCTATACTGTTTATATTGTCATACTGTACAGTATTATATGCAGTCTACACCAGCGTGTCAAATATTCACGTAGAAGAAAAATAATACATTACATGTATTTCAATGACGAGTGCATTTGCACTCTGACCTTTATATAGCCACATATATCACCAGGGGTTTTTTAAATTATTTATGTGGATATGTTTATACGTTCAGTGCCTTTAGCTAATGTAAACATCACACAGCCTGTATATGAAATAACATGTTTTGTCAACAGCCACTGTTTATTTTCACGCCTATTATAGAGAAGTCTTGTTTTACACAATTGTTTTAAAGCGGTTGCAATCAGCAGTACAGTATTCCAGCTCTCCGTTTCAAACAATATTCTTTAGTTTTACGATATCATTAGATTTTCGGTTGGTCAACTATGATAGAGCAATCAATTAAAAATATTTCTCAAATTGCACACCTCTCAGAAGACTATTGCAAATGCAACAGGTAGGTAGGTAGGTATCCCGTGGAAAACAGGTTTGGAATATCAATTGGCTCTCACTCGGTTAAATGCTGTAAATGATAGTGCGTTAATTGACAAATCATTCTTGTGCATTTTTTATATTAAAATATAACTGATGTGCAATAGTGAGTACCAGTACCAAAAGCTTATTTTAGTCAACCGTATTCATTCTTTGCAAAAGAGATAGTAAACACTATTGGCCTGTCAATAGGTGAATGAAATATTGCTTTACAAACTACACACTGGTCGAGGCAGAGGGGGTAATGAACAGCATTGCGCTATCATATGGCTAAATAAACTATATTGATAGTTCGTACTGTATTTTACAACAACAACAACAAGTCTTGCCTGGAAGAGAGCTAAGAGACAACAGTCACTACTGATTACATAAGATCAATAGCATGTGGTTATTAAATGTATTATTACACGGAAACGAGGATTTATGTCCGCATACATTACATATATCCAGCTGTATCTGAGATCTCTGTTACCTACGACAGTTTACTTGCGACTGGTTTCTAAAAGCAATAAGTAGCCTCAAGCTACTTATTAGGACGAGCACCGCTCCACGTACATCTGTGAGGAAGGAGAGAGAGACTATGATTTACGTGCTGCAACAGCAGCAGTGGACGTTGGCACATGGTGGTTTTTAGAAGTTAATGTCACAAGAGGGTTGTGACGTGGGATTTCAATTGGCACACACATCATCACGTTGCAAGCGCTGCTGCTGCTGTTATTGCTGTTCGGTGTGGCTTGGACAATCTTACCTAATATAAGAAAGAGCGGAAAGGGAAGGTCGTTCGTTCGTTTGTGTGTGTGCGTGTGTGCGTGCTCTCCCCTTAATAATGTGGGGCACAGGAAAAGTGGCTCGTGCACACCTTCCGCTTGCTGCAAGAAACAACAGCCTCTTGGCTTCCTCTGCTCTTGGAAAAAGGCCATTTCATTCATTTACCATTCATTCAAATATTAACGTATTCGATAATGTGCAGCGCGTAGGCTTGGTGCATCGCTGTGAAGGCTAACGTGTTGCGTTGAGACTAACGGGTCAGAAATGATCTATTCTCAAACAAGTGTTCGGTGCTGCTCGTGTCTGTTGTGGTGCCCCTTAGCCAGTTCCCGAAATTCCATATTCCCACAGCAGTAGCCAGTCACTTCATAGGGCAATCACGGTTGGCTTATCAAAGTGTTGTGGTAATAATTGTAACGAGTCTGGTGGAGTGATGTACTCGGTCAATTCCTGATTGGGATTTCAAACTTGCAAACCTGTGATTTTAAGTTGACTACTATTACTAGATAGAGACACACAGTTAATGAAATTGGTTCCCATAGCAATGTGGTTATCAAAAACAAAACTCATAACGCAATAAAGTAAACATGAAGGTGGTTAGACTTTTATTATATACTCGTCATTTTCAAGTTTGACTCGATATAAGTTTGACTGCACTATTTCTCTGGAATCCGAGTCTCAAAAATGTGGTATCGTATAGTATCCTGAGATTGATTCCACTAATAACGTGAGTTAAAATCCTATAACTGGTCTTTATTTCCAATCCCTTGCTATTTAAAGTCTAAATTATGTACTAGCCTAATTTAAAACTAAAGTCATGCGTTGCTTAACGTCCACGATACGTTCTGTGTAATAAGACGTTATGTGAATTGGACGTTGTGTGAACACCATGCTATTTACTTAGCAAAACTATATGGGATACTGTAGTGTACCTGTATTGAGTAAATAGCCAAAATATTGTACACCTAAATTACTGTATTTCAGCTAATGTATCTGGCGCATGGCTGTATATTGAGCCTGGAATCCCACACCAATCTGAATATTGTAACATCATAGTCCCTTTATAGTTTTCGTGAGAATACCATAACGGTCCAACATTTCATTCTAGTGTGAGTGAACATTAATTATAGTATGCGCGTTAACATCAATTATAGTACACGTGTTAGGACCAGCATGCCTGCCTACTGGTTACGTTAGCGCTTCCTTGTTCTCGCGTTATTGCATGTCAACTGGTTACAGCATAGTCTGATGTGTTTAGTTCCTTTTCGGATGAGGTGTGCTTCCGGGAGATCAGCGGATGTGTGCGCAAGGGTCCTCTGAAACACACTTACACGTTACTCAATGCGTAACTTCTTGTAAAAAAATAACACAACACATGCTGAATCTTTATGCACCATCTCTATATGGAAATGCTCAATACCGCCTTTAAAATCCTGTTCTTGCACAACACAAGCCACGATTTCTGCAAAGTTAGTAACATGAGAGCCACTGTGAAATACTGGGCCCCACCATTGGAACGTGGAAAGTCCACTACTAGCTCAGGGCTGAGCACCACCCCATTGGCCATTTCAGAAGGGAGACACTTAAATTGTATTGTTTAAATTCCGTACAATGTCCACATGCATACACATGCATAGAACACATGCCCCACAATCCTACACTAGCAAAGGCGCTTCCAAGATTTTAAGTTGCCAAAGATCCTTACACAGCTGAGATTCAAAATAACACTCTTCAGCTGGCGGGCCCAGCTCAGCTGGTGATGCCCCGGCGGTCCCTGCACTTGTGCTGCCCTCAGCGTGCGGTATGGACAGGAGAAGCCCACGCATGGCTGCGGTGACCTCTGCTCGCTTAGGAATGCCAGCTATGCGTCTGCCGGGATGTCCCGAGGCATCCCGCTGAGGCCATGGGAAGATACAAATAAGAGCGGAGGCAGGTTGCTCACTGACCCCAACTCCCCACCGCCCCCTACCTTCCAAGCAATCCCTCTCTCATTTGGTAACGGGTATACAGTATTATAAAGTAGGGCGGCACGGTACCTTCTTGCCTCACAGCAAGAAGGGCCCGGGTTCGAATCCCGGCTCCGGTGCCTTTCTGTGTGGAGTTTGCATGTTCTCCCCGTGTCCGCGTGCGTTTTTGCAGGGTAGTCCGGTTTCCTCCCACAGTCCAAAGACATGCTGCTGCATAGGTTGATTGACCTACGGGATAAATTGCCCCCGGTGCCCTGTGATGAACTGGCGTCCTATCCTAGGTATAGCCCTGCCTTGCGACCTGTGTCTGCCGGGATAGGCTCCGGCTCACCCTGTACCGGATTACGCGGTTTCTGATAATGGATGGAGTATTCTAAAGTACTGTACTATAATTTACCATTCAGGGCACTTATGTGTTTGGTGGTAGTGGTTAACGTATTCCTAGCCCCCACGCGTGGGTTCAGTTTTCTCTACTGATTTATGTCACATTTATTATGTACCACCCTAAGCTGGGTTACATACACGCAAAAACATGTGTTTAATTTACATTTATTTAGATAGAAAACGAAAGGAATGTTCCCTTAAGTTTCCCGCAATCTTGCCCTGGTTGTCTCAAAACGGATATGTTATAATGTGGCAACGTGCAACTTCACTCCACTCCAGTACTGTTATTGTGATGGGGGGAAAGGTCTGCTCGAGTTTATGGTTCACATGTGTGTACATACTGACATCAGATACGATATACGTGTGACGTGTAATAGTGGGTCAACTTCAGGCATTGAAACTGTCACTTGCAAGGGATACCAAATGCACGCCATGTGGAATACCAATGTGCAAATGAATGAAAAATGTACCGAAATTGTTGCGTAAATAATAGCACGAGTCCGACGCGACTTCAATACAGCAGTGGCTATATCTCAAAAATCATAACACAACGGCCAAACCAACAAAATTGTCAATTGTTAGAAATCGTAAATATAATAAACGAATAATTTTGCCGTGTACTCAAGCAGCTGAGAGCCCATTGGGATTTATGTTCTCTTTTGCAATGGAGACCTGGAAATTGCAGGGAGGTGTGAGTTGTTAGGCGTTACACAACGGTAATATAATTTGGGCCACTATCCCTTGTTATTGCTCCCTGACCAATGCGTGTGCTTTTCCATCTGCCCGACTTGTGTGCTTTGTCACTACCTGATTGGACGCAGCTAGAGATGGTGGTGGCTAGTGGGTGGGGGCATCAGTGCCTTTTCCCCATTGGTCCTTTCTGTGCGAGAGAGAGTGTGTGTGTGATTGAAAAGTGGGTTGGGTCCAGGCCAAATTCACGCGCATTGCCTTATATGGTAATCCGCGCGTGTACGCCAATGAGGTGGCGTTGGGGAGGGCTGCATGGAGGAACGTGCGTGGGTGTCAGTGTTCAGTGTGTGTGCGTGTGTTTAACAACATTGACGCCTCCCACCACTTCCATTATCACAGTTGAATGCGAATTTTCACAAAGTTCGGGAATAACATGTCCCAACTGATTCACTTCTGGGAAGCATTCCAGCCCTGTGGTTTATTTGTGTGTGTGGCTTTTTTATTCAAAATGCACATTTGTATCCTTGCAGTGTCTTTGAATTTTCATTGCAATAGACGTGCGATGCGTTAATTGGTCCTCGCCAGTTTCCATAAAGGCAGTGAAGTCAAATGTATTTTTGTTTTAAACGGTGGTTTTATGAAGAACAAATACATGTGACCGGTGGTTGCCCTTCAGAGCTGTTCTTTCGGGATGGCCTTGTCGAGCGATCTCCCACTCTGAACACGGCTATCCCGAAAAAACAGCTGTAAACATCAAGCATCATGAAGCGAGCCGTGAAAACCGACTTCAATACATAAATGTGACTGTCATGTCAAACGATCTTTGGAGCATTACCTCTGCTGCCAGTGCACAAAATTCTGCGTCCAAAAAGCAAGTGCCATTCTGTTCACAGAGCAACTGCTGCTGGCTTACAGAAAATAAAATTAGTGGTTGCTTTATTAACCTCAGAGGGAATGAGCTGAGTTGACCCATGATTTAAAACTAGGGCCATTTTGTTGTTAGGGGCCTTCTGAAATTCAGTATTTTCTGTAAAGTAATTTGCAGAACGACAGCAAACAACGCCGGGGTCTGAGAGAAACGGAATTTCGATCCTCTGTATGTCCTGTACATATAGCAGAATTGACAAATGAAGTTGAATTGAATTGAATTAAATTAAATTCCCCCACCATGGCAATTTTCCATGGTGGGGGAATCTTGAAATTTGGGGGATTTCCCATGGTGTTTTTCTCATCGTGTGTACATCACTGTAGCCCAGGTACACATATGTACACAGCCATGCTTGTAAAGAACGCAAAAAAATATCTCGTAAAAAAATCCAGTAGAAAACTTGCTTATGCAGCATATTATCCACGCAGCTGAAATTCCTTCTATTCTTTTCCCATTCTCTCTGGCTCTTGATAATTGGGTCTTGGCCTTGAGCAGGAATGGAATTTGAAGAGCGAAACGATTTTGGAATGTTTATATAAAACCCAGCATCCGAAAAGTCCCACCGAGAGGAAGTGTGAAGGGAGACCTGAGCCCACTCGTTTACAAAACAAATCACTGAGTCCTGTACGGTTTGGATGACTCTTATGGAGACTGCCCCCCCCCCAACACTCATTTACCCCCTCCCGCCCCCCTTCGAGCACTCTTTAAACAACCGGTGCTAAATTAAGCTAATTAACAGCGCCACGATTAGAAAGAGCCCAGGGGGAATGTTAAACCAGGTAGTTAATTCATTATTATTATTTTGAAAGCTGTGTCATTAATGATCAAAGTCCACACTAGCATGCAAACATCTGCCCGTATTTTACAAAACACAACAATGGACTGTTAAAAATAAAAGAGGTTTAGACTTGTTGACAAATACTAATCTGTTTCTGGCTCGGCTGTCATCGATGAATTTCTGCTATGCTGTGTCTGTTGTTGAAAGGGTTGAGAATTAATACATAATTCTTGGTTAAAAATATTTGTGGAATTTGAAATAAGTCAAATGTAATATAATGATTCACCAATTCTCAAGCTCACATATTGTGCACTTAATGAATCATAAACAATGTATGTGAATTGCAAGTAATTTTTGCTTTTAGGCTGATGAAAGAAATGAAATACAATGAAACAGAGTAACTGATTCTTAAATGGAACTGTCATCAAGAATTGTGACAATTGAATCATGGGGGATAAGGTGAAACATCTCACGCCTCTAAATACCGCGTTTGGCATTTTCAACGATAAATATGCTGATAATTAGAGGTTTACGGTTATATTTTTCACGTTAACCTCGACATAACAACATGTGATTGTACTGTTTAAGCTTTTAGCTTGCTCTGGACACATTGTTCTTTGCCGTGTTAACCCAAGCTGCTGGCACTGATTATTTTTTTTTTAAGCAGTCATATAATTTGTAAATGCAAGGCAAACAAATTGCCTGTAATTTGACTGGCAAACACAACAGCAATGCTTTAAGAGTACCTGTCTCAAGTAATCTCATTACAGAAACCTGCTACTTGTAACACATTACTCCCAACGCTGTACTGCAGATGCATGGGGCATGGCAGTTTGAACGAACAAAATGTACATTTTTATTCTAGCGGGGAGTTTTTTCTAGCTATTACAGTGTGTCGGACAAAGACGAGCCCCTTTTCAATTATCACCATCGCTCGTGTCTGCTCGAGCTTGCATTCCTGCGTGATCCTCGGGGCCCTAACGGCTTTAAATATCATAGAATTATTTGCCATCGCTGTGGATATTACGCCGTCATAATAAACAAACGGCTAAGATGTCGGTTTGATCGCTGAAATAAAATAACATTGGTTCCATTGACAAGTGCGTTGTCAAAACAAATGCTTCTCAGTAAAAACAATTTTTTTTACGCAAAACCCAGACTGTTTTTAATTCTTTGAGCGTTGTCAACAGGGTAAAAAAGGCACGTGTCTTTTTGTTGTGTCCGATATTCACCATGATTCTGGGCCAGTGGTAGAAGTTCTATCTACAGTACCTGTTGCGTGGGCCAGTGTCAGGATGCGCAATGTTAACCTGCTACAAAGGCAGTAGTACTTGTTTTATCGACCCCAAAAGCATGATGGGCTGAAATTAATTGACCAGAATTTAAACTTGAAGACTTAAATGTCAGTAGAATGTTATGACTAGTGTTGGCCTATATTTATCTCAGGTACTTTTAAATTCATAAACGCCCTACAATACTTCCATAGCTTCAACCAGTCACAGCAGAACTGTGTGGCCCACAAACCACAGTTTTACACTGTGTCAACAAACACCTTTGGAAAATTGATTGCAACACGCATGTTTAATTGACTAAGCGTTATCTTATTACAAATTAAGAAAACGTCCCTTACCTTGTTTTGACTGACCCCAGATCTGCCTGGAAATGGAGCGGTACCTGCAGACCGAGCCCAGCATGGGAGGAGGCAGGTGTCCGGCGAGCGGCTGCGACGCCGAGAAGAGCCCTTGGCAGAGATTTATCGCCGCCTGCTCCGAGCAGAGCGAGTCCGCTCTCGTCGCAGCGACACCCATCGTGGCTCCACCGCAGCAGGACCTCGGCGGTTCCGCCACCACCGTCGCTTCCAGCGCATCCGCCACCGTTACCTCTGCCGCAAGCGTTCCGGCCACGTCGCTCGCGGACGGCAGGGACCCGTGTCTCACGTCGGCGCACGGCGGTGCGAGCCCCACAGGGAGCAGTGGCTCCTGGGACTCGGTGCCGTCGCCCGGCGCCGAGGAGCGGCTGAGCGAGGCGAGCGGAAGCCTCACGCCTCCGTCGTCGCCCGAGCACTCGGACCTGCCCGAGATGCACCTCGGCCTGGACGAACAAGCAGAGGCGTGTGCTGAGATTGACTTGGCCGAGACGGCCGCACTCCACCACCAGCAGCAGCAGCAGCAGCAACACCTCCAGCTACACCTCCACCTACAGCAGCAGCAGCAGCCGCCACACTTGCACAACGCGCTTCACGAGAGCCACGCAGATAATAAGCTGCAGGTCAAAGCGATGACTGTCGGTGGCAAAGTGCTGGACCCGGAAGGCTCGCCCGATGGAAAGAAGAGGATTCACCACTGTCCGTTCAGCGGCTGTCGGAAAGTTTACACCAAGAGCTCCCACCTGAAGGCCCACCAGCGCACGCACACGGGTGAGCGAGCGAATGCTGCACACAGCACTATCACCTGACGCGTCATCTCCACTCAAACCAATGCATTCAGTTTACTACCTGGTGCAATGCATTGTGATTCTCTACAATAAATATGTACGATATTTTGTCCTCCATTGGTTACGCATTGTGCTGTTACTTTAACGTAGTAACAGGGAATGGCACAAAACACTTGTAACATTATTTTATTTAGGTTTTGTTGAGCACAGATCTACACATCCTTATATGCCCTGCAATATAATATTTTAATGCACAGTTTTTTCACTGGTGACCAGGGTAAGGCGATTAACTTGTTTTTCTTGATCGAGAACTTGGTTTAGAAAATCTTGCTTAAGTTTTCATTGTTGAGCTCGAGACACCTATATCGAATAGCATAAGTCAGTGTTTTCAATTTCTTGATTTTTGCATGCAAGACTCATGTCATTCCTGCAGCCACTTGAGGCGCTACCATTCACCAGTGTTAAAAAATAAGTGATTTGTGAATTGAACTGCAGCGATGTAAATCGTTTTGATCCTACTTACCACCTTACTCTCTTTTCAACAGCCATGGTAGAGCTATTTAACACACATTTGACGCCTACCTTATCCCACCTGCACCTTTGTTTCATTATTTACTACGTGTTTTTTTGCACAGGCATGTTTGTCTTTGCACCAGTACAATGCTGCTTACATCAATCTGGATTCGGGAATGAATCATACATGTGCCTTTCTAACACGATAGGTCAATCTTTATTAAAGTACACTGCATGGTTTTATTTAATTCACTATTCCATTTCTTCTCATTGTGCAGTACAGTCTGTAACATTAGTGTTATTTAATTTGTGAACCCTGCATGGATTCATGATGACCTGTTAGTGCCCGAGGTCTCTGAGTTATTGGCATAGGAATTTTGTCTAGACATGAAGAATGGTAATCCAGTCAGGTGTGCTGTGATTAGAGGATTCCGCTTGCAATTGAAAAGTGACAAGTTGAAATCCTCATCAGGGATCGAGCATGATTCCACTGGGATTGATAAAATATCTTACACTTTGTGGGACCTCAGCAGTGTTCATCCTATAGACTAGCTAGGGAATGTGGAATTTCCACCTGGCTCAGGGCCACCGATGTAGAAAACTACCGTCCCATTGGCAGCGAGACTGTTTCCTTTGATGCTTTAGTGCCAATAAGCCCTTTCAGGGATATGCTGTACAATGACAAAGTATATTATTTCTCATGCATTGTCAGGCGTGGTGGTATTGTGTACTTGGCTGCACTCTTGGCATTGAGCACTTTGGTCACACTGTCTCATCATAATTTAAAACTACGTTAAAAGGCGCGTAGTCTACAGAGCAGTGTGGGCGCAGCATACTTTCTGAGCATATTTAAATGACAAGGATTACTTTATGAACACCTTTAAGATCTGTCAATTCAGTCGTGGCACGTTGCCTTTTTTGCCCCTCTACATGACTGAGATGTGATTTTGACACTATGCCAATCATCAACTATGCCAATCATCTCTTGCAGAGTTCCAAAATGAAGTACTACTTTGTGGGAAGCCAACAGTGTTAATCATGTGGATAGACGGGCCCCCACCATTAGAATGTAGAATTTTCACCACTGGCTCGGAAACCCTCGATAAACATGAGTACGGTACTGCTCCATTGCCTGTTTGAGCCAGTAAGCATTTGACTTGGCAATATGTACAAACATTGGAAAACGAGCTCGAAATATACTTATAAATAACAGTAGTTCTCAATACTTTGGACTTCAAAACCCCTTGCTTCTACTAGTCTTAAATTATAGTGAATATTGCAGCCCAGTGATGCAGAAGTACGAAAACAAAGGTCCAGCAGTGATGCAGCCAGATGAGTGATGATTGCCTTGGTGCGTGGATGCGATGAGAATCTTCCTTTGGTCCCCTTAAGATCCCCAGACCCCCCCCTCCCCCTTCGAGAATCCCTGCATTGGAAACATCGATAGCATTATTTACAAAATGATCGAGCACTGGATTATTGGGCGTAATCGTAAGTCTGTAATGCTAGCCGGGTGCACTCAACGCCGCTGAATGTATGCACGCGCGTAGAAATTTTACTCCTTGTGGGATCAATGGCGCGTAGGCTGTACAAGGAGGATGGGGGGAAGAAAAAAAATCACTACTTAGAAGTGATGGATTACGGCGACGTATGATTGCATCTATGTTGCATGATGAATGCAACCGAGATGCAGTGGAATAATTTACCTCTTGTCGACCACGAGTGAATATCTACTTCGTGCTGGCTGTCGCGTTCATTATTGCGGGTGCAGTTGGCCAGACTCGCACGATGGAGCAAGTGATCTCAGAATTTACGTTACATTTTTACACTGTGCAGTATTAAAAGTTAATAGCGCGGTTAGGGGGATCGGTTGTTCAGTATTGTTTCATCTTTTCGTATTCACCCCAATGCCATCGCCCATACCACTCTGTGCAATGTTTGTTTCATTGAATGTGTGACTGTTCAGCTTGGTCCACAATTAGCAATATAAACACAGCCATCGAGAGTGTATATCGTTTAAGCCAATCACTCTTTACCGATTTGTCACACAGAGCATCGTGGTAACGGGTTGAGCCATGTGTAATAAGACGTTTTATATAATCAGGAAAGCCTCGTTGAGTTCTAACAATGATGTGCGGGCTATTCATTAATTTAAAACATATTTCTTTACTACACGTAGGAGGATATTGGATTACCCAGAAGAAAAAATAACTCGTACAAGGTGCACGATGACCACAAACTACACAGACCGATCAGAAATGCGCCTGCTAAGCTGCCATCTGTTGGCCACCTTACAGATTAGCAAGTTGGGAGTCTCACAACACAATGAATCATGTGTGGTACAACCCCAGTTTATGAGCATTAGTTGATAGGTGTGCTTCACGGTCTCAAACCTTCTGATAAGTATCAAACTGCATTTGGCACCGTAATAATCTCCAACAAATGGGTTGAAACAAAAGTGCTCCTTCATTGCGCCGCCGTTGCTCAATAATGGAAGAGCACACAACTGTATAATAATCACCGTGTGAAACGGGCTCTGCGTTGATAAGCACGGCCACTCGAACTGACCGCACTCTTTGCCGTTGCTCCCTTCCCCATCTCTTGTCGGACGGCATTTGTGGCAGCAGGAGAGAAGCCGTACAAGTGTTCTTGGGAAGGGTGCGAGTGGCGCTTCGCACGCAGCGACGAGCTCACGCGACACTACCGCAAGCATACGGGGGCGAAGCCCTTCAAGTGCGCACACTGTGACAGGCGAGTGCACACGGACCGATCGCTACGCGCGTGCGGACCTGCGCCCTTCCTTCTCTGTGAATGATATCGTCGAGTGGCCAAATTACGTAAACGTTGTCATTTTACACATGCGGGGATGTGAAGGTCCCGAGTGTGAAAAGTCTAGGATACACGTGATCAAGGCTCACGTGGTGTACGCCATGTCACCAGTGCACCCGTGGAAAGGGACTCGTAAAAAATGTAATGTACCCCTTTCCCACGAGAGATTTTCAGGGCAGCATCTGGCCAGGAGGTGCTTTGTTTCGGCCGATGGGCTCGCAATCGGACAGTTGCACGTTAAAATTCCGATCGGGGGTCAACTTATCTCATCATCATTCCACTGGGGCCTAAAAATGGGTACGACTTAATGCATGAGATGTCATGTCTGGTACTTTCTGCCACTGGCACAGGGCCACCAACGGTTATTAGTGGTGTACGGTGTTCTTTAGCGCAGGGAAGCACTTTAACTTTTTAGCTTAAATATTAATGTGAAGGGCACCTCAGCCAAACTATATTCTGTTGGCACTATCAATGAATGAAAGCCTCCTTTCTATCGTTTAACATGCACTACATGCATAATGTTCTCTCGAGGAATCCGACTGTAACCTTTTCCCTGTATTTCATATGTGCAGTGCCCGATAAGCCCAGTAAGGCCTGCAGACATGTTTCTGTGGTTGGCACCACACACACTGCTGATAAGGATAAGGTTAACAAAAGAAAAAAAAACATATAGGTTGCATTTTGCATTAAAATAGATGATTACGCAGGAATGCATCTTTTGACCTTCAATTGTGCA
>JAZEWU010000005.1:2154469-2174603 GCA_036362915.1 Geotria australis
ACAGGGTCGCGGTTATTGATTAAAACAAATACGCAATTCAGATGTGGCATTGCCACATGTATTGCATGTTACCCACCTGTGGGCACTGTGACCCAGTCGAGCAGACAGATCTAAAACCCAGATGTAGGAAATAAATTGCTTTCCTGTTTGCACAGAACGTTCCTAACGGTCAGCTTCCGACTGATTAGGCTGCATTTCATTACATTGAATGCAATGTCCTTACTGTTGAATTCAGCTACAGTACTCCTTGCCTAAAGCTTGCCATTCAAGTTACAATCCAGGTCAGGGTCGACTGTCTAGCATTCCTTAGGGTTTGATAGAATCAGTACCAATTTGTTGTAAGTCAAGAATAATCCGCCTATAGACTGTGCTCCCTCCCCTTCATACCCCGTGGGAATGTGATATTTCCACCGTGGCTGTTATTGAACATAAATGCAGCCCACTTGCTCATTGATAAGGAGCATACTGTCTTGTTATTTAGTTTACAACAAATGTTATTTTTTTCATGTTTATGCAATATCTATTTGCTACTCTGCCAATTGTCTAGGGCATTCCAAATATGTAGTGTCATGAGCATGCAGTAAACAGGAAGACATTCCTATCTACTGCAATTCCACAGGGTGAGTTGCTTGTGATTGTGGTGATTCCTGGTGAATAGTTGTACCCTGATGAAATGCATTTCTTTGATCCCAAATTTGGGCTAAAAACGAAAGCATAAACATCCCAAAAGGCAACACATATTTCCTTCCATTACACACTACAAGTCTTCAAGATTAGTTAGCTTTTAAGACCTCAATTATGGAAATGCCTGGGTGCTACAACGGGTTCATAATGGCGGTGCCACAGTATCACGCCAACACTGCTGAGATCCTTGGCTTGAATGTTGGTTTCAGCCACTTGTGATAAAACAAGGTTCCAAAGTCGTTTGAGTTGATTGTCTCAGCTCAAGGTCAAAGCATCGTCTTGTTGAAACAAGTAATATGACGGTTATTTTCCACCCTTGGCTTCTGTCACATGGACCTCTTTCAATCAACCATAGAAAGTTTCACAGAATTCACATTATTGTGCATGTGTTAGATGGCTTGTACGTATTGTGGGGAGCGGTAGCCCAGTGGTTAGCGCACTGGGCTACGAATCTGGCGACCCGAGTTCGAATCCCGCTCACGGCCAACACCAGTGACGATTTTCTGAAACCGGTCCTGGGCCTCCCCTAGGTCGACTCAGCCTCAAATGAGTACCTAGTGCGGTGTGTAAACATCGCCACTAGGGAGACAAAGGCGGCCGGGCGTGGTGCTGGTCACCCACCCCCTCGTGTGCCGTGTCGACCTTCATAGGTGCTCGCTAACAGCACTTGTCCCTACAGTCTGTTAAGGCTATATAGGGGATCTTTGTCTTTGTACGTATTGTATATAGAGACGCGGTGGTAAAGTGCTTCTCTGCATTATGCTGGCTGTCAGGCCTCGATTCCTTATCGTGATGCACATTGACCAGTGGTCAGCTGTTCTCTGAACCTGGTCTGGGACTTCACCAAGTGGATTCAGCATTAAATGGGTACCTGGTGCAGTGTGTAAATGCAAACAATGTGGAGGCCTTCCTGTGTGTATTGTGCTATGGTGACCTTAATAGGTGTTCACTCACAGCACTTAGTGACTGTGGTGCTGTGGTTTTGAGCATGCGGCTTCCAATCAAAATATTTGCGAGTTCAATTCATCGTTCTGAAATTGCTAAAACATGTACCACTTTGGGTGGTGTCAAGCAGTGCTTGTCCAATGGAGTAAATGACACAGGGTTTCACACAACAGGCTTTGGCTGAAAATATAAATGAGCACTGCTCCGGGATAATTTGCACATTGAATCACCTTGTCTTTAAATAGTACTTGCTCTGACAACCTACCCGATTAAAGAGATACACGTTGTCTTTTGTGTATGTATATTTGTAATAATTTCAGTTGTCATGGGTGACCTGTGAGCATTAACCAATACATTCACATCCAATTGCGACACGCCATTAAAACCAAATTGTGATTGTGCATATACACGGGATCGTATAATGTATGCAATATAAATGAATGCATTTAAATAAACTATGCAGACACTACATGTTGTCACCAGCAATGCATGCACAAACGATGGCTGAGAGACATTCAAACGTGCCAATCAGGTTGCTGCCAGTAACTTAAGTATAAATGCCACCACACGCTAAATAGATTGGCCGCTTGTCTTATGGCGAATCGCTTCACTTTGCTGAGCAAAAAAAGCTGTTACACATTTGTAATTGTAAAAAGCAGCAGGTATGAATGTATTAGAGCTGCAAAACATTAAAGCACACCATTAACAGAATGGTGGAGTGGTAGCAGTGAATTATAATCCCAGCGACAGTTTGATTTTCAGCCACAGCCTAGCATCAGGGAGAGTGATGTTTGCACTGGTCCTTGGTCAACCTGCACTGACCAGCAGTGAAGTATCGTCAAACATTACCTGCATGACCAACATGGTATGAGGAGGACTACATATCCAGCAGTGGATTTACAAAGGGCTGTTCAGAATTGTCAACAGAATAGATGATCTAAGGTTGATGCTATATACATTTAAAAATATGATAATCTGGTTTACATCTACCAGGAGGATTAAAGTCGGTGTTCAAATAAGGTGTTGTAGCACTCATGTATGTTGGCAGCACTGAGACTCTGGAACAAAATTACAAATTCACACGGTGGGGTCTATTTCTTACTTTGGATGATCACGCTTGACATACCGTAAAGTGGTACCGTATTTATTTTATTGACCCTGGAGAAATGATGGTCTGAGCCAACTCCCAGCCAAGATTGCGCCCACATTCTTTAACACGTAGGTTGGATGCTGTCTAAGCACGTTTCCCTCCTACCAATCCACTCTGTCAATATAAACATATGCTATCAATAAGCTACCACAAATAATATAATGGTTTGCACAGCAAAATGTCACTCGAGCATTTGCACTCACGCTTTTAACCTAAAAGGACGATTAATTAATACTATTCATGAAGACCATTAATGGATGCCTCCAACGTGGGAGGCGAAACGTCACGAGAGAGAGCGCTTGACACGACTATCCGGAAAGAACAGCTTTGAAAAACAACCATCATTAATGAAGACCCACATTAAGAGAGATTTTGTTACCATCTGTGTCCTCAGCGTGGATTATTTTGAGATAAATTGCACGCGGTGTAATAGAACCCTCCTCTTAGCAAGCTCATCATTCTCAAATGTGTATTTTTATTTAGATTACTTTAGAGCACTTAATTGGAAAACAACACAAGTTTCTAATAAACGTAATTGCCTTCATTGCAAAAAAATCAATACATCAATAACCTCCTCCGGAATTGAGTGTGCTCTTTAAGATACAACACCGCATCGGGATGAAGAGACACGTGTTATTGCTTTACTAGAGGAAATACATGGGCTCTCAGTCTCAGCTCATATTGAAATTCAGGTCCTCATTATGATGATTTTCAATACCATGACCTACAATCCGGTTTCTTGCACTGTGGTGCGAGTGCCTGACTTACAACCGTGAGTTCAAATCTGAGTCAAGGGTCAGCTCAGCTGATGATCATCTCTTCGAGCTTGTCATAATGAGTACCGTTTTGCGGGGAGTCAACAGCGGTCATTTGTGAAAAGGAACTGACAGTTGCGATTAGAACATTGGATGTCTGCCTACTTGGCGAGAGCCACCACTCTAAGTGGCACTGTACCCACCACACACATTTGAGTGGGGAGATTATCTATTGGCCTATTTTAGCACCATTACACGGAGTAATTGCCGGTGCACTTACAAAAGGAACGTTTCTGCACGGCGCAATATTTTATAAACATGTGTGTTATGATCAAGGGAACGGTCAAAAGGCCATTATTGACAATGCTGTTGATGGCATCGCTCATTGTCACTTCGTTTTGATAGATCCCAAAGCTCTGATACAGTCGACACCCAAGCTCTAAGGTCTGCTCAGACAGACTCATCACACCGATCAGCCTTCCTCTTGGTCAAACCATCGGTAAGCTCATCTTCCTCATTATGCCTAGAGTGCATTCCTGCCACATTCTATTGTGAATTTTTCTTTTTCTTAAGAGGTCCTGCCATGAAATTCCAATCATCCTTCACAAAGCAACGACAACCAAGGGATAGAAGCTTGTTTTCCAGTTCCTTTGCTATAGTCCAGCTCTCTGACCCATACAACGCTGTTATACTCCTGCCCCAAACGCTGTTATTATGAAGAAATTAAAAAGTCATGATTTTAAAGAAACCAAAATTGCCTGTATTTTTTCCCCGCCTACAATCTAACCTGGAGTCATGGCTAATGTCTGATGAATAGATAATGTGGTCTGACCATGTGCTGATGTGTTAAGGACTAATTAAGGGAGGACATGATTGTTATCAGAACAGACAGCAAACCCATCTATGTCTACTTGTGGGATTTTCTTTTAAAGATAAGCGTGGAAAATTCAACGACCTAAGGGTAAACTAACGCACTGGCAAGTCGTAAACCAGCGGAATTTTGCTGACAAGGATTTGCAGACATGGCATAAAACATTTGAGATCATTATTTAACACAGCCTCCCACAACAAGCTTCTTTAACACCAGCTTTTGACAAACAAGCATAGCTTGCAGTTTAATAAACACTGCTCTATTAATAAACGTCTGTGTTTGTGTTTTAGACTATGGGTCGACAAAAAGCTAAAGTGTCGGTAAGTATTGGAAAGTGCATTTCTCCGGTGGTGGTCTTGAACCAGTGTTGAAGATTCCACATTCATATGGTGGGGAAAGTCTCGAAAGGAAACCCACATTTTATTCCGCATCTTATATCACAACCTGATAACGTTTAAACAAGTGCTTGGTGGTGTTAATTTCATCGGCCCAGATTAACTGCGTTAACCCCACATTTGTGAATTTCTATCTTGTTGCAATTGAGGACATGCCAAGGTCTTCATCATCGACATTACATGTTATTTGGTGGCGAGCCATTTCGCAGTGGCTAGTGCACTGCGTCATAGACCCGGTGACCTGAGTTAGATTCCTGGCCATGGCGAACATCAGTGGCGAGTGATATCTGCCCGGCCCTGCTCCGCCACCCCCCCCTCTCACATTAACCAGTATGGTTAAACAACACCCATGGTCAACACAGCACGGGGACGACTTCGATCAGCAGTGTATTGACAAAGGGCTAAGAATGTATTTTATAATGAATCGACTGGTTACTACCAACAGCTAATAACATGGTGATAATGGGAATGAATAATTCGTTTTGTGGAGACCAGGCCAGTGATAATAATGCCTGTGCAGTGTTAAAGAGCAATGTGTTACAAGTAATGCACGACTAATTAAATGACAAAAGGCAAGCTTAATAGTAATATTTTATTTTCAATGCATAACCAGAATACAGGTACATACAAGGTGTTGAATGATTGTTGTTATCAGAACATTACTTACATTAAACACTTGTTTTCTTAATTATAACAAATATTTAAGTGTAACAACATTATGCCAGTAGCTTGAGTTAATTGGAGGACAGCGACAAACGCTTCACACGGCCCACGCTACAAAGCCTACCAACACACTATATTGATTTGTATGTTAATTTTAAGGATTTGAATACATTGAAGCGTTCAACTAATCGTGTTACGTTATTTTAAATACCACACACGATTTCGTCACGTTACCTTTAAAACCCAGACATCAATTACTGATCAGAAGTAAACCCTGCTACTGTGACTGGGATATTCAGCTCCACTGCGCCTCCATAACGGAATGCTGCCTGACTCCGTAATGGCTTCTCTCCATTTATTACCTGTCCTTACTTAATTACATGTCCCCTGAAGCGCCACTGTTTGCCCTGTGACCTAAATCCAGAAGTGACCCCTTAGGAGATTTACAATTGGACCTTTTGCAACCTAACCACAGCCAGTGGCCCTTGAGCCATGTGATTGTCTGCTCCGAGAGTAAATCTTTTCTCAGCGCCAATTGTGCTGCCTTTACAATTGAGGCAGGTCTATCACTGACGTTGCTATGTTAAAACAAAATAAAGTCTACGTGTCTCCTTGCTCTAAATAATAATTTGCGTCATAGTGAAGAGTACATATACGCGCTGTAATAAAATAAATAAGCAAATAGTGCAGCTCCTTCATATATTTGTTCCTCCACATACAAAATATATATATATATTGTACACATCCCATCAGCCACACGACCTTCCGGGAGTGCACAACCCCAGCAGCGTTTGTTAAATAAAAGCAAACTCCGGACCAGTTCAAACACAGTGCCTCATCAGCACAGACTTGTTTGAACCTAGTCTTGTGAACTGCCAGATGTGTATCCTCGCTTTAAGATGTGGGTCCGAGTTTTACACACGTTTAAATCGTGCATAACACAAAATAATCACTACCATCATTCTGGAGAATATATAAGTCACGAAAGTCGAAGCAATGCCACTGGGGTTATGCAATCTCAGAAGGTCGTGTGGCTGTTCGGGTGTGAAAAAAAACGTTTATATATATAGAGCGACAGATACATGAAGTAGGTGTATCCATACATCCATCCATTGTCAGAAACAGGGTCGCGGTGATCCGGAGCCTATCACGGCAGACACAGGGCTCAAGGCAGGGCTATGCCCATGATGAGACGCCAGTCCATCACAGGTCACCGGGGGCAATTTTTGTCAGCAGGCCGATTAACCTATTCAGGTGTATTGTCTCGTTATTTATTTTATTCCTTGCTCTAAACTCTAAAGAGTATTGCAGCTGTGCTCATTGACTTCAACCAAATCGTCCAAAAATGTACCCAATCACATCAGACCTCGCAAGCTAAGCTGAGTTCAACCTGGTTATTACTCTGACCAGTGGCCACAAGAGATTGCCAGCTGTTGTAGCTATGGGACTATGAGAAAAGCGGCAGATGGATTTCCATGGCAAAATACTCTGGTCAAACACTAAAATGCAAAACCACTGCGCAAAAAAACAAACAAGTTACTGACGATAATTGAGGCTTTCTTGGCAAATATTTTGAATTCCATTATTATTAGAGTGTTATTGTCACTGTTGGAGGCCTTGAAACATTGGTGGATATTTCAACTTCACATGTCTAAGCCAGTGGCCAGTCTCTTCCAATGAAAAAAAATACTGTTGATCCTACAACCTGGTTACTTTATAGATCCCAGCAGAATATATAGCAGGGCTCATTGTATTTGTACATTATTATGGTTTATGCTATACCTGGTTTGTTAGTAATCTATATCGTTATAATCTCTTCTGCTTAAATCACATGTGGATTACATGTTGGAGCTGGACCACCGCTTAGAGAGTCAACAGTGATTATCCTATTTTCATAATTATCCCTGTCATAGGAATGTAGAATTCCACCACTGGGTTCAGGGCCGTCACTGGAGATCAGAACCACGCAATACAAATCTGAACAGCATGACACTTTGAATTTCAAATCGGTCATCAACTCACACAATAACACTGGCATTATCGTTTCATATCAATGACAGACATAAATGAGATACTTTGTAGCAATTACTCTTCCATTTCTCAGTGATTTAGTTAATAAAAAAACAAATCTTCGACAACCAAAAACATTCATAGTTTCTGCATGCATCCTCATTCACAGGTATTGATGGTCCAAAGACGTAGAAAAAAGCCAAGGTATATCCCCACTCAAATGGACAATGGAGCAGCACTCATTTTCATTGGCAACCCAAAGCCAATAGTGTAAACTCAACATTCTTATGGCAGGGGGTAAACCACCTACGGAGAAATACACACCCATAGAACGCGAAGCTATGTACTATAATTATTCTCGCTGTTTACAAAGAGGGCAGGTGTACTGTTATATTTAAGTGGGATGTATGAAGAGCATTTGAGGTATATTTATTTCAGAGCAAGATGCAATGAACCATTGTTAAAGACGTCCATTGAGTGTCAAGGTAAAAACTGTTGGGGTTTATTGAGTTTTCAGTGTGAAACTGAATGTGTGTGATATTGAAGAGCTTGTCTAAAGGTTGTGTAATCATGTAAAGCACATGCTATTTCTTCTGTACCTGGTATTCATCGCACCACTCAAATCAATATAGTATTGGTTTCATATACAGGTATTAACATAGAAACAACCGCAACCCTGGACAGGATTAAGCGGTTCCTGACACTGAATGAATGAATGAAGAAACAATATTAGTTTATGCGGCTCAAGGTGTCTCCATATTGCTATTACCATGGGGCAGTGTTCGTCACCACTGATGACACCTGATCTAAATTTTTAAATTCTACCCTTCCCAGAGGAAGCCAGTCTCTCCATATGACCACTCAATCCACAGCTAACTTTAAAACACCATCGGGAAACGAGGAAATGCACTAAAACAGTGGTCCACAACCACCGGTCCGCGGACCGGTACCGGTCCGTGGGTCATTTGGTACCGGGCCGCACAGAAAGAAGGAATAAAACAATCTTTTATTGATTATCAGTCTGAATTTTTTTTTATTTAAAAAATGACCGGAAAATTCAGCGTAATGGTGAGTTGTATTTTTTATGCACTTTATATTTGTTTTTATGCCGGTCGTATTATTTTATTTCGTCATATTCATCCCCCCGCGACCCTGTACACTTGTACAGGTTTAAGCGGATCTGAAAATGAGATGAGATGAGATATTTATCCCCCCCCCACACCTTGAAGGCCGGTCCGCGAAAATATTGTCTTACATGAAATTGGTCAGTGGTGCAAAAAAGGTTGGGGACCGCCGCACTAAAACACAACGGACCAGGTTGGCAATACACACACAGAGACACACAGAGATCCCCGTGTCCCCCAGGGAGCCCAAGCTGTGGCAACTGGGCCCTCTCTGAGAGGTTACTGATGACGCAGTTCTCCCAGTAGCCATGGTGACACAGCACGCTACCCCATGCCATGCAAGCTGCAGCCTAATTATGGGACCAGTTAAAATACACACCGAGACAAAGGATCCCCCATTAAGTCTTATAGATCACAGGGACAAGTGCTGTTAGCGAGCATCTATTAAGGCTGACACGGCACACGAGGGAATCGGTGGCGGTCAGCTTGCACCCACAAATTACTCATCTCATTCTGTCTCCCCCCCCGCCCCCCAGTACAATAGTGCCGTTCAAACGTTGCACAACTGCGCGACTTATTTTAGGCTAAGTTGACCTAGGGGAGGCCAACGATGGGTTAATAGTTGGACTTGCTTGCTACTGATGTTGTGCATGGCCAGGAATGGAATTCAAACTGCCGGGTCTGTAGTGCGAGACACAACGCACTGCACACCATCGTTCTCTATTAAAAACACACACATGCATAGGCATGTGCTCACTGTACCATTCAATGCAAAAGCCCTCAATCATAACACGAGTGTCAAAAGGCCAATGTATCCGCTTGCTCAAAGCAGCATTATGCGCTTCTCATTTCCATACGCTACCATTCTGTCCACGAGACAACTCGTGCAAGAATGATTCACGCCTATGTATATATATTTTACAACCATTATGTTAATTCTTTCTGAATAATTGTGTAACTCTTACTGATAGGATTTCACAATAATCTTCCGGTGACCGTGATCCAGAACCATTCGAGAGCCCATTGAAATAAGAAATGTGTTTTGAAGGGAGACCTGAAGTCCAACGCCAGAATGGAAATTCAGGGCTGGAATCCGAATGTAAAAATGATGGTGCCGTGCAAGGCAAATAATTTTTTTTTCTATAAAATCAATGAAGCTAAGAATTTTTATGTGGCGATAATAACGCCAGATGATAATTAAATGGAAATTATTTTTAAAATGTACCATGTTTATATACAATTGCATTGGTAATGTTTAATAAGTTATTGATTTTAATATGCATTTGCTGGCTATTTATATACCTGCGGTTTGTATATGGATTATGTGACTTTACTCCATCTAATGCGTACTGTAGCTTTACAATTCAATCCTTCAGCATATGTACTGTACACCTACACTAAAATTTACAATAATACCATGGTAAGCATCATCATCATCATCATCATGTGTTTTTCCTTTCTCCTGCCATTTGTGATCTCATATATGTGATGTCCGAATCAACGGGTGCAACGCGCCCGGAGAAAATGCGCGCGTTACAAAAGTAGATTATTATTATATATGTCAATACATCGGCATAAGCTGCGACAATGAAGATCAGGGCGTGCGTGAACATGCCATTTACACACGGCCATATGTATGTAGGGTGCCTGTCCTAAGCCCAAGGTGCCATATGTTTGTGTGTGTGCAATGTGATGACTGATAAGGGGATAATTGAAGATTATTGTGCGACCGCACTGATGGGTTGGTTTTGGGCAGTCAGAGCCCCATACCTCCAATAGGAAGAATGTGAGTTCAATTCCCAGTCAAGTATTGCCTACGAAACAAAAAAAGCAAAGATCCCCCTTACAGCCTTAACAGACTGTAGGGTTAAGTGCCGTTAGCGAGCACCTATGACGGTCGAGACGGAAACACGAGGGGGTGGGTGACCTGCATCATGCCAGGCCGCCTTTATCTCCTTAGTGTTTACATACCATACTAGGTACTCATTTGAAGCTGAGTCAACATAGGGAAGGCCCAGGAACGGTTCAGAAAATCGTCACTGGTGTTAGCCGTGAGCGGGATTCCAACTTGGTTCGCCAGGTTTGTAGCCCAGCGCGCTAACCACTGAGCTACCGCTGCCTACCTCCACGAGCATCACGTTCATGAAACGAGAACAATATTTCGGGGGAAATCCCCAGTGGTTGTACTGTGGAGAGTTTTGGAAAATGCGGAATTTCCCTCATTGGCTCAGGGCTCGAATGTGCGATGAGTGTTGCTCCAAAGTTCATCGAAGAGAGGAGTGTGGGAGGCACTTTGATTTTGATCACAAGTGTGTGGATTGTCTCTTTAGCAAATCAATGCTCTGAACAGAGCAGTGTGTTTAACGGCAAAAATGGTCCAGCATTTTGAGAACACATGCATGACTTCGTATAGACTAATGTTGACATGCAAGTGTGGTCTGTGATTATGAAATGTGGGTTTTGCCCCTAGGCTGCAATCTAACAATATATAATTTGATTTGTATAGTATCATGTTGCTAAATATTCTCCAGATACCATAACGGTGATTATGTCATGTTCTAGTGTTACCTGGCCCTTTCATTTGCTATTTTTATACTTGCAGGGAGTGGAGATTTGCGGTGTGCTGTGCCGTAAGCACCATGTCATCATGACTGACGCCGCTGATGCCATCACACCTTGCCATCAATTCTCCCTTCCTGCTAAATCCCACGACTGTCACATGGTCGATGTCAATCATCCAAGATCTTCTCTTAGAGTGTCACGTTACTAGTTGATAATAATTAATCATAGTTTACTTATTTATCCGGGAAAGCCACACCGAGTCGTAGGACCCTTTTTCAGAAAGATCCTGTTACATTGGGTTTGACTTTAATATATTTCATCCATCCATCCATTGTCAGATACCGCTTAATCTTGTACAGGGTCGCGGTGAGCCGGAGCCTATCTGGGCAGACACAGGGCGCAAGGCAGGGTTATACCCAGGATGGGACGCCAGTCCATCGCAGGGCACTGGGGGCAATTTAGTCCGCAGGCCAATTAACCTACGCATATTACGAGTGTTTATAAACGTGTGGGGAAACCAGAGCACCTGGAGAAAACGTGCTTAAGGGGGAAACGCTCTATCCCCGTACAGATGGAAACAGATGGCGAGTCGTACATTTGCTCTACTACCTTCTCTTTGTGAGCCAGGGTATGGCATCTCGACACCCACGAGAAGGGAGATTCACAACATGTGTGCAGTGATCCACCAATCCTCACCTGCTGAGTGCTGGATTACCGGCATGCACCACCCGCGATCTGGATGTAGGTCTTGCTCTCGGTCACTGATCAGTGGGAGCCCATTGCAATGCCTCTCTCTGTGTCTCATGCCATATTTTCACAGCCGTTAAGAAATCAGACTCAACAATTCTCGAGCCGTGTGGCTGTGTGGCCTTGGCCCTTCTCGCTCCATCCTCGACCAACCCCACCCACCCCGTCGCCCAATCTCCTCTCTCCCTGGCTGGAGGCAATCGACCTGAATTTTATTTGAGCAGTGTTGATCATATGCTTGGTAGAGGGTTATGCTAGCCGATATAAAAATGTGGTTTTTTTGTATGTGTAATGTTCTACCGTACATTTTGTTTAGCAAAACACACAATTCTGACATTGATGTATGTGAGAGATGATTTGGCCCCGTAATGTCATGCCTGTTTCCGAGTGCAGCACATCTCCCAAATCCTCAGCAGGGCGCTACAAGTGGGCTGCGTTGCTTAGCAGGGAGTAGTTTAACACAAGTAAGTAAGGCTGTCATGAGAAGCCGGGACAAACCTAATCGCCGAACACGTTGACAAACTGGGTCAGCTCACTTTTAACTTGTCACCGGAACATGATATCGGCAACCTTCGCACTTCCACCCCGCGTTCATACCCCACCCACTGCTACTCTTATAAATTACAACACTTTATCGCCACGTTCAGGGCCAAACTTCCAAGGTGCTGACCTTATCTTGCCGTTATATTTCTAGCATTCCCCACGTGCGTGTAAAATACGTGTTTATGTACACTGTATCAAGCTTAGCAATTAATCTAAACAAAGTCATCGCAACTTTGAAATGATGTAGACTTAAACTACATCAACTTCAAGGCTACTATTAATAACAAACGCAAGACTCCTAGTAAACCTAAAATATAATTGCACCTTCTAACATCACGCTTTCTAGACAGTGTCTGTCACATTGTCAGTGCCAATTGCGTGTTTTTTCTTCATCGTCTTTTTTTCCCCACAAAAAAATCGGTGGCATACAACATCCCCACAGATGTTCGCCTGCAGGATGGTAACCATTCCTCATCTCAACCATTAACGCGCACATGCAGTCCAGTGAAACTCCTCTGATCCGCGTTTCAATTAACCGCTCTCCCTAAGATTCCGAGTCAACCCGAAGCATCCATTACCCATGCCGAGTCTATATTATCTACGGTTAACGTAGTGGCAGCTGATTCTTCGTGGTGTCTGGGGCTTTACGCCAATAACAGCAGTGACCAAACAGTGGTGGCATAATATGATCTCATTGTCAGAAACCGCTTAATCCTGTACAGGGTTGCAGTGGGCCGCAGCCTATCCCAGCAGACACAGGGCGCAAGGCAGGGCTATACCCATAATCGGACGCCACTCGATTACAGAACACGGATAATATTGATTTATTCATAATATTGATGTATTCATTGATGGGACGCCAGCCCATCACAGAACAGGGATAATATGATCTTTCCATAGTGCCCTGGGGGTCAAGGTAGAAGCGTTCACGTCGCGATCCCTGTCAGGTAATACTTGGTATTCGAGGCCGAGCTGAAAGACAACGATGTCCAGAGACTGACCATCGTGCTTCGAAGAATCGCAAAGAAGAAGATAGTGCCCTCATATTCACCACGGATTATAAAGAGGCTCCACTATATTTTTCAACTCAACATTTCTCATTGTGTTCAAGATGAGTCACAGACGTATACAACATGACGAGGATAATAATTACTCGGTACAAGGTTATGGGGAAAATACCAGTGGTTGTACTGTGGAGCGGTTTAGATAATGTGGAATTTGCCCTATAGGTTCAAGGCCAGAATTGGAGATGAGTGTTGCTGCACGTTCGTCTGAGCAGGGAGTGTGGGAGGCACTTGATGTTGTGCATAAGTGTGTGGAAGGTCTTTTCTCTGGCGAATCATCGCTCTGCAAATAGCAGTGTAATTAACCGCAAAATGGTCCAGCATTTGTGTTCACAGGTTCACACCAGCTGAACTATTTCAGTATCCCAGTATACATTACAGTATTCCAGCATACATTACAGTATTCCAGCATAAATTCCAGCATTCGAGCATAGATTAGAGGATGCCAGATGTTATTCCAATTACAGTAAAAATGAAGAGACAATGTAAAACATGTACAAAATGCAACCCTTCTAAAACAATGTGAAAACTGGCTCGTTTGGGGTTAACATTAAAGTGAGTTTTTCACACTCTAAATAATTACATTAATTACAAAAGGTTATACTATTTAATATTCACTGTGCAAAATACATTCAAGGGACTATAATTGCACATCCTATGAGAGGCTGTAGCTTCAAAACATACATGAATTGGATCTCTGATATGCACTGTTCAAACACTGTTGACACACAGGTTCCCAGTGTTTAACAGGGAATTCACAGAGACCAGAGGATTCAATCATCAGGCTTGCAAAGACGGAGTAAATATGCAAAGGGTTGAAGGGGTTTAATTTGACCTTCATCTGTAATCTAGCCCTGCCCTTGGTCCAAATTCATGTTTAAAACATTTGCACGTTCAATGCAAAACTCACTGTGACATTCGATAGAATATGTGAATGTTTGCACTTAAACTGCAATCTACTTCGGTGGGGTAATGGGGTCATTAAGTGCATGTGAACATTAAAAGTAGCTGCAAAGGCATTCGTGTTTTGGAAATAAATAAGAGTAAAAATGTTGTAGAAGTACACTACTTACGTTTAAGGCGATGCTTATGCGATCAGAATATTCAGAGAAATGTAATTATATTTAACACATTGCATCTACAGTCAGGAGCTTTCTTAGGGCCAAATTTCAGTCAATCAGTATGAGAGTGTCACACGCATGACGATCTTAGCGTGATCCCCCAACCCTGCTTACAAAGTGCTGATTATACCCGACGTAAAATAATAGACAGAGCGTGTCAACCTATGTCATTAATACAGTAATCACCTGGAGGTACCGGACTCACAATCAGAACGTTGAGAGTTAACATACTAGGCAAGTGTCTATTGAGCTAATCATCCGTAAATAAAATGATTAAGTATTTGCAGAAAGTCAACAGTGGTCATCTTCGTGACAGACTGTTCCTCATAATTAGAACGATGAATTTTCACCATCCGCTAATGACTGACAATAGAGATGAGTGGCAAGCCATGCTCGCTAAAGAAGCCAGTTACATTTTTTGTCTTTCATTTGAAGACAATATTTTCAAATATTAGACTTGGTTCATTTTTTTGTGGAAAAAGAGTGATCGTTAGCGCTTTGATTTATTGATATTTGCTTTTAAGTCACTTACACCATATAAAAGTTCACTTGCTCATTGCCCGTTGAGACAATCATGGCTGCAGTCAGTTCTGTTGTTTTGTGTGTGCTTTGAAAACGTAGAATGAGGTGAACATTCCACCACTGAGCTGTGCACCTTCTTTATAGCTCATTGCCAGGTCACTTTCCAAAAGCTTTTAGTGGATTTAAGGTGGACCGGGTCACCGCTGTTTTGGTCATACACAAAAACCAAGATTGCCACTTGTTTTGAATAGGCCACTTTGAATCTGGCTGGGTCACTGTTGTGTTTTTTTGTTTAACAAAACATTCACCGATTTAATCAGTATAAATAATGTCCTGCCTGTTTTATCTGAATTACAGAATGCGAGCTCACAATTGCATTGTAAAGTGAGCAGATGATGATGACCTTTGGATAAACTTGGTGAGAGAACGTCAAGCAAATGAGGGAACGCGTCTGAGAGGGTGACAACTGTGGAGGCCAAGTGATGAGATTATCTCGTGCACATAAGTGAGATGCATTGTTGCATCACAAGGCCCTGAAGGATGCTGATGACATGGGGATGCCTTCATCGAGCAACGGGTATATCTTGGGTACTGTTAATGTTATTCAATGCAGAGAGTTAATAACATCTGAAGTTAAGTTATTTAAACAACATTTGTTAAACAGGCTATGTTTTTGCTAATGAGGCTGAGAAAGTAAAAATAAGTCCGCTTATACAAATTCTGACGAAAAACACCAGTTCTAAGAGCCCATAGGCTTACTGAATAAAATGTTATTTATTTGTTTATTTAAAATAATGTATGACCCACATTCGACCATATATAGATAGTCGCAGGCTCTTCTGAATCACATTAAAATTGTGCAAAATTGTCTGTTATCACAGGCACATGACACTGAGTGGCCAGACCTGTTTATTTCCTCAGCTGACTGCCTTGAGGGATCTGGAGCCTCTGTTTATAGCTTGAGCTATGGCTGCCTGCTTCTGAGAGCCTCCAATATCCTTTCCATTCCCGCGGGAACGTGTCACTAAAAAAAAATCACCCTCATAATGCCGTCTCCTGCATCATAAACACCAGCACAAAATGTGTTCCTGCAAATAATAACAATAGCTTACGATTCATTAAAGAAGTCAGTCTTTGTGACCTCCTAATAGCTCAGATTTTATGTCCATCTATTAACTACCCCACCCCCCCTTGTTGCACATTTTCTTGAAATGCGTATGTGTTTGCTTCTATGCTTAGGCACATTATCAACACGTTTCTGTTCAAGATCCGGTTTGATTCCCACCTCTGGCGCCTTTCTGTGTGGAGCTTGTGTGTTCACCCCCTGTTCTGCATGGGTTTCCTGCAGGCTTTGCGGTTTCCTCCAACAACTTAAACAACACTCATTATTTCATTGGCCAATAGCATCATAATATATAGGAAGCAGTGGCTGTCGGGTTGGCGCCAGCTGACTGCCTGGCTGACTCCCCCTCTCTCTGCTGTTTCCTCGTGCCTCCGTATCCATGTCTCGTCAATGTCTAGGCATGGAATTTGCGTGCGTTATATTCTTATTTTGTATCATCATCCACTTGCTGGTGAATGTGCCCAACTTATCCCTCATGTACAACTGGACACATCACCAAAGTGATATATTTTTGGCCGTTTAATCTCTATGTAAAATTCGCCAAACATAGTTGGTCAGGTGGCAAAGTGGCACAAACGGCACAGCAGGACTTGTTAACAAAAGCAACGTTTTTTGAAAAGCTTTCTAAGTTGTCTGACAATTAGAGCTCAGAATTCCAGGCGGAGGTCGAAATGTCAGATACTCATTTTGAAGTCGGTCAACGCTAGTTGTTTTCATGGAAAAAATATTGCTTCCATGGGACTATGGAAATGTCGACACTACATTTAGGGCTGCCAACAGAGAGGAGCAGTGCCCCACACCTGTCAAACATAGAATCATTAACCTTTATCATGCCCTGAATCCAATTAAATTACGCTCGGAACTAAGATGGCATTTGCATGAAGCTGTCACACCACATAAAACGCATTAGGTGCGCATGTAGTTATAAATAAATACATTTATAGCAAAAAAAAGTAATCTTTTGACTACATGCTCATGCACAAATTTCAGCCAAAGTGCCGCTTGCTGATGATTGAGTCAGTCAATTTTCATTTCAGCACGAAGGAACCGTTGAGCTTTATAGCTGTTGTCCAGCAGGGAGGGGTAAGCAAGTTAGAACAACTCAGTGTACCTGGGCCAATTTAGTCAGGACACTTAAGCCAGGCAGCATGTTTGTTGGACTGTGGGAGGAAACAGGAGTACGCTGTGAAAAGCCATGCGGACAGGGGGATAACGTGCAAATCCACACAGCCACCCACTCCAGGAATCTAATCTGGTCCCTTCTTGCTACAAGGCGGCAGCATTACTCACTGTGCCACAATGCTGCCCTGATATGACCAATGGAAATACAAAATTCTCCATTGACGGCCTGAGCAAGTGGTGGATATTTTTCAATTTCCGTGGCGAACCCAGTATCTCTATACATGTAGGACAATCACTCTTGTCGTCCCACAAAGTGGTGTGCAATTTAATGACCTCAAAGAAATGATCGATTGAGTTAACCCCCGACTAGGAGCTGAACTCATGGGGCCCAATTCGCACGTTAGCGAATGCGTATATTTGCACAAATTTAGACCAAAAAGGGGCCAGTGTTTCAATCACCAAATAGTAGCACTAATTGACAAACGTTACATGTTTCGGCCGATTTATAGAGATGTGAATCTGGTCCCTCATTTTGTGAGTGGGGCGCATTGCCTCCACACCACCAGCGCACACTGTCAGTGACTGAGGCAGCTGATTACACAAGCCATTTGTGACGGGACACTTTGAGCACAGATAGTTGCTCTTCAGAGCTGTTCTTTCAGGATAGCCGTGTCGAGCGATCTCCCTCTCTCCCTTGCGACGTTTCGCCTCCCACGTTGGAAGCATCGCCTGTTGATGCTTGCAACAGCTCTGAAAAGCATCCATCATGAATCGAGCCGTGAAAACCTACATCAGTACTTTGAGCACAGTTGTAAATTCTGTTCTCTGCCTCCATCATCCGAAACAGGCTCATTGCCACGTACATATTGGTTTGCCTTACAAGGCAATACAGATATCCATACATAAGCAGTGTCGTAGAGTAAAACATTGCAAGCAACATCATAATTTAATCAGATGGCCAAAGCTGGTCACCTATAATCGCGTTGTTTTAGAGTAGTCCATTCTCAGTCAACAATCAGGTTAGGATTGCGTATAATGCACCAACTGATTTGTGTTTTTGTTGACTATAATTTTTTTAAAGAATCTAAAGCAATTCAACAGCAATTAAGTGAGGGAAATGGTTGAGTCAGCAGCTTGTGTTAATGAGAGGACAGAGGCCGCCAACCCACACCGACCACGCTCAAACAACTAACAACCAGAACCAGCGAAGCGCCATTAGTTCTGAACCTGCGAACGATACCATATGTCAATTACATGAAATAACTCATAAAACTTGTCTAAATATTTAACTATGTAGCAAATGGGCGAATATATATTACATTACTTACAAAACATAACGTATTCAGTGATCAGAAACCGATTAGATCCCAACGGTATATCTCCCAAAACTGCGCTATACCATACTGGGAACACACGTTTTACATTACAGTAGACATATTGTTTTTATTTCCATGGAACGTAAACATTTAAATTATTGTTCGCAGGTCGCTCGTTTCAGCATGCCTGCACTACTGAACACTGACAACGTTTCATTTCATCCTCATTACGGTGCTTGCTGTGGCTTTATGAAGCTTGTACATTATCTCCGAATGGCAGTAAAACTAGGAAAGCTCGAGTAATTTAACTTCTAAATAATTTAGGGTGGCTTTAAAAACTGGGCGACATCCGTTGATCACAAGCATTAGGATTTATGGTGCGGCACTATATGCCACTGGGAGCGTTTGTGCTTACACAGATTCATGCTAATAGAGCAATGAAGGGTTAACGAATGTTAAATAATTGATGCTATGACAGCAGCTGCCCCTTTAACAGAAGAACAAATTGAGTGCATTCATGTCAGCACTCAAAATGTGGTCTACTCAGCCGGGCGGTGCTGTGGTTGGCGTTTGTGAATTCAATTCCGGGTCGGGGTTTGACAAAGCGTCCCTCTGGAGCGAAGTCAACAATAGTTGATCTGTGGGAAGTCAACAGTGGTGGTGTTTTTTGGATAGATTGTAGACCTCACCATATGAATGAAGAGTCCTCGTGCAGCACAAGGAGATATTTAGACTCGTTTTCCTAAATATGGGTTTTTATAGTCTCACCGTTTGTTTATGTACGTGTTAAAATAATTCACCTGATAAATCGCTTGACATGGCACTATACAGTCGTATGAGAATTAGTACCACTTTATAGGAGTACTCGTTTTATTCACCCTGAAAGGATGATGAGCTGTGTTAACTGCCCTGTGATCTTTAAACCCTCCGTGAGTCCAGTGCTCAGGATAATATGGGCGCATAGCTCCTCTGTCTGCTGAGCTATATGCGAGCATGCCACACGGGTAAATCAGGGTTAACTGGCAAAGCAAATCAAACACCCTAAAAATAGCAATGGTCTTTTTTACACCAGGCATTCCCCTGTCACACTTATTACCTATGGTTGCTGAACCCAATCAATGAGTTTAATGGACAAGTCACGTGAGGTTATGTTTCATTATCAATTAAATCCGCAGAAAAACGTAAGAAAAGCCTTTTCAATAAATTTCATAACATACAGGCTGTGCTGCCTTTTAGCAATTCAAGAACTGTGCTCATTGTTGTATTTAGGCAGCACTCAAGGGTAACGAATGCATAAAAGCACCTCCATAACGGCAGGCATACCCAAAATAAATATCTACATCTAATGTGTAATAGCACGACGTGTATTTGTGAATTCTGGTCTCCACACGTATAGATCCTCGGATGGTGATTCGTG
>JAZEWU010000005.1:2175372-2191779 GCA_036362915.1 Geotria australis
ACTTCTTAGAAATTGGCACTTATTTTATAATACCAGAAGGATGATGGGCTCAAGCAATCCTTGACAGCGATTTGAAACCATAACCTTACACTTTGTGAGCAATGCCCTCTGACGTAGGTGCCACCAGACAGATTATGAAGAAACTGGCAATCAGCCTGAAACATTGGTACTTACGTGAGTCGGACGCGTGATGGTGTATAAGATCGTAGGAGACAAGAAATTATTATATCAATGAATCTCTCTGTGTGTTGTTTCTGGGAATGTTAACTGATATTGAGATTACTCCGTTATAGCCCTCGGAGGATTCATCGTTTTTAATGAAACCCATAAACAAAGAGGAAAACCGCAAGAGTCCTGAAACCTTTTCGACTGTCGACACAATCGGAAAGTCCGAGTTTAAATCCCGGCCGGGGGTCGAGTCAGCATGTTATCTCTGCAGCGTCCTTCTTTGCGATTCTTCGAAGCACGATGGTTAAACTACAGTTTCCCATTTCTTTACACAGTTCTTTGCAATTTTATTGAACTCTGCAAGGTTTTTTGAGCTGCAGAGGTTGGGTAGTAGTAGTATGGTCTGCTTCTCCACTTTCACAGGTGGTTGGGCCGGCCTTGTAGCCCCATCTGACCAAAGCAGCTTTTGATCGTCCCGTTCTAGTTCTCAGGCGGTTGAGTGTCTTCCACTGAATCCATGGTGCGCCTGAGCCAGGAGGGAGGTGTTCAGCAGGGGGGATTCCCATGCCAGTTGGAGGAGGGTCACTCTCAAGCTTTTCCGTCCAGAGCTGGAGTCTGGTGTCTTCTCGAGATGTTGTTAGGGGCTGCACATGGCTGATCTGCAGCGTTGATTCAATGGGTTATGTTTTTCACATTGGTCATCCTGTGGAGAGGCTTGCCCCTACTATGGGACAGTGGAATTCCCACCACTGGCACAGGCAGGGCTGCCAGCTTACATGGATGCCTACTAATGCTCACAACAGCAGGGTGACGCATTGACTTGACATTTTCATTCTCTCAATTTGGAACTGCCATCCTACATTGATCCTCAAACTAGACAATAGCAGCTTAAATTGTGTAAATCCCACAATTCCGCATTGTTCTGATAACAGCTTTCACTTGCAGCGTTTGAACCCGTTTCACAGCTACGTAAACAAATGTATTTCCCACACTGTCAAGGCACTACGCTAACTTATAACCGTTGACTTGGCCGTATTTAATCTAATCTCCAGAGCCTCACAATCAGATGACCATCATTTTTCCACTGTCACGTTGCAAGTGTGATTGCCTGGGTTCTGCTAAAGAGGTGCTGAAAGAATGTGATCTGGAGAGCGCGAATTGGGGTGCAATCAGGTGTCTCTGTTTGAGTGTCTGGGTAATCAGACGTACACTGTATTGTCCCACACATTAGCTCATCTGTGACAGAGGCTACAATGAAATCGGAGGCAAAAACCACGTGCAGACACCTTCACTGTTATACACAAAAACCCATACCCCACAAGCACCCGTATGACAGAAGGGTAGCAGTGGATGATCGGGAAAGAATATGTCCAAGAGAAATGCTGTAGATTCACAATGCAAACACAATATGCAACGTGACAGTCACAAATAGAGTCACCGTTTCTCCATGAGTATGAAGCGACACTCAGTCGATGTTTCGCTATATTGCGCTATTGGTGGTGATTTAACATTCCTTTTGTAGCAACGAATATAACCACAAGACCAACCACTCTTGATTTGCCACAAAGTAAACTCGTTTCATTATCCCCAGAGATGATGGGCCAAATTCAACTTCTGACCGGCATTTGAACAAAAACCTTCCAGTCAGTCGAGCTATAAAATCGCAGGACTGTACACATGAATGGATTCATGTGAACGCCATACGTACTCGTATAATCGGTGCTTTGTTGCCGAGCGTGTTTTAAAGTGTGTGCTTCATACAAAATGTTTCCCCTTACAATTACATCCTTTATATAAATAGAGCCCCAATGGTGACGGTGTGCAATGCAGATAATGTAATGCAGTGCGTTCATGCATTACAAAATTAAAGCTCCGAGTTATGCAAGGTCACTTCGAATTGTGCAGTTGTTCCACGCTCGCACTGGACAAGGAGTGCTCGAGATCCGGCACGTTTAAAATAAATCCATTTGCACAAGTGCATACATGCATTTATTTAATGCTGTATGTGTTCAGGCACATTTGCTTGGCCAGACAGACCAAGCGCTCATTGCGTTGGCTCGAAAGAGAAAGCCGCAGAGAGGTTTAAGATGGGAATTGGCCAGACGGCGGTTGCTTTATTCATCTAATGTGGCAGCTACGAAAAGCGATGGCCAGTATGACAGCGGGTAGCAATATTGACGTTCGCCCTAACAATACAGTAATCGTGCTAATGTACTCCATCCGTGTTGTTATTGTAACCCCTTCTTACGTGATGAAAAATACACCATTCTATTTGGTAAAAATAAATGCAAAAAAAACTGGCTCGCCAAGGTGAATTATATTTTGCAATGCTGGCCAGTAATATTCGTTGTACATTAATTATTTAGTTTTCTTTTCATTAAAATTGACTTTTAAGGTACAATAACGCACCTTGAGGGCAATATAAAGATTGCAATCAGTTCTGGCACAATGCTGGTAAGCCAATGGCAGTGTTGAGACACGAATGGAAATTCCACATTCAAATAGCGGTGTTCGGTTTATCCTCGAGACAAATAGTCGCACGTTATAACGGGAGGAATGATCCACGCTACCATAGGCCGCCGGCGATTGATAAATGGTTGTGATTCCGAGTCACGAATTCATTCAAGAATCAATCGATTCTGTTTTTTGCATTATTGGTGAATGTAGTGACACTCGTTGCTGCAGGGTTGAAGTAAACCCATTATATACTACAAATACGAATCGACAAACATTGATCCTTACACATACAATTCAATGCATGTCACGGGACATAAAGCATATTCATCGATGTATCATCGCCCCTCTCGATACAGTGGTATGTTTGTGCATTTCTAAAACAACGGAATCATGCTAAATATTTCAACAAGTAGCTAAATATATTCGTGATAAAAGCAGTGCAATTGTTAATTAAGATCATAATCACCGCACAAGACATTTGTATTTTGTTATTGATAGCATTATTTGCACGATTATCGTAACCATTGAAACATTGAAAAAAAATGAAAAAAATGGCAAAAAGTGCTGTTAATAATTTTCACTCAGTGGTGTTTTTTCCCCAATCCTGGGTCACCCACTTCATCTTCTCAAGGCACGCACGTGGAATATAAATGCAGATCTAGAGTGCTTTCAAACACCCAGCCCGTGGTGTGGCTCTAACGAATGATATTCAAATCTGTAAATGATGAGAAACCCTCAGAACAGAAACAACAGGGTATAGGGACTGTTACAGCAAAGCCCGATTAAGAGGCCAGTGTGAAAGAGGTGGTGAGACTTGCTCGGCTAGAGCTGATGTTGAGATGATGAACACTCATTTAAAACTCAGCTCACATAAAAGAGGCCCAAGCCAGATGCCTGTATTAAGTGGCATTGTGTGTCATGGATAGAAATCAAAGCCATTATGATACCCAAGACAACGACAAAGATTCCCCGTATAGCCTTAACAGACTATAGGGGCAAGTGCCGGTAGTGAGCACCTATGAAGGCCAGCACGGCACAGGAGGCGGTAGGCGGCCAGCACCACGCCCAGCTGCCTTTGTCTCCCTAGTGGCTTTGTTTACACACCGCACTAGGTACTCATTTGAGTCATCCGAGACGAGGCCCAGGACCAGTGCAGACATTAGTCACTGGTGTTGTCCATGAGCGGGAATCGAACTTGGGTCACTAGGTTCAGAGTATAGTGCGATAACCAACACACACCACTCCCATTATGTACATGAACACACAAATATACGTGAAAACATGTGCCTCGTAATAACGCAACCATTGCGTTCATGGAATACTCAACTGCCGCAAGAAAGATAGGGAGGGGGCATTGCAATGGTACTCATTAGGTCACACAGTTCAAAGAGTCTACTAGGCGATGGAAGTTTCAGCCAAATACAAAATCACCCGGACCTGCCTGGAACTAAACATAATATAAAACGAAATAATAATTAGTGTTATTGTGGAGAATGTATAATAAAACTAAACTCAAAATTAAAACAGTATGTCTCCTTTTTATATCTGTCTCTTCACAGCTCCCTCACACTGCGTGATTTTAGCAACATTGTTTCCGTGTCCGTGTGGGTTTTCGCCGGGCACTCCGGTTTCCTCCCACAGTCCAAAGACATGCTGCTGCATAGGTTGATTGGCCTGCGGACTAAATTGCTCCCGGTGCCCTGAGATGGACTGCCGTCACACATCCTCGGCATAGCCCTGCCTTGCGCCCTGTGTCTGTCGGGATAGGCTCCGGCTCACCGTGACCCTGTACAGGATTAAGCGGTTTCTGACAATGGATGGATGAATCAGTACAAGCAATCCCCACCGTAAGGTTGGTCACTCATCACAGTTCCCTGCCAACACAGCCAGACATTAAAGCAAGGGTTCCGCGAATATTTCTCAGTTCCTGCCACTCACCCACACCCAGCATGGGCATTTCTCCTATCTCCTACACAATCCTCTCTCCCTTCATCAATCCCCAAAACAATCCACTTGCAAAGTGCTAACAGCATGACATTGCCATGAATAAATGAACTATCATTTGAAGCTGGCAGCCCTGAGGAAATCAAACCATGAACGCACTGACCCTCGCAACGCAAAACATTAATGATCTCATCAAAACAGAGCGTTCTGTAATTCATTTTGCTCACGCACTTGGCATTTAGCGCGTCTAAGCGGACACCTGCAGAGAACAAATTGCGTACAAACACACGAGCAACTCTAAATATAAATGAGAAGTCCTGAATGGAGGGAGAATTATTTATGGCTTACCTTACAGTCACTTTGGAGGAGTGGGGGGGGTGGACAAATGACTGGTTTCTTGGAGGAGTTGGGAAGCCAATTGGCCACATGCATCACAAAGGCCTTGTTAAATTCGCCTGAATGGTAGATGGTTCGTAGCCCTGATGTCACGGGTTTGCTTTGTATTAACGGCGCTTTTCCTGCAGAAAAAATTCAGAGGCTCGGGTGATTCAAAGCTGCACGCTGTTGGCAGAAAGCTCACGAGGAGCGTGAAGAAACAAAGAGCTGCATTGCATTAATCTCGATTAAAACACAAACGTCACAACATCTCCTTGGGTCATTTCAACAGAAAAGTATTTCACTGGTCAGATGACAGTGGGGGATAAACTGATCGTCATTGTTAACACACTGAGCCATTGGTGGATATTCCATATTGCTATGGTGTGGACGAGTCCATCCAAGGACAACAAATGCTGGCTTCACACAGAGCGTGACTCATTTTGTTGACCTAGAGGCAAGAAGTCTTTAAAAAAAATGTGGGAAATTTTTTCACGGTTGGTTTATGAGCGAATAAAACTATTTTCCCCATACATTCCCATGTTTTGTGTTGCTACACTTTACATTTAATTGTCCTTACATCATTGCAATAGCTTTGAGAAATGCATGAAAACATAAAAACATTTAATAGTGTTTTTGTGAGTGCGTGAGAGAATCAGCAATGTACCACAGAACATGCCATAATAACGGTGTGAAACATTTTGACATTCCTTGCCAAGGTCGAGGGTTATGGTAACTGCTGAAAAAATACAGTTCCTGAGCTATTTTAAGACCGCTGACAAATTAGTCGTGAATGTAACGACTGTAGTTATGTCAGTTGTAATGAATATTCGACACATACTGTATATGGGATGTGCTCTTTTTTTCAATGTGGGAATTAAAACGGTTGGTTTCGGAATTCCAGGATTGAACATTTGCTTCTCGTCATGTCGGACCACCGGCTGATGACGTCTTGAAGCAACTTCTCAAATCACCGAAATCGATGCCTCTTATCTAAAGAAATAGGCACGCATTTTACATCTCCTAACAAGAGTGTTGTGCAATAATTAAACATTTTAATTCTTGATTCTCAGGACTCGAATTTAGAGTACTGAATCATGTGATATGGGAAAAAAAGATATTTATCGGTATCCAAGCTGAGACCATAAAATTTTTACACACAGGTGCTCACGTTTAATCATGGGCACATGAAACGTGAATTCAAACGAGAATCTCCGGGGTACCAGTCCAGTGCACTGACGCAGCATCATCCCTACTAGCCACATGGAAAACCTCTTTACGATGGATTCTGTGACCAGGCGTTCGTACGTCGTCTCAATCCTACATGTGTTTGGTTGCCAATTACTGTTGGGTTTTTATGTGGTGCAGTTTACCTCTCAGGAGCAACGGCAATGTAACGAGCAATACAATGTGATGACTGTGTTCGCAATCAGGCAAATTGCTTACCCAGTATGAGCTGAAAAGGCAGTCGTTCAGCTCGAATATGGGTTCTATACCAAAAGCACTGATGCATATCCTGCAATAACCCCGATAGAACCACTTGTTAAAGGCCTGCAGGAACATAATGTCTATAACCCGTGTTTGTTGTGTCACAGGAATCCTGTAAAGAGCTTGCAAGCTCACTAGATACTTTTCTGCTGTAATAATAAACATCAATCTATCTTAAGGGAAGTGTGGGCTCTTGGGTTCCTGAGCCCACAGTTCAATCCCTGGGTGACATCAGGACAGAAAAACAGATACGATGGAACATTCTAGAGGTTGCTTTATAGTGACAATTCAGCAAGATGTTACTGTGTCAGACCACACAACTCAGTCGTATGACTTGACTCCCCGGGCAGGGGTCAAAGGAGCCTTTCATTCGACTATAGTTGATGAAATGAATACCACTTTCTGGCAAATCAATAAAGAATAGCCAGACCCCACCATCAGAATCCGGACGTTCCAGAGGGTCCACGGTCACCAATTGAGATGCGCACCATTTTTATGCTAGTGCTAGCAGGGAGACACTGCCTTTTTAACAACATTGATTTGTACTGATGTCGATTTTCACGACTCGATTCATGATGGTTGCTCTTCAGAGCTGTTCTTTCGGGATAACCGTGTCGAGCGATCTCCCTCTCTCCTTCGCGACGTTTCGCCTCGCACATTGTAAGCATCACCAGGCGTTATGATGCTGATGATGCTTCCAACGTGGGACTGTGGGAGGAAACCGGAGTGCCCAGCGAAAACCCACGCGGACACGGGGAGAACATGCAAACTGCACACAGAAAGGCACCCCGAGCCGAGATTCGAACCCGGGACATTCTTGTTGTGAGGCGGCAGCGCTACTCACCGCACCACCGCGCTGGTTTTGTCAGTATGGATGCATTGAAAATACAGAAATCTTGGGCAGTGAGCTTCCATATATTCAACTGTGTCGCAAATGTAGAGGTAAAGTTCTCCAATAATTAGAACGCTGACCAGCTGCATATGCATCCAAATATGTGATTTCCTGCCAAATGCCACCATTTGTCTGGCTTCCAAGACACATTACAATTCCAGGAAGCTGGCTTTTCACAATGCCAAACATTCACATTTGACCAACTGGCAATGATATAAGTTGTAGGTCATTACCGCAGGAAGGTGGAATGTCTACCTCTGGGCTGTCAATGCAGGTGCATGCTGTCCCATGTTTATTTAAGTAGGGATACAATTAGACTTTTAAAATTTGATCTGATATTAGAGATTTGTTTTGAACTGTCGCCAATATTCCCAACCTTTTCAAAGTCCTATACTGTATTATATTATTCTGTTTGCAAATGTAATGTTAAAGTTTGTAATGCCTCGAGTGCAATGCGTCTCCTGTCCTGAGACAGTATTAATGATGACATTCGTGAGGTGTTTAGGTATAATGTTATGTTTAGTATATTAATTACCGTCACAGAAAATTGGAAAAAAAAAATTGGTTCTTTTTTTTTTCTACATGCCAATCAGACCATTCCAAACACAGGTTGAAGTTGAACAAATTTACGTAATAAATGCTAATGTTACCACGATGTGTTGAAAGGGCTGAGTGCTTGCACGGGTTCCACTCGTCGTGTCCACTAATGGAGTTAATGGATTTCGTGCTTCAGCACCCATTACCCACATGCCACTGGCACAATGTACTGTAAGCATGTTTACAGCCCACGACATTAAAAAGTACATTAAACTGCACTTTTGTCCCACTTTAGCACAGCACTCAGATGGCAAAATGAACATTATAATTTCATTAGGCCGTAAAATGAGTTTTGTAACTTAAAAGAACCATTCATCATGCAGATTTTATTATTATTATTTCTATCTGCTCTTATTCCAGTCTAAATTGCTTCCAATATAGATTTTATCATGTAAGATGTCACAAAAGGTTAAAGTGTCTTCTTCCTCAAACATATATTGTAGCAGCATTAATCGTCATTTGTGACCATGCGTCAGGGGTAGAACCTCCAGATAATTGATAAATGCTACTGATGTACGTTTTCACTGCACGATTTATTAGAATTGCTCTCCATAGCTATTATTTCGGGATAGCCATGTCGAGTGCTGTTTTTCTCTCATTGTGACGCTTCGCCTCCCACGTTGGAGGCATAATCAGGCGTTCTGATAAATGGTAGTTCTCTGAGCTTCGCAAGACTAAACTAGTGAAAAACATACATTACATTTTTTCTCATAGCGTCATTGATGACTGATCTGAGACGATCGACAACTGCACAGGGTTCAATCCCGAGTGACTGAAAACTGGAGTCAAACCCAGCCTCCCATCTCTGTGTTTTCACATTAAAATTAACTTCTTAGTCATACAATCCGGATGCTTTTATACCATTGACCTACAACATTTTCATTCAAAAATTCTGGCAACAATGAATATTGTATCGAGCTACATTGTACAGGGTAGCTCTAGTAAGAGGCAGCAAACATATGAAGCAAAATAATAAAGCAGAATTTCATCTACCTTTTCATAACCACATGTATAATTTAAACAACATTACCAATGGTATACTATAATGTAGGTTTTCACGACTCGATGTATAAGAATTGCTGTCTGTACCGATTCTTTTGGGATAGCCGCTGGAGGCATCAGAAGCCGGAGGCATCAGACGCCTGACGATACGTGCAGCGTTGGAAGCGAAACGTCGCCAAGGAGAGAGACGGAACACACGACACAACTATCTCGAAAGAACAGCTATGGAAAGCAATTCTTAATTTTTACGGTATCCCGACCGCTTTATGCCACTAAGTGGTGGCAGACACTGGCAAAAATCATCCGTGGCAATGGCTGCTCAGTTTATCGAAGACTTCTGTGTTATAGCCATTAGAGACGGCTCAGCAAATTGAGTGGTCAAGCTGCTGCAAACACCCCAGAGGTTACTCTCTAAGCTAAAGGTTTTCCGCATCAGCACATTTGCTTATTTTCACAGGTTAAATGTTTTAACTGTGTGCACAGGCACATGTGCACCCACACGAGGTGTTGGCACAAGTCATCATTGATTCTCTGACCCTTGTTCTAGTCAAAGTTTAAAGACTGCTTGCTCCGTTTTTTTCTTCTATATATTTAGATTTTAGTGGTGTGCTTATTAGGCCACTTGACATACAAATTGTAAGATCATGAATTTGAATGTAGCCCAGCGTTCCTCCTCAATAACAGTACCGCTTGAGGGAAAACTGAGTGGTCGTTTCTGGAGATAATCAGAATTCCTCTTAACCTCTGGATCTGCTCTTTCGGGATAGCCATGGCGAGCGTTTCTCTACTCTACCATAATAATGTGTAATTTCCATCACTGGGTCAGAACAACAAAACGAGTTGACCCAACACCGAATGCTCACGTGAGCAGGCAGATACTGATATGTCTTTCAGAAAGTTAGTGCCTGGAGAAAACCCACATAAGTGGAGGAAAACCCCCCCGAAAACACTGCTATGCAGATAGGACAGCGACCTACTTGCTGTACTGACTCTCACACCTTGCTGGCCTGCAGTTGTGTTTCCCTGTGTTCAGCCAATGTGCCTTAACCCATGAATTATTTAAAAATATATCTGCTTCAACAACATAGTTCGGGTACATTGTCTGACAGAACGGACAAAACACTTCTACATCAGTACTGCTCCAGCTACAGAGCAGGTCCAGCACTTTTAGAAGTGGTCATGAAAATGGGCTGAGAGATCCTGGAATGTATCGTTCCAGGTCTCAGCATAGACATGACAGCACCCCCCTCTCCTGTGTTTGCTCATGCATTCTGCATAAAGCAGAACAGCATCCACGTATTGCTGCAGAAAACTGTCCATTCAAGGGTGAGCAGTTCTCTAGCATAGTCATGTGAGCTTTGGCGAGGAATTAAGGGGAGAACTAGATTATTTCACATTTCCATACGGCTCTTGATAATAAAAATATATTTATAACGCGCGCATATTCTCCGGGCGCGTTGCGCCCATTGATTCGGAGGCTTGGTGAGGTGAATGTTAAGGATATTAAAGATGCATTATTCTGGAACTCTGTGCAATAATGCAGCAGTTGGTGAATGCCTGATATACTGTACTCCACTCTCTACTACTGTACGTGTGTGTATATGTGCAGTGACTGCTCATGTCTATTCGTATTTATGTACAGAATCAGCATGGAAAATGTAACCCCATAATAGAATAGAATGATGCGTAAAATGGACGTATACAATATAAGGTATATGCAGCTAATATAAATGTAAATATTTACATTATTGAACCTTAATGTGAAGCAATTAGGCGAAAAATGCCATGCCGCTTTCTGCTGGGTTGGTGGCACTTTTTGCACCTTTGACCCATGTAATGGTCCTCCACTAAGATGCTGATTGTCCCCAAATATCAAGTGCTTCTCATGGAAACCTAATTCTTAGGTAACAAAAATATGCATTAAGTCACGTTATTGCCTCTCACAAAATTATTATTATTTTGCAAGGATGAAATCATGAAAATGGACCTTTAGATGCTGAGTTACAGGGTGCGACAAACACACCCACAGACACACACATCGCCACGGTTGTTCATTATGATATAGATGACAAGGTCACAATGACATCATAAGGTCAAACACATCCCGAGCCGTGTCATCATGGACTTCCCGGTGAGATGCAACGTATCGATGTGGATATGGACTTATGGAATGTGACCACATTTCAAGAAGCTGTACGTCTAGGTGGTCACATGCAATTCATTCATTCATTCATTTTCAGAAACCGCTTAATCCTATACAGGGTCGCGGTGAGCCGGAGCCTATCCCGGCAGACACAGGGCGCAAGGCAGGGGAACACCAAGGATGGGACGCCAGTCCATCGCAGGGCGCCTGGGGAAATTTAGTCAGTACGCCAATTAACCTGGCAGCATGTCTTTGGACGGTGGGAGGAAACCGGAGTGCCCGGCGAAAACCCACGCGGACACGGGGAGAACATGCAAACTCCACACAGAAAGGCACCCCGAGCCGAGATTCGAACCCGGGACCTTCTTGCTGTGAGGCGGAAGCGCTACCCACTACGCCACCGTGCCGCCCCTCACATGCAATTCAATGCGCTAAAATTCATAGATAGTGAAGGGATGTTGCGTGAAGTAACAGAGAAGACAAGAGTGCTGTGGTGTCATACAGAGGGCAGTGGTGTTATATGAAAAGGTAAAAGTAGGTAAGAGTGAGCTCATCGAGGATCCTGAAAACGCCGAGTAAAATCTTGTCATCAATTCAGGATTACGCTGGAACCCAGTGCAGAGATCTGAGGATATGGTCTGATTTTCGGGTGCAGGTGAATATTCTCTATCGTGTATGTTGCTTGTGCCCCCCTGGCACACGATTCTGTTCAGTTCGCATTTGGCTTCCCGGTGTGAGTGTTAGGTGGTGCGGGGATTACCAGCTCCCAGAGCAACTCAGCATTTATTTTATTTATTTTTTTGCTTGTAAAAGGGTACAGAAACCCAGAGCACCCATTAATCACAGAGGAAAGTGCAACCTTGCTTTCCAAGGTTACACCTACAGGATAATCAGACAACTATTGTTAGCCGTTCCCTTGACGGTATTGGCCAGCACCCAGCAAGCACCGTTATCCCTCCGGGACCACGGTAACTTTGGTGTATATCGAATAACACACAAAGACGACAGTAGACGGTTTTCAAGCACGACTAAGACAGTCCTTTATCTGTATAGACTGTTGGGGCATGTGCCGTTGGTGAGTACTTATTAAGGTTGACACGCCACAAGAAAGGGTCGTTTGTTCAGGACCATGCAATCCAGGGCTGTTGTTTACACGCTGCACCAGGTACTCGTTTATTTACATTGACCTGGGAAAGTCCAGTCTTGGGTCAAATTCAACTTGCCAGTTGTGTCGTGCATCTTTGACTTGGATCTCCACGATTGTAATGCTGAGTGTGAACCGCAACACTGCCACTTGCAGGTAGAACAGCAGGGCCCCGTATCATGGAATTCACGCAATTGTGAGTTCGAATCGTGTACGTGTCTATCCTGGCAGACACAGAGCGCAAGGCAGGGCTATACCCAGGATGGGATGCCATTCCATCACAGGGAACAGGAGGCAATTTAGTCCGCAGGCCAATTAACCCATGCAGCAGCGTGGCTTTGGACTGTGGGAGGAAACCGCAGTGCCCGGCGAAAACCCACGCGTAAACGGGGAGAACACGCAATCTCCACACAGAAAGGCACCCAAGCAGTCTACTCCGTCCCATCATATAATTACAATTTGCATTTATGCAGCATCTAAATATAAGCGCTTCCCAGAATGCAAAGGTCATCACCATCACCATGGGTATGTTATTCTGTAATACTATACATCTACCTGTCCTCTCTCTGTGGCCAGTACAACGGGAATCTCATGGCGAGGCTGCACCACGTGGCGGGAAGCCAGCAGTGGAGAGACCGGTGATGAGCGATGCCCGAGGCTCATTTGCGCAGGGGACACTTTGACCTTCTTATGTATCACAGGGCGTCTGGATAGTTGAGCAGTCAGCATATGGTCCTCTTTGTCACAGTTCAATAGACGATGCAGCCGCCTAGTAATTTATGCGGAGCGTTACCAAGGCACATCTTATGCTGTAAAGTTCATGTTAAAGACTCTGTTCCCACGCACTGTAGCATGTATATTCAGTTGTGTAATTTGTGAAAATGTTTGGTAGCTTTTTGCCAACGTATTTTGTATGTCACTTGTGATCTAATTTAACAAAATGTGTGTTTGGCATTTTTGTGGCCATCTTGGATTCCTTACAGGCATATTGAATTTGTGCCATGCTTCACAAATATGTTCTGATGCGTTGGCAATTATCTGCCCTTGCAGGAGATGGATTACTTCTGCCCAAATTATTTAACATTTATTTATATGATCTAGGAATGAAGAGGGATACAATTGTCAATATCAACTTCAAAGACAGATGTGACATACAAAGTGGATGCCAAATTACGTACATTAATATGCAAAACATATTTTATTCAGGCGTTAAATGTCGATGTCGGCTAGACACGAAGGGGATTCAGGAGAATGTTTGTGTAGTTTGCAATTCCTCTGCCGAAGAAGCGCTGGCCATGAACTGGTGGTAAAATGTCCTTATTCCTAGCCAGTCTACATGCAACAACTTATGTTGACTTTCCACAGAGTGGTAAGGTACTAATATTATTAACCGTGGTTATATGATGGAGCAAGTCAAACGCTGAAAGACATTTGAATTTATAATGTCCTTATTGTGAATCCAGTGTTCGAACCACCATGCCACTCATATGGATTGTTGGATGGTTATATGAAGGGCATTGAGATATGTGTCTTTCCGGAATAAAAACACACCTAGAACACAGTCTTACATTTTGCACATGGTTCACTGATTTGACTTGCATTCCATTCTATACAAGACAAGCGGAGTGTCATCACGTTATGCGGGGTCAGATAGCATCGCAAGTCATTCACATATGGCAGCACAATCGACTTACATAAATGAAATTGCTTTTTTTGAAGGATATGCATGACTTGACATTTAAATCTCCGTAATTTGTTGTTAATAATAGAAACCAGATACGGGATGGGGAGATGCTTTATGTATACCCAGGTGAGCGGACACTTCAGCCTCTTTTTGCAAGGAGAGTCTGCAGGAAAATACTTTAGAGGGTGTAACATTTCTACGGAACAAAATATTCAAAATAAAGGTGTGCAGATGTAATACAGTACGTAATTGTATGCTTTCCAGAGTCACATCCTAGCCAAGGATTGACAGCCCATCAACTCCCCCTGTGGTTATTGAGTACAACTTGCTGGAAAAGTAAACATTGGTAATACTGTACTGACGGTTGCTCTTCAGAGCTGTTCTTTCGGGATAGCCGCTTCGAGCGATCTCCCTTTCTCCATCGCGACGTTTCGCCTCCCACGTTGAAAGCATCACGGGAGGCGAAATGTCGCGAAAGCGAGAGGGAGGTCGCTCGACACGGCTATCCCGAAAGAACTGCTCTGAAGAGCAACCATCATGAATCGAGCCGTGAAAACCTACATCAGTACATTGATAATACTATAGAGAGATTGCTTTCCTATCCTAAAACACAAAAAATGTAGAATTCCCACCAATCCAGCTCAGGGTTGCCAACACGAGATGAAGAGGGCACAGCGCGACTCGTGACAGTCGCAGTAGGTCATCCAACGCTGCGACTTATCTGGGTTCTGTCCGCACTGCATCACAACGGGGGGACGGGGGACGTCGGAAAGCCGCACAGTCAACCTTGCGAAACGTTGTCTCGGCTTTTTGCACGTTCGGCACGATGCTCCGAGGACCAACGCAAATCCGGTGTCGTGGAAATCTGTGACTGATGACTCTCGCGGGACGCCAATTACGGATCCGTCCTTTTCAACCGGAGGCCGGACCTAGGCGTGCTGTTTGCATCCTCGGCGTGCTCACTGGCCTCCCATTCCCCCGACCACCACCCACCCCCCCCGGCCAGGGCCCAGGGGGCTCATACATAACCCTGCAGGCAGCGGAGATAACCGGAGACGCAGGTGGCTGAGTGGAGAAAGAACGGTGCTCCCTCGATTGCTGTCGTACATCGAGGAGCCATCTGCTGCTATTGCCTCCACTGGTTTGGAGGACCCCCGTGTCTGGAAGTGACCTGTTACTGGAGACGGCTATTTGTAATCCCGTACTACGACACGAACGGCGTGTAATCAGGTTTGTAATGGCCATTGGACCTTTTTGCCGTTGCACAAATAATGTAGAAAATACGAGTTTTTACCCTTTCCGGCAATAAGATCTTTAAACACGAGGCTACAGAGAAAGCCGTCTGGTGTTGGGCCAATACGTTTGAAGAACAATGCATGATCATAGCATTAACTTGCATGGTTTTGCCACAAGCATATGTGGCTGCCTGCAAACTGGAGCCTTTGCAAAAGGTGTCCACTTAGTGTTTAAAGATCTTAACACTGTTTCGCATTGTCGGAAAGGGTAAAAACCTCGTATTTTCTACAGGTTTGTAATGCTTCGCGTGTAGTGGCTTTTTTTTACTTTTTATGATGAGGTTGATTTACTTTAAATGTTTATTTATTTCGAAAACAACTTCTTATTCTTTGCGATTCTTCGAAGCACGATGGTCAGCTTCTGGACATCGTTGTCTTTCAGCTCGGCCTCGAAGTGTTTGGTAGAATTCGCAGGCAATACCAAGTATTACCTGACAGGGATTGCGACGTGAACGCTTCTACCTTGACCCCCACTAAACTAAACTGTAGTTAGAGCTACAATTCCGACACAGTATCTCGTGTTTATCATGTCTAATGTAAAATAAATAATGTAATATATGCCAACGTGAAGTCAGTATGATCACACAACAGGTATCAAGTAATCAGACTAAATTTATTTGGAAACACAAAATGCACAATTACATTACTTGTGAATCGTATTGTAATCGGTAAGCCACTGATTAATTTTCTAAAGTAATCCTCCTAACACTCAAATAATATTTGTTCTTAGATGACTTGACAGGTTTCCACGCTTGTTCAGTGGCACCAAATCATACCCTTTGCCTTCCTCTAAAGCTCAGTTCACCTTTAAGCAACAATTAGTTTGAGAGAGACTAATGAGCTCTGCTTGATTGAAAATAACATTTCACAGTCATTAGACGAACACATTTGGGATGTTCGCAAAAGCCAAGTGAAATAACTACAATCTGTCAATATCTTGGCCTTTGAAAGCAATTTACAAGGATTTGTCTTGCATTTATTGCACATTTCCGACCTACGCATAAAGTAACGTTTTCTCAATATAGCAAAAACATTATTTCTCATACTCAAATGCTATTTTGACTTACCAGTGCAGATTTATCAGTCTCCCTGACAAAAGTTCTTCCACGATACAAAGGTGGGCACGTGATCGCGCGACATGGCCGACGTAAATAAGGTAGATCTGTGCGGAGAGAGTTGGCGGTGCTTTGGGAGCGAGACGCGGGACACTTTGTTTAC
>JAZEWU010000005.1:2192370-2222639 GCA_036362915.1 Geotria australis
TGTTGACATGCCGTTCTCTTCGCGGCCCTTGTGCAGCGCTTTGTGACCCTCGGGTGAAAGGCGCTATATAAAATGCTATTATTATTATTATTATTTTAAATATAGACACACGATCATCCTGAAAAACCAGCTCACGGTATCACAAAACCAGCCGTGGTACAAGATCGCAGCCATCAAGACATTCAGCAGGATTCCTTAAAAATACAAAGACGAAGATCTCCCTTACCAGTCTTACACTTTTGGAGCCAATGCTGTTATCGAGCACCTGTGAAGCCCGGCACGGTACACGAGGGGGGCGGGTGGCAAGTACCGCACCTGGCTTGCCTTCGTCTCCCGAGTGGCGATGTTTATGTATCGCACCAGGTACACATCTGCGGCTGAGTCAACTTCGAGGAGGCCCGGGACAGGTTCCAATAATCGTTAGTGGTGTTCGCCGTCAGCGGGAATCAAACTCAGAAACCTTATGGAAAATATTCAAGCGTAAAGATGGTATTCCAAATATGTCCATTGTATTTGCTTCTGAAGGGAAAACCATCCATTTTATAAACCGCTTGTCCTAGTGAAGGTCGCAGCGACGGCTGTTTAAGGAGGGTGGACCAGACATCCCTTTCCTCAGCAACAGATTCCAGCTTTCCTGGGGGATTCCCAGGAATTCCCAGGCAAGCCGAAGGATATAATTCCTCCAGCGCGTCCTGGGTCGGCCGCTAGGTCTCTGCCCAGTGGGCCGTGCCTGGTAGACTTCCCGGATGCCCGAACCACCTCAACTGGCTCCTCTCGATCCGAAGGAGCAACGACTCTACTTTGAGGTTCTCTCGGATTTCTGTGCTCTTCACCTTGTCACGGAGAGTGAGCCCAGCAACCCAGCGGAGAAACCTCATTTCTGCCGCTTGTATCCATGATCCTCTTCTTCCGGTCATTAAAGGGAAAACCAAATCTAAGAATGTTGTTAATAGTAACCAGTTTGACACCATCATCTAATTTATTTACAGGTGGTTACCAAAATATTTTTAGTGCGTGTGTTTATAGTACAATATCATCCCTCTGAACTGCACAGCCAGCCCACTTGAAAGCAATAAATGTGCATCAAATATAGACCGTTAAGTTGTTATCTCAATCTTAAGAGCAATTCTCCATACACAGAGCCGCGAAAAACCCACATCTACACAATGGTTCTAAAGTCAAATGGTCAGCACACAGCCAGCAGTTTCCCTTCACAGCACAGCTACTGCACATATATGACAATGTGCCTTAAAGTTGTGGGGATGCTGCAGCACCATAGCGGCAACAGCCTTGACACGATGTGCAATTAACGTGCCACAGTCACGAGACATCAGGAAACCTTCCCACCCCCCCAGTGGTCATGCAGTGATTAAGGAAAGGGCATCTTTTTCAATCCCTCCCATCTCCCACCCAAACATAAATCACTTTAAATCATTGATAACACGCACAATTTATCAAGCGTGAATGAATGTACTCAGATTTTGCTGCAATTTATCTTTAAAGATTTGCCATTAATCTGAGCAGTTAAATTCGTGTTTTTCACTGTTAGCTTTATTAAAACACCATCTGGCCAAAACGCTGTTCAGCTGGCAGAGAAGAATGGGATTCCAATCAAAGGATTGTGATTTCAAATCTCATCAATAGTGGACTCAACCCCATCATCATGACCATCTCCATCATCACATTCGGTACTCAGGGGTCGCTAAAATAAGCATCGCTTAGTTATATGATGCTTTGCATTTGTTCTCTGTCTAGAATAGTACATGCCATAGGAAAGTTGAATTTAGAGCGTTACCCCAGGGCTAGGGCGGCACGGTGGTGCGGTGAGTAGCGCTGCTGCCTCACAGAAAGACGGTCCCGGGTCAAATCCCGACTCGGCTGCCTTTCTGTATGGAGTTTTGCATGTTCACCCCGTGTCCGCGTGGGGTTTCACTGGGCACTCCGATTTCCTCCCATAGTCCAAAGACATGCTGCTGTATAGGTTAATTGGCCTGCTGGCGAGATTGCTCCTGGTGCCCTGTGATCGACTCGCGTCCCATCTTGGGTATATCCCTGCCTTGCGACCTGGGTCTGCCAGGATAGGCTCCAGCTCACCGCAACCCTGTACAGGATTAAGCGGTTTCTGACAATGGATGGATGGATCCTAGGGATATTAATGGTGTTCGGCACCAACGAGCTACATTTTCACCTTTTGACTTGTTTTTTTCTTAAGACCCGGTATAAAATGTGCTCTGTGTGGTATAAAGAGGGGCCATAGTCCAAAACCTCCACTTTTGTTTATTAATTAATTTAAGAATGTTATTGACGAATTTGTTAAGAATTTCATACATAAAATGGACAGGGTGATTATAATAGAACTCAACAGATTTAGAAAAAACACTGCCTCGAAAATGTAATGTATACAATAAGTGACGTTTATGGCAATGGCCCTTCTTCACAGCACATAGAGAGGACAGAGGTCGGAAGCTGATTCTAGATTCACTTAAAAGCGCTCCGATCTTATTGTTGTTAACTACAGCATTGGCCGCTGGCACTGCGTTTACAGCGCTCAGCTCAACAATCGGAAGGTCTTGACTCAGCCAATCATCCCCCCTGGTCAATAAAACGATATGCCAATTTGTGTCAAGTCAGAGAGATGTTGCCATGGTTTACCAGTTAGCACACTTGACCTACAATCCAAAGGTGATCAGTTCCATTTGATTTCCTGGCTGAGCAATTGAAACAACTTTGACTTTCTTTTAACCCCCACTTCAGCCCACCCAGAAGTGTAAATGGTAACTAGATACACCGCAGTTGATCGGCAGGTCACATGTGGTGGGGGAAAGTGTGGGTACTCCCACCTCTTCAGGCCAGTGTGGAAAGGTAGATCAAACACCTTTTAGGGAGCTATGAAATACTTTGCAATGCTCCTGACAGTAGTGTCGTGAGCAAAACATTTCAGGGCTCCCCTTTAACATTTTACTATAGCCAAGGAAGTAGCCATCCTTACGAAAGACTGGTCTGCGATTTAATAATCTGAAATGTCTACAAATGGACTCGGGTGCTGCACCGTTGGTCATTCGAGTATGGGGACACTTTGAGCTCGGTTCACGTTGAGCTTTATTCCTCTGCAAATTATGGAGTTATGCGGAAATTCTACAAAATTTATTTTGCGGATCACGCGGAGATATATAAATCTCCGAAACCCACTGGGGGTCTGTGAGATGGCCAGGAAAATACAGTACAGCAATGAGTCTGGAAAAAAAAATTCGGAGGCACTTTGAGTAATCTTTATCGCCATGTCGTCAACAGCTGCAGAAACAAGATCAGCAGCACCTACAACAGTAACCACAACATCATCATCATTACCATCATCATGGTTGCTCTTCAGAGCTGTTTGTTCAGGATACGCGTGTCGAGCGCGTTCCCTCTCTTCCTAGCGACGTTTCGCCTGCCACGTTGGAAGCATCATCAGGCGTGGGAGGCGAAACGCTGTGACGGAGAGAGGGAGGGCGCCCTACACGGCCATCCCGAAAGCACAGCTCTGAAGACCAACCATCATGAATTGAGCCGTGGAAACCTACATCGGTACAGTACCATAACCGTCTGCAGATGCACAAGCAGCGTCAATTTATCATCCTCAGCATTCATATTTCATCACCACTGATGTAATCACTCAGCAGCCTCCATTCTGCCATTTGACACATAAAGTACTGTATAGGAATATCCGCTCAAAACTCTCAGTACACATGCAGAAAACACTTGGGGAACGGAGGTGCCAAACATGCCCATGAACTTGTATGGAAGTGGCCACCATGCCGTCTCGCTGCTTCCCACACGACCCGTGCCTTCAGATCGTGATTGACGCGATTCCGCATATTTGCAAAAGGTTTTGCGCAAATACGCTGCGTTGAAAGTTTCCACAATATATCAGCTCAGCCATAAACCCTGCCCACTTCGGGCCATTCCACAATGGGGCCATGAACGAGAGTGAAAAGGTCCTGCGTTGTTTTATACAGAATCAGTTGTATATGTGAGTTGAACGATTTGAAACTCTGAATAGCAACCATCATGAATCGAGCCGTGAATACCCCTACATCAATATAGTTGTCATTCAAACAAAAAGTAAGGGAATAAGAGCAAATATAACGAAAAAGCTGCAGCAATGTTCACCGCTCGCCCCACAAGTTTTCAAAATGATGCTGCTCTTCATGGCTGTTAGACCGGTCTGTGCGTGTCTACTGTTCAATGTGGACATGTTAAATGGCATAACGGCCTAAGGCAAAGTTACATCTTGAATATTATAGGATGTCTTATTCAGGCGAGCGTAAAAACATGAATTGTTAAAGCCGGGCTGGAAACCTCTGTGAAACATTCGCAATCTGCGCAGTTGTTGCTGTTCGAGTGTTTGCGTCACAATTGGAATATCGCAATTTCCAATCACGTTTTGGGGTCCATTAATTATTTCACTCCACTGGAGTTGATAACCTGAGTAATATTCCATTGGTGACAAGCAATAGGCAAATGGAGTTAATGGCACCCACCATGTGGATGTAACATTTGCACCAACGGCTCAATGACAGCAATGGAGAAGTGTTCCTAGAATTGCTCGTTTGAGCGGGAAGACGTTGTGATGTGATTTAACAGATCATCATTTATTCATGATAATGTTTTTGTCTTTCCCCAAAATGTATCCTGATTGTGCTATCGCTTTTATGTCATGAGACAAAGAGTCCAATTGGATTTTAGTTGTCATTGCAGCCCTTCATGTTAGAGAATGGCCTGTGGAAACAGATATTACAGAACTACTCCTGAGAACTATTCAAGTGACCTCAAGACGACATGGTAGAGGGTAAGTATTTTCTCACTTGCCATGATACAATTCTGCACAGCTAGCCAAATAGAACCACATTTTAAGTGATTAATGAGAACCTCGTTTAATCACAGGCAGCTGCCTAGATTTGAACCCAGAGTCTCAGCAGTGGCAGCTCAGTGCTCTGACCTCTGATCCCGACGCCACCTGGCCTCTTCTTAATAATAAAGATTTTTAAAACGGAAATGAAAGGCAGGAATGGGAGGCAAGATTTGTTTAGTCTATAGAACTGGATCATGATGTGCAGTAACGTCGTATTTCACGTAATTACATTAAATATATATTTATTTTTACTTAACTTAAATCGCATAGTTTATATTACAGTAACTACATGCCGTTTAAATTGAAGCGCGAGAAACACAGCAAATAATCTATCATTGCTTTTGTTTAAAATTCTAAAATCGTAGCTGTCAGTTTAAAATATCTGCAAGTACCTAGCTTCAGCCATTTCTACGGTGCACTATTGGTTTTTGAAACACACTCAAGTCCAGCACTGTTCTGTGTATCAACACTGACCGTGCTTAATACTTCTAATGGTGATGACAGTGTAAGGGTGATAACACTGTAGGACATTTCCCTGCACTGTTGACCCTAGGGTGATGCATGTTGTCCCTTGGTGGACCTTGGATGAATGGTGGACATTCTACTCTCCTAGGCAGCCTACCCACAGGAGAAACACTGGCTGACCTCCCACCAAGTGGTACTCATTTTATTGACCAAGAAGAATGATGGACCGAGTAAAACTCTGACCGCCAAATGTGGAAAAAGGACTGATGTAAATTGATCATGGTGCAGAACACAATTACCAAGCAGTTACATGATTTGTAACAGAATTTATAAATCCCACGAGATCGGAGGATCAATGAGGCTTGTTACTCGGATTCATAAGACCAGGAGACTGGTTGTCAAGCCAATTTTGCGGATCAAAGGAATTAGATTTGTAGTGACGTCACCGGCAGAATCACATGGCTTAGATGATGTGGTTCCAGGATTCAATTACTTTATAACCTGTCCAACTGATGAAAAATAATTACAGTCACTTTTGTGATGTAACCACAAAAACAGGGCATGAAAAAATAACTCAACATATCTGTTGGATTCATTCAACCCGATCATGGAGTGACTGTGGGTGCTGTAAAATATCAGCACCACTTTGGGGGGAATCAACAGTGGTTGGTGGTTGTTCTTTGAACAGACAGGTCATACTGTAGCTAATCAAATGTGGAATGCCCACCGCTGGCTCGGGCAACCAATGGAGACTAGTTGGCCTGTGTCCGTATCCGTTGCTATAAAAGTCTGCTACTGCTTCCTGTTGCATGTATTCGACGCCATACTTTCATTACCTGAAATCAAAAGATGAGTTCAACCTCCATAGGCCCCGCCCCGTTTGTTTATGCCGCACCTCTTTATGTTTAGGCACCTAACCCTTAATGTGAGAAGAGGGAGACTTTGGGCCGACCCAGAACACGCTGGAGGGATTATATCCTTCGGCTGGCCTGGGAACGCCTGGGAATCCCACAGGAAGAGCTGGAATCTGTTGCTGAGGAAAGGGATGTCTGGTCCACTCTCCTTGGACTGCTGCCACCGCGACCCTCACCAGGACAAGCGGTTTAGAAAATTGATGGATTTTTTATTCAAGGGAGAATCTTATTACAAAAAACCAAGAGAGCTCTGCCCACTGGCAGTCATTTCTGAAATGCTGTTCACCACGTCAAATTATATTCTAATCACATCAAATTTGTTTGGTTCCTATGTCTCAAATTGCTGGATTCTGCTAGGAAAGAAACATCCCATAACACTGCCACTTCGCTCATCCAAAAGACAGAGCATCTCCTTCCCTAAATAAGTCGGGGTAGGTTGTTGGGGGGACTTCCTATCTCTATTTGCAGCCCTAAAAATGACACCAGTGGTGACAATTCTTTGCTCCAATGACGACTAGTCCATAGGACAACCACTGTTGACAACCACTGTTGACAACCTGATGGAGGTGACCTGTCCTCGGTTGATGCAGGCGGTTGTATTGACTGTTTCGATCAGTGCCACGTTAAGAAGAAAAGGTGCGCCAAGGTCTGCAACAAAAATGCACGTGTTTTTCACCGTGAGCTAAGGAGATGTAAATGGATCGGGTTATTCACTTTGGAATGTGTGATGCGTGCCTTTCCCAGGTGCAGTTTGTTACAGGTTATTGATTTGCTGCCCACTTTTTCTCTCCAGTTAAACATCGTTCAGGTTATTCGTTCCTTTTGTTTATTCATAAAGGCCGGTTAGTTTCGATGTTATTATCAGTGGTCAAAACAGGCTAGAATACATTGGTGTGCCATACTGGCACTTCTCAGAATTCCAAACATGTTATACCATCACTTTTCAGAACGTTTAACCTAAGGCAACACGAGTATTTCTAAGGAGATATGACCGTGAACGTGGGCTGCAGGATGAATACATTCATACCACGACTTTTAAATTTCCATTTTGACCACTGGCTATTAATTACTACACAGTATTATAAGAGTGCGGCTACCAAAGCCATTTCCAAACTGAACTCTCACGACAAAGCCTCGACAGACGATGTGATCCATTGAGTCATCATTCATTGTCAGAAATCGCTTAATCCCGTACAGGGATGCGGTGGGCCGGAGCCCATCCCGGCAGACACAGGGCGCAGGGCAGGGCTATACCCAGGATGTGAAATTAAAGGGCTATTACTAGCATCATATGCTGGGTAAATAGAGAAATATGTCCTTGGGTTAGTTATATTTGGAATACTTTCAAGACAGACCAAGAACTACCATCATAATTCATCAGTATTTGAATATAATTGAAATACCATTCACAGTTGGAAGTTTCGAGTTGTAGCTGGAGGGCGGGTTGAATGAGCCGATAATTGCTCGAGGTTTCATAAAATGAGTACAGTACTACTTAACGGGGCGTCAGCAGCCGTTGAGTCATGGAGAGAACGGTCCTGGCTACACGAATGTTTCATTGCAACATTTGCTTCAGCGATGCCAATAAACTTGAAACTGCCCTATACTCATTTGAGCATTGAAGCCGGCTTTTCTTCGTGACAAACCAGTCATCTCTTCCCAACCAGTAAACGTGTATAACTTAACCAACACAGCTGTGCTCACCGACGTGTTATTTTTAGGTGGATACAAAAGGCTGCTTAGCATTGAATGCTGAGCAGTGGGGCATAGTGAAGGCCAGAGATTAACAGACCTTATGCTCCATAATAACCAAATAGGACAAACGAATGGAAACGCGAATTCGGCCGAATAGAAATTAACTGATTCACGAGGCATAAAATTGGACAGTAAAAACCGCGTCAACATTTACCGCAATTGAAATCTGATAATCTGTTTCCAATTCAACCACAAACATCCTTTTAAGAATATTGTGCATCCTGAGAATGTTTGCCTCACATTATTAATCTCTGGAAGCGTTAGGTGCATAAATGCCACGATTTGTTTTTATCTTGGATGAAAACCTTTACTTTTGATCGTGACTTTTCTTTCACCACTCCGCTTCAAAGGACTAAAAGTGTTTCAAATGCATTGATCGCATCGATATAATTGCTGAATTAATTGCAAACATTTCGTGTGAATTTTAAGACTCAATCTAACCGCTCAGTGCTTTGTAGTATGATGGTAAATAACAACACGCACTGCAGTTCCACAACCCATTTGAGTGGTGAGGAGAAAGAGGTTATGTGATGCCATGTAATAATAATAATAATAGCATTTATATAGCGCCTTTCACCCGAGGGTCACAAAGCGCTGAGGTGTTGAACTCTTTCTCTACTGGTCTTTGAGTGTTTCTCTTGATTCTTGTTGTTTTCCGGTGATCTGGCTATCTCTCAATAGGACATCGGGCAAACGCCTCTTAAATGTCCTGATATGGAGGATTTCTCGCGTTAAAAAATGACGTTTAAGGCTACTGTATGTGGCCAACGATGCCACAGTTGTTTAAAGCAGAGGCGAAAAATATCCCAAGCAGAAACTGATTCTATCAACAGAGCATCAGCTCATGTCAGAGAAAGACCCAAGAAAATGACACCACAGAATTACCCCTGAGGCTGTTGCAATAGGCAACTCTCAACACTGGTGGGTGCTCCCTCATGCTCTTCATGGTAAGGTCTGCACATGCAGGGCATCTGTTACACACACATCAAAACGTCGCCGTAGTTAAATATGTACTTGACAGGGTTTTGTTTTATTTTCGTTTAAGTACCCTGAGCCAAAAGGTGGAAATTCCACATTCTTATGGCAGGCATCAGTCTCTGCATAGGATGACTACGCATGGCTTCTACAAAATGGTTAATATTTTTTTAATCAACTGTGGATACATGATGGATTGAAGCGCCATATTATAAAGACACACAGTATTTAGCTGCTACATTTATCACTTTTAGACTTGACTCCATAAGGTCCATATTAAACTCTGTCGATCAGTACAATTCAATAGCAAAAATGAAGGCATCACTAACTTACTGCATGGCGCTAAGCACATAGCCGGAACGCTTAATGCATTGAATGTGCAGTAGAGGCAGTCAAAATGCATTCAGACACATTCATAAGAGACGGTTGACTAAGATACATCCATCAAATTTCACCAACTGGGGTCTGTCAACCAGCGCACAGACCAAGCCATGTCCTGCACTTCGCCTTAGGGAAACATCAGTACAATCGGGCAGTCATTTGATTCTTCTGCGTGAAAGGGCTGTTATGTCTCGTGGAGGATATATTGTCAGGGTGGGTATATTTTTACTTATTAGGTGATGCTGACGACATGTGATCTTTTAATAACACTTGAGGCTTCGTGAGCTGTTTAAATCCTATGACCTCACTGCTAACTGCAATCATCTCTCCCCCTTGCTTCAGGCCATTGGGTATTTAATACATATCAATTATGACATTATTACTGCAGTGAATTACAGTACTATGGAGAGAATATATATTTCTATATATGGCTCATCATGATTGACTGTGGGATGTCTGCCGGGATAGGCTCCGGCTCACCGCGACCCTGTACAGGATTAAGCGGTTTCTGAAAATGAATGAATGAATGAATGAATTATGTATGGTTAAAATACATGACTTGAACTAGAAATATGAAAGTTCAAATCCTAGTGGCTAGTTAAATGCATTATTTTTTTGCTGTTGCGTGTTCTTGTGCTTCAATGTTGATTGTTTAATTTGGATTGGCGTTGTTTCCCCCTCGTGTCTGTCTCTCTGTCTTCCTGTCTCTGTGTCCCTGTGTCTCTCCCTGTTGCTCACCCTCCCTCCCTGTCTCCCTCCGTGTTTGTCTTCAAGGAAGTGACGGCCATCTTAGGGGACGCTGGCAGAATGTTGCCGCTCTTAAGATTGCCAGTTTCACGACCTTTCAGTATATTCGAAGTAGCCTTAATCATTTATTTTTTGTTGCTTTGGTTTTTATTGTTTTTTCTTTCGTTGTTGGCATGCCGTCCTCTTCGCGGCCCTTGTGCAGCGCATTGTGACTCTCGGGTGAAAGGCGCTATATAAATTGAAATTATTGTGATTGTTATTATTATACCTTTGGAGTCGATGTTATAATTATCATAATAATAACATGATGTATAGTGTCCAAAATAGCCTCCCTGTCTAAAGATGTTTTCGTTTAGGAGGATCCTGCATTGGAATTGTGTAATGCCATTGATCTGTGTTTCGAAATGTGGGAGGAAAACAGATTACCTGGAAAAAAACTCGGCCATTTGAGGAGATCAAAATGCTCTTCAAGATTCCATCTCCTGGCCACTTCGCAGTCGCTTTGGAGTTTACACAAATCTCCCTGACATATCACAAATCTACCAAAGCGCTGGGTTATAACTACGCAGCTTTACGCCTGACTAACACATACTGGACCGTCAACCCCAGGTGTATTATGCTGTAGGTAAACTGGGCCCACCATAGGAATCTGTAATTCCCATCACTAGCTTCGGACTTGCAGATGGGATTTCATGCCACCCAGTGCTTGTCTTTTACTTCAACATTTACAATAAATCACCACCATTGTCATTACTAGTTAATGATGATTGGCTGAATCAATCCCAAACTAGTATTAGAACTCATGCATTAAGGTTGAGTTGAGTGACTGGAGTGCCACCTGGCAGCACAAGTTGTGTATAGAGTCAAAAGGCAACATTTACCGCATGCTCAGACAGGCATTGAATTCTATCCATCTTGTTGTCGCCCTGAACCATTTGCGCAAATTCAACATTCCTATGTCAATTGCTGGTCTCTCCAGAAGGATGAAGGGGCTGAGTCGACCTCGAACCGGGATTTCAACTGAAGATATTTCCACTCGTGAGTCAAGCAGCCAAACAACCGCTAAAACAAGCCAGACAATAGTCAAATATACGATAACCCATTATTGATCTTTAAGCGTAACGTACATCAATATATAAAAAATAATACATGGTAAACCATATTTTTTATCTCCTTTTATTACTGCTTCAACAAATCGAATTAAGTTTGCCAAGGGACTTTAGGTTTTTTTTTTACTTTCCCAGCACTCAGAGGCTGATCGGATTCACAAACCAGCAGACGCGCCGCCAACTTTGCAGCCCTGGGTCTACTGTTCTGTCAAACTGATTATCACAGCAGTAAATTGAGGCCAAATTACATTATCTGTCTCATCAAGGACGTCCTGATGTGTGCCCGTTCCCCAGTGATGGCCTCAGCTGAGGCTTGTGTTCACGATAATCGCATTTGCCGTGACTTAATGTGCAGCAACGATCCGTCTGCAAGGCCGTTGCTAAAGCAATCACTTGTTACCATGGCCGCCAACGCGAAAACAAATGATAGAACAAACGATAGCGGCTTGTTTCGAGAGATTGTAGTTATCCTTTCTAAATGCTACTGCCGGTCTTCATGGAATAATTGGTACAGTCGCGAGTAACCAAGTGTGTGGCAGCGGTTGTTTTGGACGGGTTATCATTCCGTTGCTGATTACGTGCGGCTGTGAAAGTAACGGGCCGTAATCCCTGCATTAGGGGTTTTCAATGGAACGTCATCTGATGACTTGATTACTGTTAAGCCTGTGCTTAACATTTATATGGTTGGGTTAACATAGGTAATAATTGCCCTCTCTTGTAATTGCATAATTTGCAATTGTATCTCGATCTACAGGACAGAATACACACTGGCTGCAGCTGTCCTCATCAGTTGCTGAGGTGGGCACTGTCATTTTTTCACGGTATTTTTAATTACTTTTAAAGTGTATATTAAGTTAAGCAATCATTAAAAGTAATCACCTGGTACGTGTTAAGTAATGATAACATGATTACAAGATGACAAATTAGTGAATATACAGGATTACCGGCATCTGCCTATGGTAATCTGATTACAGTGACATGTTACTTGCAAAGTGTCTCTTCCCTGCACTGTGCATGTAAACACATCGCATGTGACCATCACACACGACCAGGTTTGGACTGAGCCAATGGGAACAACTTATTCATTTCCCTCTTAAGCTGGTGCTGGAGTTGGGCCACCACACTCAGCTCAATTTAAATTGTTTCCCGGATGACTGAAGTTCAGATTTAAGTTGGGCCGATTACTAGTTTGCGGAGTGCCAGGAAAGGGAACTGAGCGAATGTCTGGTTGCCCAATAGTTCAGTTGAGCCCTGGCTCCATAACTTCTGCAATTTACCTTGATTCACCCAAGAACGCCTCACTGAGTCTCTGGCCAATTGTTTGTAGAGGGGCCTGAATTGTGATATACAGTGCTGGAGTTTCTGGAGAAAACTCCACACAAACAAAATTCGATCACTCAAAAAACAAAGATATGTCACCACCCTTCTTCAGGCACTGTCACCTACCACCACCAATGTATCATTTTTGGACTGTAGTTGAAATATCTGATAATAAGCACCTATTAAAACTGGAATGGTATAGGAAGAGGTGGCCAGCAATTTATCCACAATGTTTCATTTGTCTCCCTAGTACAGATATTTACACGCCGCACCAGGCAAAGTACTCATTTAAGACTAAGTTGAACAAGGTGAGGCCAAAACTCGTTTGTATACCAATTACTGTATAATTGATTTCTGTATAATCAGGCAGCTCACTAGCACACATTGCATGCAGACACACTCACACGGACAGGGGCACGTGCACACCTACACACCTCTCTCTTCACGCATCACCTGCAGTCAGGTGAAAACCTAAACCACATACACAATGCGACAGGTAGACTCCACAACACATACTTCCACCTGCATAGCAGAGTGAATGGGTGGGTGAACTGAGGTGGAATAACTCATGAATGATAAGTAAACAAGATAACTAATTTGGAGAGATTGTTTTATGTTCAAAAGACTGGGTGTGGGAATGGGTAGTTTGAGAAACGGGAAGGCCTCCTGCAGTTATGGCCGCGAAAGTTAAATTGTGCAACATTTTCGTGCGTGCAGAACGTATATATTTTGATCATTTCTTTTAAAAACATAGCCAAGTGAAAGTTGGTATATAGCTCCGTACGCAAATGCGTAATGGGCCAGCGTATATCCCTATTGGCACCCCTGAATCATTAGCAGAAACTATTATTACTAGTGTTGAAAATGTTTCACCAGCAAAATCTCCCGAGGTAGAACATCTCGTTTGCAAAGGTGTCCAAAGGGTGTCGATTGACACATGCATTGCAAACACGTAGTGACACCATAACATTTGAAACATGTAAATTATACAGTATGCAGTTAGACACTGAATATCACACCCAGTCAAACACATACATAAATACATAATGATTCAATAGTGCACGCCACACTGATTGATATAGTAAAAAATAGATAATGGGCGGCAGTTTGGAAAATGGCTCTGCCTTATAGCACATACATATATAAATATGCATTATAATTTATATATCTATGTGGACGGCACGGTGGCATAGTGAGTAGGACTGCCGCCTGACAGCAAGAAGGTCCCACCTGGGGTCGACTCTCGGCTCATGTGCGTTTCTTTGTGGAGTTGGCACATTCTCCCAATGTACCCGTGGGTTTCTGCCAGGTACTCCGATTTTCTCTCACAGTCAACATTCATGGCCTGACTAAGTTGCCCCCCGTGTCCTTTGATGGACTGGCCTCCCATCGTGGGTATTGCCCTGTCTTGCACCTTGTGTCTGCTGGGATAGGCTCTCGTTCACTACCAACCTCTCCCAGGATTAAGCATGTATTGATAATTCACGAATGAAAATTTAATATAAATATGTACGAGCTATGCGCGGTGAATAGCATTTATTTTTACATTTATGAGTGTGTTGAGTTGTTGCGTTATTGTACTTGTGCACCAAATAATCGGTTTGTACAGCGTGTACCCTAGTTGTAAGTGTTGGAAATTCCATCACACGTGATTATCATCTGTTGTGCAGTCTGTATTAGAGTGTTACACATTTCACTGATTTGAGGGATGTTATTTTATTGCAATTTTCACATTTGTTTACGTGAGCACTATCTAAAACACCAACCGGTCTGAAAAAGAACCAAATCAAGGTAAAGTAAAAATACAGCCTCATACAGTGGATATCTAACCCAAAAACACAAACTTATTGCAATTCCCTAGAGGTGGTTTTCAACCACAGAGCAGAAACACCAGACAATCTTCACTGAGTTATAATATGAACGAAAATATCATCGTAGCATAAGCAACTCGAAAGTTTTAAATAATGTGTGGCAGGAACCATTGAGAAAGTATAGCAGCCAAGCAGAGAAGGTTGGGATTGGTGAGCTAGGGGAGTGAGGCTATATGAACATATTAATAACTAGAGGTGAATTCATGATTCACTACCCTCTCTCCACACGCCTACCCAGAAATCCTATGAGTTAAAATGATTCAGGGAAATTATTCTACTTTTGTTTTTTACATTGGTGAAAATTGCAACAATACAAATCCATGCGTGATGTGAACCCATTGTGTACGGTTATAAAATATAGATTTTTACCCACGCAATCTCGTGCACGTATCTTAAACTTCAGAAATTATATGGCTGATGAATCATTACATCTCTATCAAGTAAAATGCCTCAATTAAGCAAAAAACATTTTCTGGATTACATTTATAATTTCTTCCACCTCAATCAAATTTAATTTCAGAGAGTGAAACACGCAGCGATGCTGGGATTTACGAGCGTCTCCAAATGTCAATCACTTGTAACGCGGTATTGTTATGAGAATTGTTGCAATTACAATTTTTGATTGCTTTTTGTTTTATGCAGTATTTTTTCAATTTTTTAATAGTATTCCTTTGCACTTTAACTAAGTACAAGCTCACTCTGTTATTGTTAATGTTGTTTTTTTGCATTAAATTTTGCACGATATATAACACACACATTGCTCTAATAATTGTGTCCCAGGCCTCCTATGCATCGATGGGTTTTTACCTGAGCCAATAAGAAGCATTTTCAAGATAAACCAAGCTATATTACACAAAGCACAAGTTGAATATGAACCTTCAAACTAAAACTCACATTTACAAAAGTGCACAAAGCATTGCGGGGTTTATGCATTTAGCATGTGCTGTGTATTTGTAGACGAGTGTTTTATTATCTGCCTGGCAGGGTATATTTTTTACGTCTCCAAAAGAAGCTGTTGTGAATGCTGCTGCTGCTTGGCACACTGGGACGAATGTTTCACTAAAGCTAGGTGGATGAATCAAGAGATGCCGCAGATAGAGCCTGCTGGCAGGCGGTGCAACTGCATTCCCGAAAGCGCAAGCGTGTACCTGTCTGTATGGGACTGTGGGTTCCCTTGCAGGAACACTGCATTCCTCCCCGAGGCACGAAACAGGGGCAAAAGGGAGGAATTTAAGAAGGGGTGAGTGTTGGCAGTGTGTGTCTGAGAGAAGGTGCCATATTGGATGTCGCAGTCAATTAATCTCAAGGGGTTTTAATTTTAATTCTTGTTTTTTTTTGTGCAGCGAGGTGTGGATTGCTTTGCCGCGTAAGAGTGGCATCCGATTTGTTTCATGTTTTTAAATAATCTGCGCTGTAATTGAATGATAATTGGGCATCACCAAGATTGTCGTAACTCAGGATAGGTGTTAATTAGGAACCACCCCCAATCAGCAAGCGTATTTTTTTTAAAATAAAGATATTCAAATGCGCACTGTAATAATGTAATGCAAAGAAGCATCACCCTTGTTAAATGCATTAACAAGCGGCATTATTCTTTGTGACCCTCGGGTGAAAGGCGCTGTATAAATTGATATAAAAAACCCAAAAAAATTGTTGCTGATTTTCCGTGCTCTGTCGTTGTTGACGTGTCGTTCTCTCTGCAGCTTTGTGCGGCGCTTTGTGACCCTCGGGTGAAAGGCGCGATATAAATGCTATTATTATTAATCTACATACATGATTATGTATAAAACTACGTGTGTACTATGCAAAAAACAAATTTGTTTTTTTAAAGCAGTGCATTTTGGTTCTGTTGTCTTAGCATTCTCATTGCAGATAGACAAGGCTCCCACACAGGCACTCTATAGCCAGTGCATATCACTTACACATAAGCACATCCTGAAGTTCACGGACATAAAACGCAAAGTTTTCGTGCCATCGAGCAGCTAACTGCTGTGCGCTCGCTTCAGATACAACTCATTACTGATTAACCTTCCATTGCTGAGCTATCCTGGAGCTTGCGTAATATTTAATTATTAATTAACATCCTTCACTTTGCTCTGTGGCACGGGGAAAAAAACCACACAAGTGCTGCTAGCAAGCAATAGCCCCCCTGCCTGATGCGAGGCTGTACTCAAAGTGTCTCCCCGCTCACTTGAACATGGGGCGGCACTCAGCTCCGTGGGGGGCTGGAGCCGTCGGTGAGTGAAGACGCCACGTGGATTTAGTTGGCTGGGGGGGCTCAGTCTACCCGTTACAGCAACACTGTTACATCCCTAGTGTTCATCATCATCCATCCGTTGTCAGAAACCGCTTAATCCTGCACAGGGTTGAGGTGAGCCGGAGCCTATCCTGGCAGACAGAGGCAGGCAGGGCAATACCACGGATGGGACGCTAGTCCATCGCAGAGCACCTACAGACAGTCTTCTTCGTATGTCTGATGTTGATGCAAAGCGACAACTATTACATTCGGGTGGTTGAGCCAGGTTGGTACTGTAGATAGATGTAAATTATTACAGAAGAATATACCCAGTGACCTTGCAAGCCCTGGAATCCGGATTCCTACGTTATAACAAACAAACGAATGAACCAACATAAACAATGCATATATTGAGGTGATTGAGCCAGGTAATTGAGTCAGCAGTAGCAGAGTGGTGCATCGCTGCGATAATGGCCCCTTCGTATTTGTAAATGGGGCATTGAGTCGCTGTCTGACCCTTGGCCTGCTCTGGTGACCACGGTCACACACTAGCGGAGATTTTCTAATCTTCAATTTGTGGCATCAAGTATCCACATCTGTCATTGCTACAGTGACAAAGCGAAGTCAAAGTGGCTGAAACTCAGTCGGGGCCCTGAGCAATTAGTGGAAATTCTACATTTTTGCGTAGGATAACTTTATCTAAAAAAACTAATGCTGTTGACCTCGAAAAGATGAGGAAACGGGCAGAGCTGACGCCAACTGGCATTTGACCTACGATCTTCTGTTAGCGGGTCAAACGATTTAACACAGGCGTAACCATGTCAGATTGTAGGAAAAGTGGCCCATTTAAACATCATTCAAGAGGTGACTGGGAGATTTAGCAACAACTCCTAATGTTGTGCCTCAGCAAGGCAGCAGAACCTTAAGCCTGTTGTTAAGTGCATGGTCACGAACACTCAGTGTTACGCAAGAGCGAGTGGCATGGCATGTACTTTTCTGCTGATGAATGCTAACCAGCTGTATTTAGCTGGAAATCATCCAACAACAAATCCAAGTGATTGACACGGCCTTCTATGAATTTACTTAGTGTACAGGCGAGGGAGCATGCCTGCAAGTGAGTTAGTGTTTGGGTTAGTGAGCGAGCAAGCTTGTTATCCGTCTTTTCCAGTGTTTCGCTGTACAACTGGGCCATGCTAGGGCCATGCCAAATCAGTTCGGCTTGGCTCAAAAGGCTTCAGGTAGTTTTTCCACTGCAGAGGCGGAGATGTGCCACTGATTCCGCAATGAATGAGACGTGTTCTCTATAGATAATGTGGTGACGCAGTTTCTTCACAGTGCAGTGACTGATACCTCACGCAGTGAACAATTTACTACCCTCACCCCTGACCCTGTGTGACCCTGAGCCAGATTGTGCTTTGGTGTAATGCCAGCGTGTCACTGCATGGCAAATAGCGATTGGAAAATCATCCATACCGCAAGGGCCCTGGTGCTGGCCTGGCGGAAATGGACAATTAGCGAATTATGCAGCGAGAGAGCTAGTGAGCAATTTAGTGAGCGGATAAGTGAGTAAATGAGTGCGTCAGTGAGTCAGAATGAACTGGGCCATGATTGGTATAGTATTACCATTATTTGCCGTGACGAGAGAAACACATTTTCTTTTATTTTTTAAGCCATGCTGGGTGTGGTGGCACACGCCTGTAATCCAGTGCCAAGGTGAGATTAGTGCTGTGGGACTCTGTGGGGCTCGGAGTAAGAGTAGAGCAGCAAATTAGTTTCTGTCTATGCAGATTTTACATGCTATTCTCTTCGTATGCCAGGGGTGGTTTTTTTTCATATATTCTGGTTTCCTCCCAATAAATAGTAAAATACAAGCAATCACCCAAACACGTCTACGTCTAACCCTAATGCAAATGAATCTTGAGACCTGGGAGGTGGTGGGGGGGCGTTTCATAGTTAATAAAACGAGTGAGGAAAACATTATGTGATCATTGCTCAAATGCAACATAAACCTATCAGTATTACACAGTGTTGCAGAATAAACAGTTCCAAAATTAGGTTAACGTTTTCTTTGCACATGGTCTCCTAGCTATAACATGTTTTATATAGACGAACTGACCAAAAGATCCTGCTGTAGGGTGCCACTGAAAAACATTTTGAGGCTGGAAGCAGCTTGCTTTGATAAGGGACATCATAATTACACTGGTTCACGAGTGTCTGAGGCTTGGTGGACTTCATGTCTGCTATTGAGGTGGACCAAATGGGAATGCATTGATAGGAAGTGCAGACACTTTTTGATGCCCGCATTATGTACGCAAGACATGTAACAAACACGTATTTTTGCATTTTGCATGTGTTACATTTGATCAGTAGGAAAGTGGCAATGAGGGTCCAGATGTGGCTGAGGGTTGAGGACAGATTGCTGGGGTATTAGTTAGAGAGCTTGGCTCACATTGCGTCCAACACCTGGCTATGTTTAGTCAAATGAGTAACACTCCGCTAAATGTCAACAGTGTCCTACCTCTGGGTCAATTAAGAGATGGGCACCATGCCCTTCCTGCTGTGAGTCGTGAGAAAATTAGAACTACATATTTTATAATGTTGTATGTTTGTAGGTCTATGCTCTATCATGATTACCATCATTATGGGGCCTCCTTTGAAATGTTGGAATGCGAGAGGAAGCCAGCATACACAAAGAATGCCCAATTATACAAGGGATTAGCAGCGAAAATCCAGAAGGATCCGCAACCTATTTGCTGTACTGCCTTGTAATTCTCCAGGTGGTTGGTTGGTTGCCTTGCACACAAGGTCGTGCCATCCATGTATGATCAACTAACCTGGCCACAGGATTTCACCAGACACACGAATGCACGCGGCAACATGTTTGTAAAGAACATTTTTGTTACAAACAGTTTAAAACCACATTCTCATTAGCATTCTCATCACCGCCACAATCTCCCATGGAGCTCAGACATAACAGTCATGTCGGACAGAATGTTAAAATTGAGGAAATTCTTGAAGAGTTACGAGTGAAGCGTGCTGCGTGTGTGTTGCACAGTGTGAGTTTTCATGCCACCGTGAGCAGCAGGAAGGAAGACGAGAGAAGGAAATCCTGGTAAGAAAAGAGATGCGTTGCAAACTTAGCAAAGCTGGCTTCTCTAATTCTACGTTGGCTGCTTCTGGTAGAGAATTGCCTGCCCCATCCTGCCATTGTCCATGCTTAGAGGAGGCAGTGAGCTACAGTAGTGTGTGTGTGTAGAGGTTGCATTGTTAAGGGGGTGTTTGGCGAGTTTCCTCTTTTGGCATCCTGAGTGACATTAGTAATTTTGCACTCTATCTGTATTGCAGTTCCTGTCGTGGTTGAATTGTGCACTAGGGTCAACTTCACACGGTTAACATTTATCCAGCTACATGGTGATGTGGCAGACTGCCCAACTTATAATCATAAGGGTGGAAGTTCACTTGTATATTTAGGTCGACCTCGATGATAAAATATGACCCACAGAATTGAGATTCTGGGTTAGCATCTGGACAACCATCCGTGAATAAACCGTGTTCTCAAGTGTAACAGGTTACACAACACCAATAAGTGTGCAGAACCCCCCATCGTGTTAAATTACATGTTTCACTCATAGTGGAAAAACTCTAGCTTTAAGAATTAAAAATATCAGTTTTACTGTCATGCAATAAACATGTTGTTGTTGGAAAGTGCATCCTGAGCAGTGCCCTGAGAAAATTAAAATTGATACTTCTCGTCAGAACAGATCACCAAATATCAATGTGGAATTTCCAACACTGACCGAGGGCCACCAATGGAGACGAGTGCCACCCGACACTAATATTAATTTATTTAGAGGGGCTTTGTAGTAAGGATGGCTCAAAGAAACGAAACCTCTGGCATTTTAAGGTTCCGTTAGCTTAATCGTGTAACGAAAGCGCCAAAAAGGCAAAAAAAGTCTCCTTGGCTTGATAAGGCAAGTGCACACTGACAAAATCTGGCTTGGCGCCTGTATCTACCCATATGCCAATAACTGAGATTCTTGTTTGGACAGCCCCAGTCATGGCAAGTACATTTCAAAACAAGCCTGCAGGAAAGTTACGAGTATGAGTTACACCCGTAGCGCTAATGCCTGCACCGGTTGTAAATACTGATGAAATAAAACACACGTAAGCACCGAGAGATTTGTGTTCAAATGTGGTTGAATTTGTGAGCCTCAAAAAAAGGTAAACTGCACAAGTGGATGCTAAAATGTAGTCCTCCATAAGTTTTTGGAGTTTGGGATTTTGGAATCGCGTATCGAATCAACGAGGACAAAAGTTGCACGGTCGTTATAAAATCTCATGGCGTGTCCCTGCACAGTATAACCACTTTTGGCTCATTACACATCCTACTAATTATTCACTCAATATACTGTAATACATAATGTGATATATAATTGCACACAGTATGACGACTAGAATGCAAGTCAAGTCACATTTTTAAAAGGTATCATCTGTAGATGCTGAGGCAGGACTTTGTTGAAAATGAGTCTCCAGAAAATAAGACTTGAAAACGAGCTCTTCCTGGTAAAAACAAACAAATTTACGAGCTGACCGTTTCTCGTGTCCTTAGAACCTTCGGTAGCACGTAAGAAGATGGTCCAAATGCACACGGAGCTTTTTGTCATTCCGAGTCAGACAACACATTTATGGATGGCTGTCATTAGGCATGGCTTTGTGCCTGCATGTGGATTTTCACTGACTTTGTCTTCCTGTGGGGAATAGACTAAACATTTGGTGCACTGGGGCATCCCCATTGTGCAGCCTAGTGGGATATTTTGTGTCCTAGGGCAGCCTAAATGCCCTAATGTGTCATATTCTTGATGTGTACCCGCATGCCCAACCCTACCCTACCCAGGGATGTCCTTGAATGCCCTATAGCTCCCACTGCCCTGTAGTGTCCTGGTGTGGCCGATGATGTCCTTAAATATCCACTGCGTCCCTTCATATATCGCTCTATGCTATAAAGCAGCTTGTGGCCCAGAAAGGACTGGTTTATGTAATGTTGGGAAGGATACTCTTTGAATAGCATTAGTCTTTGATCAGGTTTTAAAAGTAGTGCAACATAATCCAATATATGATGCCTGGAAAATAATCTGATTCGTGATATTATTTTCCAAGCTAAAATATCGAGTGGGCTTATAGTCAGAAATAATACATTTTAGTATGATTGTAGGCTTTGTAGCAGATCAGTATGCTGTGGTCTCTGCATTAATTCAACTGCTGACAAGAACAGTCTCCCTTTGAATTCATATTTGGAATTGGTTTATAATTTATAGAAATGAAAGTAATCCTACAATTAATTAAGCAAAGTATTCTGAGCAAATGGTAATTATCTGCTTGCATACTGAAATTGGAAGAGTAATACAAAATTAACTGATTAATGTAATGCATTGCTCAAGACACGTAACTCTCCAACACTGGGTGGATGACGTATAGAAACTGTAGCACGAAGCTCATTGTGTTGTCTGCGTGTTTCCGAAGCCAACAACCTTTTTCCTTCAAGTCTAAACTGTCATAAGTGAAAGTGGGTCTTATTCAAAATCACATCGATCAGCCCTCGCAGCACACACCTCCAGTTCCTCTGTTGTGAATTCCACTGTGGCACACGTAAGGCAAAAATCAAGTGACTCCCAGCTCACATAAGCCATGTGGCAGTGGAGCAATCTTGATTAAGGCACTCAGCCACACCCAAGGAACTGTCTGCTGGGTGGCCCAGCGTGGAGCGTGCACGGACACCACATAGAGCAGGGTCTCTGTCTGCACGACTGTGTCGAAGAATATGGTCTCCCCCGTACGGACTTGAGCAGCTACCACTCAATGGGTGCAAAGAGGGCAACCCTACTCGAGTGACTTCCACTTACGTGCAACATACCAACCCACCACAACTGTGCCGCCTAGCTGCAGTGACCAAGATTCTGGACTCTTCAAGCCTTCACCCAGTGTGGATGGGTACCTCTAGGCTTGAGGATGCACGACGTTCGCGTTGCCTGGGGCGAGGAATGGAGACACGTGGATCTGCCTAACAAAGACCTCATCTGTGACCCAATAATTCAAGTGCCCGACTTCGACCTCAGACAAGAAGTCAGCGGGATCAGTGGACCCGCTTTCGCTTTGACCAGCGGGAAGGGGGGATGCGCAGCTTCCATACACCGATTGGGGCTTATGCACCAGCTGCCTGCTGTGCAAATGTGGGGAGCAGGAGACCGCGTCGTCTTTGGATGTGAAGTGCGACGACACGGCGCGCCGGAAACACATACTTCCATGCACGTGATGGAGGAGGAGGAGGAAAGGGCTGTCATGTGGCCCTGTGGCTACGTGGGCTGATGTCCACTCAGAGGACATTGTTTTTTCATGTCGTGTAACTGAGCAGTCACCTGTAACAGCATTTGCTAAATTAATAGTACGTCACGCATCACCATCAGTGGTCGGTCGGGACGATTTCAGTCCATAATTTGTTTCCGTTGGATAAACATCACGTAGTGATGTTTTCTCGCAGTTATACTCATTTTACCGATCCCGAATTGGAACGATGACGGGCTGATGAGAAACCCCATACTAGGATTTGAATACGTACATTTATTCTTTGCAATTTTAAATTTGTATGTTTTTTCTCACATGCCCGTTGAGTGTACTTTTAAAGCCACATGCATTAAAACACACATGCAGTATTTTCCTCGCCAAAACATATGAAAATGTATTCCTTACAAAAGCATGTTCTGCTCCTATGGCCCGGGGTTCATTGGCCCTGTCTGCCTCATAGCAGGAGAGGTTGGTAGGGGGTAATTTGTCATCAGAGCCAACATGACAAGGCATGTAGACACAATTACTCACCAAGCACCCCCGGCCTGTGAGCTTGCCCATGCACACACCTCGCGAATGAAATAAAATGAAATAAATAGAGACACACACACACACACTTACCACTCTTGCACATACCATTAGTCAATATCCATAACTGCCATTCGGACTAAAATGTTTGTGGCGATTTATGGGAATTTGCTAAGAGCTTCCGCTGTGTGCATGTGTGTGCATACATGTTTGTGTGTGCAAACGTGTGGTCGCACGTGTGTGGTGGGGAGCACTGTCTCCGATTGTCGCACTGCAATCCCAGCTAAGTATGGTCAAGCAACCCATGGCTATTATGGCATCGGAAGGCTTTCATCCAGCACTGGATTGACAAAGGGCTGTACACACACACATACACATTACAGTTAAAGGCAAGTCAAAGCGTTTCTCTGCTCAAATGAGCATTTGTACCTCTGTCGGAGGACCTGAGTCAGCAGTTAAAGTTCCACATTTCTAATGGGGGAGCCAGTCTCTCCAACGGACAACCACTGCCGACTTCACACAGTGACTCTCATTTGCTTCACTTTGGAGAGATGATGATGATGCACTTAGCGAACCCCTGATTGTATTTAAACTCATGACCGTAAAACATGAGTCAAATGCTATAACCATAGTAGTGCCCGGCTGTAAAATGAACACTTTTTGGATGGAATATGCTTGCGGAGGTAATACCAGATCATGATTATTATCTGCATTTTTGTAATCCCATTCCTTTTTTGTATATATGTATTGAAATCCTTCCTAATACATTGTAGCTATCGCCGGCAATCAATAACGGGTAAGTTTAGTCACTGCTAAAATAACATGATTTAATTTATGCCGTTGAGCTGAAAAAAACATTTTGGAGTCCCTTGCAATAAGACAAGCAAACGTGCGAGTTCGTGTGTGTAGTGTGTCATTGTGTCTGCGTGTACGCTTGTGTCTGCGTACATGCTTGCATATGTCCGTGTGTGTATGATCGTGACTATGTTCAGGCAACAGTAATGGATTTGAGGGGAAGCCGCACTACCCGCCGGCACAGTCATGTAAGGGCTTGGTTGCTGTCAGGGTGAGTAACTGATGATAGCTATTTCCCAATTCTAAAGATGCCCCCTAGGATACGGTGTGAGCTTTGCTGATGCGTGTGACACCACTGGGCCTAGGGGCCTCTCTCGGCTAAAGCTGTGCACACATTGGCATATTCGCAAAAGTGCTTTGAGTCATAAGCCAACCCATTTACTGCACGTCCTGGGCCTCATCGCCTGCTCGCCAACCCACAAAGTCCCAAAACCAGAAATACCATGTCCTCATCCAACTGTAAAATATCACTGAACCCGCCAACACTGTCGCTTGATGTCCTCCTTTCTGCAGAGATGTGCACTGCTGGCGGGTGGTTACTTTAAAAAAACATTTTGGTATCAGATTAGTGATTAGCCGATATTTTAGAAGTAATCTAACGTAACCCTGTGGTTGGTATTATTGATGGTGTGTGATAGAACCACTTTAAATAACTTTCTGTAAGTTAACATCCACCCATTGTGAGAAAAAAGCTTCATCCTGTACAGGGTCGTGGTGAGCCGGAGCGTATCCCGGCAGACACAGTGCACAGGGCAGCACTGTACCCACACTCCAAAGACATGCAGCAGCATTTCTTTGGACTGTGGGAGGAAACCGGCGTGCCCGGCAAAAACCCAGGCGGACACGGGGAGAACATGCAAACTCCACCCAGTAAGGCACCCGAGCCAGAATTCGAACCCGGGTCCTTCTTGCAGTGAGGCGGTAGTGTTATCCACCGCGCCGCCCCAAGTTAACATGCATAACTTTCATTTAACTATGGGATGAGAAGCACGGATACATTTGAGGTTAAACAATGTCATCTATATGCATTGACTCTTGTTAAACTTGCATATATCTAAGCTGCTGCCATGATGATGATTTACCCATTCACCTTTCTGGAGTCATTTACTTATTAAATACGAGAGCATACTAATTATTCAAATGGTTTATGCCAAGTAAATGTATCTGATAATACGCTGAAGTGGAGTGATAGACAGCAATGGAATAACTTTTACCTGACTAAAAATGCACTACTTTTCAGCAATGGAAGTGCCGTATTACACGTTAATAAATATTGTTATGGTCACTGTACTTTGAAAATAATAAATAAATTTAGCTTGGGAACACCTAATATTTGACTCGTGAGTGATCGAATTAAATGCAAGTTGTGATTCTAAAGTAACCACTGGGTTTCAGTATCTTAATCTGCATTGAGGCCTGAATCAGTCTAAATACGAGTCCATCATAAACCAGAAAGCATCATCGATTTTATATAAATCAACCAAATAAAAATTGGCCGATGCAACCTTCAACGTATTTTTGTTAACCATGTCATGAACACCTGCCAACAAAACATCATCAAATGATTCTATTTGATATATTTCCGTTGGTGTACCGGCCTGATTGGTTTGGCTTAGCCGCAGGTGGTTTTACCATTGCGAGCACTTCCCAGCGCAGAATCCAGGTGAATGCCAAACCAGCAGACAACAACAACCTGAACGTTCTGAATGTTCTAGTCTTTCATTAGAAGCACTCTAATTACTCCCATTCAGATGTTATTGTTGGTTGGAGGCTCCACACCTTGATGGGTGTTTCCCATGGGATTACTTGTGGGTGCATGGGCGTGCTGTGCCAAAAACCCCAGGGCTTTGACGAGACCGAGGTTTGGTTTTATTTTTATTTATTTTTACGAGGTGAGTACGCGTATGTGCACACACCTTAACGTTCACTTTAGGTTGTTCGTGTGGACTTAAAATGCTGTTGTTTGCATATCGGTATAATAATGGTTGCTCTTCAGAGCTGTTCTTACGGGATAGCCGTGTCGAGCGATCTCCCTCTCTCCCTCGCGACATTTCGCCTCCCACGTTGGAAGCATAAGGCCTGATGAAGCATAAGGCCTGATGAAACATAACGCCTGATGATGGTTCCAACGTCGGAGACGAACCGTCCCCTTGCACATTTCCGGGTTTGTGGAGCAATCACCTTGCAGACAAATTAGGTGCAATACAGGGCACTACAGCAAGTATGGTTGTTATATTCTTACCTGGTATGGCCGAGTTTTACCTTGACCGTTCAGCTTCCATCGATGTGTGAAGATTAAAAAAGGTAAAAAAAAATCTGAAGCAGAATCCTCCCTGTGAAGGAGCCTTGAGACTCAATAAGGCTTTCCTGCATAAGTCACTCACTCATCACACACTCATGGCGCTATGCTTATTAATAACATGGTTCCAACACAACGGTTAACTTCACGACATTTAATTCTACAACAAATTCGCAACAGAGGAGTTCTCGTTAACAAAACACACCACATGCTACATGTACAAGCCACTGACAAATCAGCGCTATGTTTCATCGCTGCTCTGCTCCCTAGAAATTGACGCCTGCTTTTAAAAACTAAGCCTTCATTAAATACAGTTGTTAAACAACAGGACCCTGTGCTATGTTGATCTATTTGATTAAGCAGTACGTTGAGCAAGTGTGCAAGCCAGACTCGAACACCTAACACAACTTACTGGATTATTGCGTTGCTTTGTCTGTATATAGTTTACAGCATTCGGAGGAGGACTTAGTTAAGGTTAATGTACACACAAGCACTACAGGCTCAACGCCACAGTGATGTATCAGATGCACGTGCTATGACTAACCGTGAATACCACTAGCGAGTAACACAATTCTGACAAGACTCATGAGATACGGTGGTAAAGTGCACTAGACAGTGAAAATATCAGCGAATACTAATTCCAATTTACTTGCTTTATATATATAGTCTAAGCTTAATTACGAGCCAAGTCTGGCCTGTGCTGCAGAATTAACACAGTTAAAGTGACGTTTTTGCGCATATGAGCATTTGTTGCCCAGTGTTGGCAAGTTTTGTCAGATTTTCTTGGATAGGTAAAGGGAAAAACAGCATTGCTGGGCCTGCCCTCAAACTTGCACGTGCTAAATTGTGTTTTCTTTTTTACCAACAGGAGGAGGGTGGGATTTCCCCCAAAAACAAATACTTTGCATGGGTCCTTAATCTTTCTTTTGTCCCAAGCTTTCCCAGTAGCTTTGCTGCTTGCTTCACCAAACAGACTTTTCTGTTCAGAGGAAAACATAAGCTTTTTTTCTCCCATCCTGCTACTCAGCAAAAAATAAATAAAAACGTGGAAATTCGACACAGCACAGAATTCAACAGGTTCCCAGCCATCTCAACGGTCAACACAGCATCTGAGGCTTCGGAAAGCTGCGGTGCGCAGAGGCTGCATTTGACGCACATTTGTCTGCTACAGAGCAACGATGTAAAACAGAAATATGTGAAACACATGGCCAAAGTAAACACGGCAGCAGTAGGGATTTGCCTATAAAGGGCAGAGGCTTTGCAAATAAATGTAATAAAACTATTTCCATATTAAAGCCTTCTTTAGTGGAATGTTTAGAATTTGATCATGTTACCAGAGAAGCCAATCAAAAGCTGCCTACCATCTTTTCACATTTGAATAAGCTTTACATATACTATAGATGCTTTAACTTTCAAGCTGGCTCAAGTAGTATAACGGCCACCGCACAGCACCAATCCGAAACCAGTGAGATCCTTGGTTCTAATCCAAGCATTAGCCATCCATAAGGTGCGCAAGTTGATAGAGCTCTGTCATCACGGGCTGCTCAGAATAACCCCTCCTTCATATTAAATTATGTTTTCAATTAACTCGGCATAGTCCAGCTCTGAGGACATTTAATTGTAATCAAATGTGACGAGCACACTTAATAGACACTATAAAGTGGTCATGGATATTAGGTTAGCAAGGCTTGTTGAAAGTAAATCCAGAACTAATTTTGTGATTGTCATCTTCTGGGACATGTACTTAACACAACGTCAAATTAGAAACATTTTTTTTTTTTTACTCATAACCCAACTCCAACAGTAGTATTTCTGACTACATTGGGTCAGAGAAATAAACCAAAAATAATGGCTTAGAAGCCAGAGGCCCCAAAGCAGAATGCCAAAATTCTTGTCGTCAACTGTAACACGAATTGCAATATTTTGAGGCCTTAAAACACACCCCCCATACTTTAGAAACCATAGGCAATGTTATTGGAGGTTGGCCAGAGTAGAACGTAACAGCGAAGATGACCTCACATGAAGGAGATCAGATTCAGTGACGGGAGGGCAAACATCACTTAAATCACTTAATGTTGACATTACCCGGTATTGACAGACAATTAAAAAATCCTACCAGGAACTTTGTGGGTGCAGAAATGGATGTTTAATAGATACGTAATTCATTGCTTCTAATTGCTAATGTAATAAATATAAATGTTGCTGAGGGAAGCTGTGTTCAGAGTCGTTGGTCTCCATCATAAGGTTTTGAATTAAAATTCAGTCAAGTGTCACCTCAAATAGTTTCCATTTTCATTATTAACCTCATCCATGAGCTATCCGTTACTGGACATGAGCACTGTAGTGAAAATTACAACCTGTGCCCATCATAATTTATTTTGAGGCTCACGATGTGTGGTAACAGACGTGTGAATAGGAGGGCATTGCCAGAGAATGGATAAGGTTTGGCCTAAGATTAGGATAGGGTCATAAATGTTGCCTGCACCACGATTACTTTAAACCAGCAGTACTGCATTTTGTAGGGCAGTGCCGCTCCATTCTTCATTTGATCGTGGAGATACTTTGATTTGCGAAAAAATAAGAGAAAACTGAAATCCAGTCCTCTAATTGGAATAATCATGTCAGTCTTACACTCAAGCTGCAGCCTAATATTCACCCGACTGGAATGCTATTCTTGCAACAAAGCACAGCGATTACCCCAGGTAAATAATAGGCAAGGTTTAAATGACTCGCATTCCACTTGCTGAAACGGGGTGATAACCAGCAGAGTGTGAACCAGAGCTCCTGAATACCAGGCCTTGTGCTCACCTCGCATTCTACAATATAAAATTGTCTCAACATGTATCCGGCATTACTTATGAGCTCAAACGCTGCTGGGCACAGCTCAGGGCATTTACTCCTTTAGGACGTGGGGCAGTAAATGTCATAAAAGTACACGAGTGAACTTTAATTCTGACAGCCCTCCACATTTTTCTCCTTAAAGCTGCTACTATCGACCACTGCAATCTGTCCACAGGTCACCGCAACAAAGCACCAGCCGCTTGTATCTGTGGTCACTGTAACCCAGAGTGATCCATTGTGATCAAATCAGTCAAGGGAATTCAAAAGAGCATTCTGATAAAATGGTCCACATGTCCCACCTGCTCTAATAAAGCATGATAAAGCAAATGCTTCATAAAAAAATTACAATGCAGACTTTCTAGAAAGACAAGCAGTTTCAGATTGTTCTTGTGGCTCTTTCAAGATGGTAAATGTGAAGATCTATGTGGATTCGTTTAAACCCACCTCAATGCCAAATCCTAAAACAAACGTAACAAGAAACAAAGGACCCAGCACAATCTGTGATCGTAGAACGTCGCTATTGAGTGTACAGTCGTAGGGGTCTCGTTATGCTGAGCAGAACTCTGCCAACACTGTGCAATATCTCTCGTGAAAAAAACGGTGAAGCGGGAGTGTAGGTAATATCCACATGGAGTGAAGCATGGATAAGAGTGGAGCAGTGATAGTGAAGCCACCAGTAAATGGAGTGGCTTGTCCCGAATGCAAGAGCAGCATTAAGAGTTCCAGTTATACGCACCTGC
>JAZEWU010000005.1:2222666-2232764 GCA_036362915.1 Geotria australis
GTAATGCTGTATTTAATTACAAAGCGTAATTAAATGGAGGTTTATTTCTTTCCATTCCAATAAACGCAAACATATTCCATTATTTGTGAAACATGTATGCTGTCCCTGCCAAATTAATCCATCAATAAATCAATTTTTGTGGAACGAAACGATTTGCATAACAACCCCTGTAACGGCACTCACATTTAGGCGCTTAGCAATCAGTATACGCTTAGAATAGTGTTAAATGTATGTGTACAGGAATCACCGGAGTAAAAGCCTTGCGTCTAGCTTATAATATAAGTTGTGTGGTGCAAATATGTATTTACCCTACGATGTAATGTTACGTCATTCCATCTCTAGTTTGTTCTTGATAAATTAGAAAATTAGGGGAACAAACTGGGTGACGACTAAATGGCAGCAGTGATACGGATATGAAGCAGACAGCAGTGATCACATTCCTTGCATCTTAGCTCCTTCCTTAATCGAATTGCTTACGCCCGTTATTGGGTCGATTGCCAAGATTCTCACGGTCCTCACATCGTAACACAATTCACCATTAAAAACAAAAGCACCATGCAACAGTGGACTGTCAGTCACTGTCATCTGCTCAGATGCAGCCTGCGCTTATAAGCTACGGCCACACTTCTTCCCTCTGTTCCAATTTGGTAAACAGAGAAAGAGACTAAATGCTTCAATGTTTATATTATAAACCATAGCTTTTTATGGAAACCACAGAAATAAGCGTAAGCAAAACAGATGGTGATTTGTGGGTTACCCTCCAATGAATCGACGTTTTACATTCATCAACGCAGCCTCAACGCCCACCAATGCAGTTACCTTGTGCTTCGGCCCATCTGTGCTCTGGGTTTAAATCTAAATGTCCATCTAACAAGCTGGACGCTAAGTTGGAAACTATCCTCCTCATTACGTGTATCAGTATGGCCTCTGCACTATGCCGCTCTGCGACAATCCAGGACACTCAAGCAGGAGTTCATCTGCACAGAGAGCCGTCCAATGGCTCACGTAACCTCTGTGTGGGATGGACACGTGATTTAGGCGAAACTGTTTCCGTTAAATTAGTCAAGATTAATTTTCTAAGCATTTATATCTGTGATTGACTGGCGTTCCATCATGGGTATAGCCCTGCTTTGCGCCCTGTGTCTGATGCGATAGACTCCGGCTCACCACGACCCTGTACAGGATTAAGCGGTTTCTAACAACGGATGGATGGCTTTATATCAATTGGGGTTAGGGTTGTAGTCAGGCGTATGACTAAGTGATCGAATCACAGAAGCAGCAATGGCATCTCGGTTGTGTTTAGAGGTTAGTGTGTGGCATAAGTTAAGGTCTGTCCAAATGAAATCTTAGGTTAAGTTTAGTTCATAAGCAACTGCATCTGCATAACATATTGAATGTCTGGCAAGGTTAGTATTCATATTACATTTAGCAGACTTGCCTTTGCTTATTAAACTTCCAAACGTGGGAGGATATCTGCAGAATTCCAAGGAGCTTCACAATTGTTTGTTGATTTAACAAATATGGGCCCACGTCATGGGAGGCTATGGCTGTGGCAGAGGATTCAACCTTGAGACTATGCGGTTCGTGTTCTGTATTGCTGCCATTTTTAGATGAAACCAGGTCCTAAGTTTGGGAATTTCTTGTTATTTTTGTATACAGCTGCCAAAAATATTCCCAAAGGACGCAATTTACAAATTTATATTGTTTAACCTAATGCTGCCTCGTCCACCGCTGAGGAATCACTTCACAATAGTGCATTTGTATTGCACCGGAAGATGTTAGCATCAGGTCGGGCCATGAGGAGTTATGTCCATAGCACATCTCACTATTGAGGGTTGAGAGTTCAAATTCCAGTTCGGGGAAAACTGAACCCAGCACCATTATTGCATGGGCAAAAATATGAGTATCAATGTGGGGGAAAGTCAACAGTGGATTTTTCAGGAGACCAGCCTGTCCCAGCGTAATGTCGATTTTCCACTGCTGTCTCAGGATCAGTGACCGAGACGACAAAACCATCCCCCACTGCTCGTTTGAGCAGGGATAGCCTGTGACTTGAATGTTCTGGTTAGTATCAGGGTTACACTAGCTGTGTGGCCAGTTTTAGAATCAGGCTATGGCGTGGGATTTAATAGGGCCTTAATATCATAACGCATTGCCGATAGGCATTAGCTCAGAACTTGGGCGCCTCGGCTGCGCGGCGAGCAGCCACGTGCTCCAGGTGGCCCTCAAGCTCCGAGATGTCGTAGCTGGTGCGGTACTTGGCCAGGATCTTGAGCATGGGTCTCAACTTCAGCCACCACTGCTCAGCTGGGAGGCGCCGTCTGTGAAGACAAAGGTCCCACCCCCCGTTAGGTCTCAAGGGAGAAAAATATATATACAACAGGCGACGTTTCAGGCATTGGCCATTTATTGGCCAATGCCAATATATATATACTAATGTAAACTCTGTATCGCCACATAAAAACGAAATCCTTAATTTGTGTTAACCAGCATATTGTTTAAGGCTTTAAGCAATATTTTTTTTGGAATGGTCACAATCTGCTGGGTCTCATAAGCAGTTTGACTGCTTCAACTGAAGTCTACAGCCCACAGGCTGATAAACTAAACAATATTAAATGTTTATTTAGGCACGTAAAGCGGGGGTCGATCTGTTTATTTTATTACCCATAATGTTCCACAATAGGGCAAAAAATAGTTGTTAGGCTTATCGTACCGTCTCCACAGACCACTTGGGAGGCAAGCAGTTTGATGTCTCCAACTTACGATGAGCTCAGCGTGACCCAACAATCTGATCGTGTAAGAGCTGGATTAGAGGCCAGCATGCAACTGCACCCAGTGGTATTAAATTATATGGGTGGTTGGTGCCATATTACAGCCTCTGGCAATCGTCACTACGGGTGAGGGTGAGAAAAAACATTGTCTCTGTATAAGTAGCAAGGAGCTTATTTATGCATTTTTGTTTCAAGAGGCAAAGTAATACAATTTGTTCCAATGATGGGAGACAGAGTATGTACATTGAAGGTCAGTCAGTGAATGCAATCTTATACCGACACACGTAAAACACAGGTTCTCATTGCAAGGAGCAAATATTCTGCGTGAAAAAGCAGCTCACGAGACCCACTCGTCGTGAGGACACCGTTGGCCTCTGGCTTCAGTCCAAATGTTATTTTAAGGATCTAGGAGCCATTCATAAATGCCACTGCCGGATGGTTTTGATTGCTTTGAAAATGAAAAACACAACCAGAGATAATGCTGAAGTAGCCACTTAAAATGTGATCAAAATATTACATTAGAATTACATGAACAGGTTTGTGTTGGAAGTTTGACCTGCAGCAGGTAGATCGACGGTTTAGGCAGCACGTGATATGGATGTGTCAGAACCACAGATTGGGTACCGCTGAGATTTTGAGCTTGAATCTAGGTTTCAGTAAGCCGTGTTCTCAAGTGTAATGAAGGAGATGACGTCAGTCTAGTCACAAATTACTTTAAAAACCTCGTGAAAATAAATTAGTTTTTGCACTTATGCCAACTCTAAGAACTCTCAAAATGTTGGTTTTATTGTGACACACTATAAGACACATGAGGTTGTTCCACTGAGTGTGGCTAAGAGCTAACTGAAGTGACTTCATTAGCGGCTCTGTGAAGATATTTTCTCATGCACAGTTGTCAGACATGACGTGATGTTACACCGTTCACTGGCACAAATCCAGATGAGATTTTCTTCATTGTAACCCCTGACACAAATTACAGAAATAAGATATAATTGGAATAAAATTAAACATATTTTTTAATTAAAATCACAGCGATCATGCCCATGCACATACACTCATCAACTTACACACTGTGTGCACACTGCTGTGTCTCACCCAGAAGCATGACAAGTACTTATTACGTAAGTCTGAAAACAAAACTTGAGCCTAGTTACAAGTTCTGCGGATTAGAGTCATTCTAATGCGTGCCATTGCCTGTACACAATTGCAAAGATCCAACTTTATTTATTCTTGTAGACTATCAGGGCAAGTGCTGTCCGAGTCAAAATGTATTATTTGTTAAACAAGCCAGTGTCGGAAATTCCACATTACCAAGATGGAGGACAGTATGTCCACAGGGCATCCTTAAACTTACAACTTTCCAATTGTGAGACAAGCATTCTGTTACAGTCTCATTCAGCCAGATATGCATTTGGTTAGTTCTCCATTTACTGTATTAACCTCAAGATTTCCTAGTGTTGTAAATGCAATATGTATGATGAGTCAACATTATCTGGATATAACTTTTGTCTAGAATAGTCATCGGCCAAAATGTTAGACTGCTACATGTTCTTTGGTTAAAAGCAGTCTAATAATAGTGACTTTTTTTACAATCTGATTAAACCATTTATATTAAATTCTTCCTGTACAATAAATATAGCCGTCACTTCTAGATAATATTTTACTTATGTGTCCAATTGTTTACGAGGATATATCCTCTAATGTTAATGTGTGATTTAAGATACGACTTATAAGGTAAAACAGCAGCGCAATTTCAAACCACAAAAGACTAATAGCTGTATGGTTTCTGCAAATGTTTCACGCGCAAATAAATTATCCATAAATATCACACGGCACTGCTCTCCTAGATTCATTTGCACATCATTCAGAATATCTGAAACAGCGAGTCTCTGTTGACTGCACAGGCACGCTGAGCTTTCAGTTTCAATAAACCTGCCCCAAACAAAGCAGGGGCAAATGCATGCACTGTGACCAACTGAAAACAAGACAAATAAATGCCCTATGACCACACAATTCTGGGCCAAATACATGCCCTGTGACCTCTCTGTCTTGGGGCAAACACAAGCCCCTATGAATGCATTATCCTGAAGCAAATACGTGTCATGTGACCGCTCTACCCTAAGGAAAATTCATGCCCTATGACCTTGCAATCTTGTCTGAACACATTGCTATACTCAATGCGTAAATACACGGAAGCAGAACACAGGACGTCACCACCTCACCTATAGCAGCAAAGCAGGAAGCAATGTGATCATCCTACTCAACTGTCAGCAGTACCTAATGGTATATTTGAATACACATACATACAGCCAAGTGCAATACTGTATTGAGAATAACAGACCCGTAAATCAAAAGGCATATTACATAAAAGGAGTTTCTGTACAAAGACACAAAACGCACGTGTGCACACATGCATATTTACAAAGCCCAATAAGAGAATTGCTTTTAAGAGCAGCTCTTTGGCATAGATGTGGCAAGCATTCCTCCCCTCTCCTTTGGGACTTGTTCGCTTCCCACTTTGGGAGGCAACATCAGGCGCTGCATAATTTGGCTGAAGTGTTGTGCACATATATTTGCAACGCACGTATGTGATGTTGAGATAGTAGTACATTTCTAAATGCTGCTCACTATCATTCCCTTCGCACTACTGTGATGTCATATCCTGGAGCATTAACAGGCAATGTTCCCGTGACCTATTTCACAGGAGCAGGCCTTTGTGTGCTGATCTCATGGCCCACATTTTTTTAAATTACCTGCAATTTACTCAATATGGGTGACACATATAAAGTATCCCCCCCCCCATACTGACAGAGCACGTGGGCAATTGTCGGAAGCGGATTTTGGCCTCTTTCCCGCCCCACCGAGTAAGACGGAACGAATGACCGGCTCTTGTTAGTAACCTTTCTGATGCTCCGATACCTTTGACTCCGCTCACATTCTGTAAAGGTCGACAGTGGCTGACGTTATGTGAAGTCTGGCAACAGGCATGTGAAACTTCCACTTTTGGTTCAGGACAACCTATGAAGCACATTTCGACGCTTTTTTTATGACGTAATTTAGTAATCACTTGTCTACTTTCTAGCATAGCAACGGAGCTAGTGCACAATGCTGTGTACTAAAGTGTTATGTTACTAAACTATATCCTGTATTGCCTTAACATACTTTTGGGGCAAGTGCTGTTAATGAGCATCTATGAAGGCCAGCACAGTACATGAGGGGGTGGGTGGCCAGCATAACACATTCATTTAAGGCCGAGTCGACATAGAGGAGGCCCAGAACCGGCTCAGATAATCGGCACCTGTGCTGGCCATGAGCAGGAATCAAACGCGGGTCTTTGCCGGGTTCATAGCACAGTGTGCTCACCGCTGCGCCACCACTCCCCACAAGCACAGGCGTCCTCGGTGTGACACCGTGAACTGTGGTTAATTGCACACTCAACCTGGTCCTGAGGCCATCCAGATAAATGCAGATGACTGCACTTTCTCACTGTGGCTTGTGCAGACATTCGTCATTACCAGGGCACAACACCCATCACGACAGCAAATTAAAAAGTATCAAGTGGGGCATCACCCAAACGTCACAACAAAACATTCTAGCAGGGATGGACAGGCGTGGTTGTGACACCAGTCGCAGTGCTGCCCATTTTGAACTCCAAATTCGGTGACTTAAGTGAGATATTTATGTTAGATCAATCAATGAACTGGTGCAAACTAAATTGGAAGCACTCGTCCGCTAAAGAGAAGTAATATGCATGTCACTGCTGGTCTCAGTCTACGTGGCAGCAAGCATTTCAATCAGACGGACAAACCAAGAAACTCCATCAAAATATACCCCACACATAAATGCCACTGGCAAAAAAGTAGCAGCAAGTAGGAACTACGCATTTGACAATTAATTGAATCAGCAATTAATATAAAGTGTTATGCTGGTGATGCATGCAAACAAATTATGTGCATGGGAAGCAACTATTTTCATCTATGTAAATGATGCAGCCACTAGAGATTATTCACACACACCACAATGGCAATAAAATAACTGATACTTGGATTAAGTGTGACATGAAATTATCACGGGGCGGGAGACTCATTACACGATTTGTATACAACATGCAAACAAAACTCAACACGGCCATCTTTTACTGATAATGGTGGTGACATCACCTTGTCATACAACATTCCCCCGTTTAGACAAATAGATGTTGCCGAGAACCTATTCAGGCAGGAAAAAAGCGACGCTGCAACTGTCATCATGTATGCACCGATGCCTCTGTTGTTTGAAACCCCTTGCACCGGTTTTCCATCCGCACCACCACCACCCTCATTCATTCCACACACTGCGCCAAGTATCAATTCAAGCTGCAGCAACTGTGAGGAGGCCCTGGCCAGGTGTGGACAACAATTGCCACTGGTGTTGTGCACGGCCATAAATTAGCACCGAGGCATCAGCAGCACTCACTCGGGGCTGTCAGAAGAGAAGATCACTCCCAGGCACAGCGAGACACTTTACAACGTTATACAATAAAACAAGAAGGGCTTTTAATCTAAATAAAGCAGGAATGGCCCTTTTGTTCTTCACAGATGAAAGATGGAAATGTTTTCGGTTGAGTAGAAGAATGTCTCCTAAATCATGTGATTTCCAACTGATCGTGAGCAATGGGAGGATTATGCACTGCAACATGTGCACATGGGGACGGCATAGCTTCAAGATTTAACGCACAACATGCACGTCGAACATACTGTAACTGGCTACACCTGTACCAATCAAACAACAAAGGCAAAGCCTGCCTTTTATACGGAGGGATTGCTCTCCTGAACGAACGGCGTGAGTAAAAAGAGACTGAATGTTTAATACAATTCATACTGAAATACCTCACCCAATAAATATTAGAAAGAAGTGTCTGGGTTTGTTTTAAGTACCCAACTAGCAACATTAATTCGACCCGTTGAACATTTCAAAAGCATCAGCAGATATACTTCACTCCATTCTGCCCAGCTGGATCCTTAATGCTTATTACTAATGTTGAAAGGGTGAATGCGGTCGCTTTGTCCATCATTCTGTAACATGAGGTCAACATAACGCTCATCGAAAGATGATCTAACATGCATGAAGTGTCAGTATAAAGCCGTGTTGCTATTAGGGACTCGCCCTATGAGAAAACAAAACCAAATCGATCAAAGCGTTGTCCAAAACTCAGGGAATTATAAAACCAGTGATAGACGGATAAGCCTTTGTTTGCTAAGGCGATAACATCACACACCATGCCGCACACACTTTCTTTGCATCTTTTAATACGTCGAGCATGATAATGACGGTTCAAACGCGGCTCACGAGATGCAATGGCGAGGCCAAGCCCCCACTGGTGGGGCCACGTGTTCATCGCGGGTTAAGTCACGACCCCGTAATTTATTTCCCACGGTCACGTTCCGAGTGAGTCCCGAGACCCCGACGCGAGGAGCTACGGGTACGTGTGTGCGAGAGGGGAAAAAAAGCCACCGTGTCCAAGCCATCGCTCTTCAATAGCGGCCGTTCCGCTCGGCACAGAGACCTGGACGTGATGGAATTGAACGCACGACCCAAAGATGGGGGGGGGGGGAAATAATCATGGAGATTCCGAACGTGCCTACGGGATAACTACATACGAAGAACCACTCTTGGCATGGAGATTAGCCCAAGGACTCGATGGTCCGTCCCATGAACATCACAACAATGCATTCGGTCTTAGATCGCGTGCTTAGTACGGAGTGTAAAGAGGCATTATTATTATTACTACGTCGATTGAAATGTATTCGTATGCTCGTAATACGTGCATGGAGTTGTGTGTGCATGAACTGGTGGTATTTGATTTTAACGGCTTGTTTGTAATGGGGTCAAGTGACCCTTGCAACCACAAGACGCCGCTATGCTCAAAACTAAGTAAATAAATTACTTCGACAGAACCGTAACCCACCACATCTTGGTTATTTCACTGAAATGCGAAGGAATGTGTTGTTACAGGCGATGTATCGTGGGGGTTGAATGAAGGAGGCCTGGAAGGAGTAGTATGTTGGCATTGAGGGTTTTTCATTGACTTAATGAACCACTTTGTGAGGTTAAACAGTGTCAATCTTAGCGTTAAAAGACGGGTGTTTTGGACGCGGGTGATGTTTGTATTCCTTTACAGGTCAGTGAGCAGGAATTCAACAAAGAAACTGAACAAGATGCTTCTAAGCTATGAATATGGGGGCATGCAGAGGATGCTAGGAATATCTTGGCAGGATAGGATAAGCAACTTGGACGTTTTGAATAGAATGTTGCAAAAAGCATTGTCGATTTAATTATGACGGATGGAGGGCTGGAGGGTTACTGACGGGCATCAAGGTGACATGAATAAGTTGGCCACCAAGGTAAAGATGAGACTCGGAAAGTTAGAGGTTGGGTGTCAAATGAGCAAAAGTTGTAGGAATTAAAAAAATGAATCAATGTCGTGGTGTGGTGGTTCCATAACATGCCGTATCACTTTAATATCAAGTGGTATCAAAAGCACAGCATTGGTGATATGTTGCACTCTTCGGTCGGTTGAGATACTGGATTTTAATGTTGGTTTCCGACACCTTTAGATGACTGCTGATGATGCTGATGCATTGTGTGAGTTGTTATATTAGCCATTAGATACTGGACTGAGGTGAGAGAGAGGGCTTGTATCCGCAAAAGCCTCCACGAGACTCTCAGAAAGGTTCTAACCGAGATGCTTGCCCAAGTTTTAATGCAATAAACAAAGAAAAAACATACACAGATTACTAACCTACTTTCCGTACCACATTATAAAGGTCAAAACACAGCCCACGCCACTATACGTGTCAATAGCATGTTCAAGATCAACGTAAGTAAGACCGAGGGCTCCCGATTATCAGGTTCAAAGGAAGGACACAAACCGGTAGATTAGATGACATTGACCCCAGGATAAACGGGGCTCAGTTGCACCGCACGGGGCTGTATGCTGGGAACGTCGCTTTAACACGACCCCCGTTTGGAACTCACTCAAAGTCGGTGTGCTCCTTAAGCGAGTTGACGGGCTGGAACACGATGGCTCGGCGCTGCATTCCCAGCAGACACACCGAGTCGTCAGCGTTGGCAAACACCCGGCCTGCACGCACACAAGCAAAGGCACGCACGCACACACAGAGCACCTGTTCAGTGGCGGCATGGCACACGATGGGGAGGTGCACTCAGCCGCCGCCTTTGTCCCCCTCCTTGTGATTCTTCTTTGCGATTCTTCGAAGCACGATGGTCAGCCTCTGGACATCGTTGTCTTTCAGCTCGGCCTCGAAGTGTTTGGTAGAATTCGCAG
>JAZEWU010000005.1:2232966-2243592 GCA_036362915.1 Geotria australis
ACCCCCATGCAGGAAATTACGCAGGGAGGCGTTAATGCAGAGGTGAAAAGTAGGCCGGTACGATCTAGTGCGGCGTACCGGTAAAAAAGTGGAAGACCCAGTCATGCTAACTATTGACGGAATAAAACATATGAGCGAACAAGCAGAAGCACTCGAACATACGCGAGCACGTGCGAGTACAAGCCGACACACATGGGCCTATGCGGACAGTAGCACACGCAATCTGTCCCCGTGCACTACTATTGCTTATGTTAAATATGCACTATACACACACCCACACATACCGAGTACATCCACAGTGGGCATATCCCCGCAACTACAAACACATGCGTGCATAGGCAGGAATGCCCACATGCTGGTAAAATTCACGCAGCTGCATGGCCATGCACAATGAAAAACACCTAGTTAAAATACCGCCAGAGAACAACACTGAGAGATACAGCTGTACATTAGTTTAACGTGGCTGATTGTTTTCTCGCATGTTCAACACTTTCGTTTTTCCAATAACAACATTCACGTACCCATGGTGAGGGTCAATCTTTTCAAAGGGCGATCACTGTTGATTTTTCACATGGTACTTTTTTTTACAAACTTCAGAGGAACGATGGTTAGAGTTGACCTCCAAAAGGAATTTAAACTGATGTATATTCAGCAGGCATGTACAGGGTATCCCCAAGATGACACTCTAGTTTGAATGACATATGTAATATGTTTTTTTTTTAATAGGGAATACCCTGTATATCTAGCAGGCATTTAACATGCGACGATTAATCTATTAAAATAGATTCTTAAGCTCACGATAGCGTACACACAAATAATAATCCATAATGTGCTGTCAAACACATAGGCTACGGTTCAAAACAAAACCTGTGCAATCGACAAAGAAAAAACGAACAAACAATACAGGCGAGATGGTAAAAATGAGATAAAAACGGTGCGATTTTTCCAATGAAAATCTATACCCTGAAATCATAACAACTTGCATAATCGTGAGGGTAGGGGGTGAATCTTCCCACGTGTAAGATACAGCACAAGCGAATGCCTACACACATCGCGCGGATGAAAGTGTGCAAGGCTGCTGCTATGTGCGGGCGAGTGCGCCAGCGTCCAAGTAAACCCACTCAAACACCGCTCCGCCACTCGAGTCATTCACATCTGTTTACAAAGAAAATAAGCAGCACATGCACGCACGTGTGATCCGAAAATTCCATTCACACCGTGTATACGTTTTAACACATGACAGCCAAGCATACGTTCAAAGAATGAAAACTAGAAATAGGCAAAACTTGCAAACATGATTTTCGATTGCTATAGCAATGTGATTCAGAGCACCAGGGGACGATAATCAAAGCTTCACCGAGCGCACCTGTACCTAACTTTATTCTGGCGCCTATTGCTCCCACATGATGGCAGTTTTTTGTTTTGCATGTGTTTATGTCACTGTTGGACTGAAACATAGTGCTTACTCGCACCTGTACCTACCTTTTATGACGCCTCATGCTGTCATATTATACTTTCACTGTTTTTTATTTGCATGTGTTTTGTTTATGACCGATAAATATTTTGTTTGTGAGCTGTGCAACATCCCTTAAGGACCCTGTTCTCCGCACTGTTGTTGCTGCTGCAATGCTCTACGTGAGCACAGCAGCAGGTATCTATGTCTTATAAAAGCTGGGAAACTGGCTAAACGGGATCACCCGTATAACATCAAATGAACTGAAATTACAAACTCAAAGCGATTTATTTGTTTTTTCAGTAAACAGATTAACAAAGACAAGCATGGCTAAGCCGTTGTGATTTATTACATTTCACTGTGTAAATCGGATGCTCATTGTTTACCATGAAAGAACTGATTACTTTCCATGGTTACTTTATTTAGAATAAATTCACTATTCTAGTTCGCAGCTTTGATAAACGTAAGCATAGCCACAGTCAACACATACAGATGATGCCATACACAGAACTGTAATGACATGAGCGCCGTTTCGTGGGAAGTCAGAGTCGTGACGACCATGGAAAAGTGGGCCCGGTGACATAACCCAGCAGTTGCGTATGGTAGAGGTTCGCGGTAGGAACCTGATCGACCGCCCTGGTTAATACTGTTGGCATATCAACCATGAAATATGCTTCGTCTGCTTAACAGTGGCCGTAAAACATCCCATAACATAATTCATATGCCGACATCATTACCGAGATTTCCCAAATTCTAAAAATCACTTGCAAATTACTTAATTGAGAAATACACTACTGCAAAAACCTGGCAGGACCCTCCTAAATAGGGTATTGAGGCTCAGTGAGGCTCTCCCGAGTTAACGGGCATAATATAATAATACAATTTATAACGCGCATAAATTCCCCGCCCAGCCGAAGCGAGACGCTGACAATATAAAGGATTTCTGCCACACTAAGCATGGTAACGCTTACACTTTTGAATCATATACATCACTTAATAAATCATATCGCTTTAAAATACCAACTAAAAAGGACTAGTTAAAGGACGGATTACTTTAAAGCATGTAACCCTCTTAACACTGAGTGTAATACGCAATCGCAAGTCAGGCTGGCAAATAGTGACTAGACACGCAACATAAAGCCCAGGCCATCCATTCCGGTGTTTATCGCATAAATATTGGCCCCAGTGCTTATCACAGCCATCTCCTCTCTGCCTCGATTATATAACGCCAAAGAGCTCCCATGTGTTCTGCGCCGTTCTCAGGAAATTGTAACAGGGCTTATGAAAGAGGCACGTGGCTTCAAAGTGTACACATCTCACGCAACAGGGCATTGGTCTGTTCGTGCGGGGTTCTCCCTTGGACCGGCACACAATTGGCAGCAGCATACCGCAGGTTTCTTAAGACATTTAATTTGTCAAATGTTATAGAAATAAAGACTATAAAACGCTTATAAATCGCACGGCGTTTGTGAGATTTGCATCTGCCTTTGGTCTCCACTGAATGGACAAATGTAGTCTCTGTTTTCTGTTATTAAACTAGAGAAAGCAGGGGGGTGGTAGAGAAGATTGGGTAGATTTATTGTTGGGAGCCTGCGTGAGGGGGAGAGCGAGTCCATGTCTGTTGTTTCTCTGGATACTTGTGTTATAGCGTATCGACCGGCGAGTGATAGACGGTTGGATCGTGGAATTTCCAGGTGTGTGGGATTGCATCTTGGGCAGTGATGGTAACGATTTTTAGGATTAAAAATTGCTGCAAATGTAGTCCTTGTGGTTTCAGGTCGAATGAGCATATTTCCAGGGTGAGAGTGAGGTAGTATCGATTCGGTTAAAATATCTTGTATGATTTATGTTATTCACAAATTAAATTCCTGAATGTCCGGACAGGACAATGGTGTTTGGTTAAAATGTCTTCCTTCTTTCGGTCAGTGGGTCCATGTAAACATTAAATTGTATGAAGCAGCGTGGTGGATACCTAATGCCGCTGGATTTTGCTGTTCAGATGTCATCCCGGCGTGTGCTTGGAAGTGAGGCTGCGGTAATTGTATTCCGAATAGTTTCTTCGGTGCTGGGTTTAATAGGCTTATTTCATCCAACCAGGATTTTAAAATATGACTATTAGCAGGTTCTCGGCTGTGCAGTTGTTGCATTCGGAGATGGTGTGTGTATCGTCCAGTGTTTCTCACACTTGTTCAGTGTGCTCCTGATATGAAGGTATTTGTGGAAGTGTTGACGGGAGATATTGTATCGTTCTAATAGGTTTTGAAATGTCTTTATCATTCCATCTGTGTTAATGAGGTCTTCTATTTTCTGTAGGCCTGCCTTCCCCCACAAGTGTTTTTTATACACTTTAAATACATAATCGAGAATGGGCGCATATTCAGGGAGAGTATGGTTATCTTTTAGAGATTTCTCCAGATCCAGATTGTACAGTTTATGATTCAAAGGGGTTTTAGTCCATGGTGGTTATCTTTGGGATGAAGAATCCTATTCCTGTTCAGCTCCATGGGAATACAGAGGCTTCCTCCAAAGCTTTCGCTGTGCCCAGAGTTCTTATAATAGTCTACTATGCATCGTGTGAGCCTCAGTTCCAACGTAATCTCTATGACAGTCTGTTAGTGCTAGCCCACCGTTGGCATACAATTAACTCAGGGTTTCATTGTCAAATTGTCATTTTGTGGGCACAAAAGCAAAGACTATATGTCAGCAAATAGTTGTGTAAAGGAAGATTGGGTAATTCATGTACGGTCGCATAATGTGGTTTAACCAGACTTTGCTTTTCTTAAGAGAAAGTTTACATTTTTGTTCATTTAATATTATTAACCACTCCTGATGCCTATCAATGAGTGCCAAGTGATGGAATTAAAACACTCTTTTCTCTTCACATCAACAGTCACAGCAGAATGCTCAGCTAGTTTCGGCTCACAGCAGATAGGCATCAGTGGGGCTCCATTAAGTCCATTTTTTTTGTCCAGATGCAAATCTGAGAATGAGATGTGTCATAACAAAAGGTTCTGTCAAACAGTTCAGAGTTGTGAAGCCCAGACTGTAGCCCATGCACACGTGAAGCATATCATGTCTATAGAGCCTTGCACCTGTTTTGTTGCTTCATGAGATTTCCCGGATACAATGCACGGGGTAGTGATTTTTATTCCTATATAGCACCGATGACCCAGGAATGTTTCGCCATGAGTAAATGTTTAGAAAGAATATTGCAGTTTGCTCACCTGGGAAAGTCTCACTCAGTGAAGACTATTTTTCAGGGGTATTCAGCAATTGGATGTTTTGGCGAATACCAGTAATGAGACCTTGTCATATCGAAAGAGTACCAACGGGGCAACATGCAAAGCTCCACAATAAGAGTTTCAAAAATTCATTGTTATTTTATCATCTCCTGACTACATCGCAGCCAAGGCCTGATGATATTCCCAGCAAGACTGCCAGCTAAGTCTTACTCTGCTTAGCTCCTAAGCTAAGATCTGACCAAATCAATTGCATGCAGAGTGATTTGGTCATTGGAAAACTATCGGCGAAAGGTATACATAGGACAAAAAGCAAAATTAAGTCTGCAATGTCCAGCAGAGCTAAAGTACTCCGCTATGATCTCCACTATATCTCATAACCTGTGCTGTACGCAGCAGGCCTCTCCTGAATAAAACAGATCAGAATTGAGCCTCCATTGCAGCTTTTCCCGTATTTAAACCCTATACAACAGTATCTGCACAGGTGGTGCTCTGGTCAGAATGCTGGACTAACAACTGAAAGGTTGTGAGCTCTGATCCTTACTGGGGATCACAACTCAGCAACATTCTCCCTAAGGGATCAATAAAATTAGAACTTTGCAGGAAGCGAACCATGTGGAATTGCTGGAAAAATAGAAAGTGGAATGTCTATGACTGGCTCAGGGCCAAGAGACTGTGACTCGATGTTTTTGGTCATCTTCATCATCATCACTCCATGGTAAAATGAGCACCTCCTGGACAGGCTACACCTCTACCTCTCAAGATGAATAGGCTAAACCTGTTCTTACCATAGCAATGTGGAATTTTCTCCACTAGCTCAGGACCACGAATCGAGATGAGTCCCACCAACAGTTTCCTGGGTATGGGGACAGTCTGGTGTTTTTGGGTGTTTGAAGTGTAGTAAACACTGTTATTACCCTCAAAAAAGTGGATTGCACACTGCATCCCATCAACATCACATATAAGACCCACCCACCAGACCACACTGCAGACGATCAATAGTGAATATGATTTCGACCACAGTAATAGCCAACTCCCATTTAACGGCAGTTTCTCAGGTCTGCTTCAATAATGAGATGTAATTTTTCATTCCTATACAGCGCCTTGAGTCCTTTGATAAGGCATTTTAAAATCTAAATTATTAGAATGCTTGAGTCTCAGATGTAAAGGAAAATTAAATTAAGTGAACTTTAAAGGAAAATATGTAGTGTCCAGACAAACATATGTGTGCTTTGATGGCATACGAATATGGATTTATACGGTAGCAATCACCATCATGTTTCAGGAAATGCTCACTGCTCGCCAACCTCGCTTTTGAACGTACTAGTGAAATGACTAATGCTCACATTGAGTTCAAGCCATCTGATATGTTGAGATTCTGAGAATGATCGTGGGGGATTTTCACCATTGCTCCATTCACATCATCAGCCTGCTCACAATAACACACATTCTGACAAAATCAGCTTCAACAAAAGTCACAGCATATAAGTGAATAATCTTACGATCAGGTGGGCTATAAGGTGGAGAGGAGATGGCAGAACAAAGATAGTTGCCTGAAACCATATGCCCAGCATTTTGAGTATTATCAGCTTGTATGCATGGGTTTTCTCTGGGTACTGCAGTTTCCACGTTCTAAAACCAGTAAATGGAACTTAACAAACGTTTTAATGCAGGACGATCCTACAAAATATTCTTGAGACATACGTCGGTAAGTGAAAAGCATTATTATTACAACACAATTTGTGGTCACTGAAACAATACATTTAAGTGCATTTGGTCGCTAAGATTTATCCACATGTTCTTTTGCACCGTTTAACTGAATTTTAGTGATATTGTTACGGTAAAATGAAATGCCAGATGTGTTATTTGGAGGCAAGCACTGCGGCACACTGCGGCAGCATGCATCCTTGTAAAGTAGGCCACCCTAAGGGTTCCGTGGCCGTAGGATTTTTTAATTAAGGTTAACTTATTACTGGGGGAATTCCTTATAAATTGCAGGCAGGAAAATGTTACTCTGCAACTTAAAGAGGGCCGTGAGAAAAAGCTAGTAATTTAAAAAACCACTCAGCCACGCCAGCAGTTTAAAGTAAAGGCCCAAGGCAAAGTGTGCGCTCCACCCTCCTGGCACAGCAGAAACATACAACTGCACACTACTGCTACAGACACCAAGGGAAGTCTAGGCCCTTTGACCACTGCTTTAAATTGAAATTGATTTCAACTGCAATCACACTATAATAATAATACAGCTGCACTATCTATGCGTGTGTGCTCGACATTTTATTTGCCAGGGCGTGGTGACGTGCGGCAGATATCCCAGCAGGATTGGTGGATCACACAAAGGTCATCTTGTGCTGCGCTACCCTCCCAACCTGCTTGGCATCAAGGTGGCCAGGCGACTGTTGTACAGCAAGTGGGTTCCTGACGAATGTGTTTAGATTTAGTATGTTTCCTCCCACAAGCAGACCACTCACTGAGAAATTGGCCAAACATACTTTTGTAGAAGCCGCCTGAAAGATATTATTGAGAATTAGTGAGGCTTACCTGCGCATAAGATAATAGAATTATTATTGTTACTTTCACCGATTTCTCAGGCAACACTTTTCACCCAGTTTCCTTGCTTCTGTATATTTGTTTTATCACGAATATATTGTATATAATTTCAGTAAATGTATGTGTACAAGTGCTATGCCTATAGAAATGAAGACATTGATAAGTGTGGTCTGATTGTAACCAGAATGACTGTTGTTAGGTTTCGTGCAATGACTTTGGTTGACTGACCTTTGACCTTGACAGACTAATGGGAATACATGGAGTTAACCAACTTGACAGGTTAAAACGAAGCTCTTGTGCCCCACAGTGTGGAAAGTCAACCAGAAGATTAATATTTCCTCAGAGTTTAAACACTGATGTCTTGCTAGCGAACAAAGGGAACCTCATGTACGGGTCACCATACACAGGCTCAATTCGGTACTGGGTAAAACTCAATAATGCACACGCGCCCTTTTAAATGACGGGGCATCACACGATGAAAGTTGGAGATAAATGAGAACAGTATGATGCGGTCCTACGCTTGTGATGAAACACATCGCAGAAGCGCTGTCAAACATAATGAATGCGCATGATTAGAGAAGATGTAAAAAACAGGCAGGAATATTACCTACAAAGGTTTACTACAAAAGGTAATGGATCGTGGCACAAATGACAGCTCTTCAGGGGTCAGCACTGGCACATTTCTCATTTGTTGATGCCAAAATATGCTGCCTGTGCCATTTTGGAAAGTGGCATTTAGCTGGGAGGGGGCGATTACCCACGCAGGTACACGGAAAAATACGGTGAATGGCTCCGACACATTTGCATGTGGGAATGAAAGAGGGTAATTTGGAGTTGAAATAAATAATCAGAATGACTAGTTGACAACGTTTTCCATTACCGCCACAGTGAAGGCATTTCTATCGTAGTGTTGGAGGAAATGATGAATATGCCAGACAAGCATTTAAAACTAGTGTCGTGATTTTGAAAAGATGGTATTGCTGTCTCCCTTGAATGCCTTTTGTATAAACGGCGGGCACTGACGACACACAGTCCGAGGCACGATGAGCGGCAAGTCACAACTTGTTCATTCAACATTCTGCATCTTTGCAGACACAATGTCTCATTACAACAAAGGTTTAAGTTAAAAACGATTTAGAATATTTACTCTTACAACGTGCTTCATTGCAAATAGTAACACGTCATAATAGCTCACGATATTGCGTAGCACATGTTAGAATACAGCCCAAAATGTCAAGTCAGTCTTTTTTCTTTAACGAGACGATGAATGAAACCCACTGAGACTTGTGAAACATTGCCTCTCACGCAGCAAGCGTGACTATACGGTGCCTGCAATTGACGCTTGCTCAATGTAATAATTGTCGTCGCAAGCTTGAGGTTTTGTGACATCAATAAACCATGTTATCAAATATTAAGGCAACTTGGTTCCCGCCCAGTACCCTCCACTATCTCTCGGCCTCCATAAAATGTGTGCTGTGAGCACAGCTGCTTGTCGCAAGTCTGTAACGCGTTGGGACAGATGCTGTTGAGGAGCGCCCCCTACTGCACCTGAAGTGTTGGACACGTTGAATGACACGAGCAACGATCTACTGCTATCTCAACGAAATATAAACACACACACACACAAGTACGTAACGCATAGGTGACCATATGGATCAGCAGCTCATAACGCTTTGATTAGAACTCTAAACAGGAGCAACTGAGGATGCTGGGATAATACATGGCTGTGAGCTGCTCCCAAGTCTCTTAGTTCTCTATAACTATGAGTTAACGATGGTTGCTCTTCAGAGATGTTCTCTCGAGATACCCGTGTCCAGCGCTCTTCCTCTCTCTCTCTCGCGACGTTTCGCCTCCCACGTTGGAAGCATCAACGTGGGAGGCGAAACGTCGATGGTTGCTCTTCAGAGCCGTGAAAACCTACATCAGTACAATGAGCTAACAGTCACCGATAACGGCAAAAAAGTCACTATAAACATTTTGACTTGTCACTTGTGTTTGCATTTTGCAGTTCTTATTTGCCTAGGATTGCAACTCGCCTGCGAGGGCCAAGAGGGTTACATCGATGGGACCGTTCGACTGAAACACGACGATGCACTGGCTCATTGTAACGGCTCTGAATGGAAATGTCTCCATCCCATCAGGTGACACTGACAGCGCAACCTACATTTTTCTTGAACAGTTAGAGGCAATTAAGGTTGTGATAACAAACACTGCCCAGTTAAACATCCCACTAATAAAATAGTTCAGTAAATGCTCTTTTCTAAAGCCAGTGAAGCGTTCACACACTGCTTGCTACTCTGCCTTACGCCTCATAAATACGAGGAATAAGGCAGCAGCTTGTTAATGTAAAATTGTTAAGGACTCCCAACTCAGAAGAGCTCTATTTAATCAAAAGACCAAAACTAAAGTATTTTCCCTTCGAACGAATGCAATTTATCCCAGAGGGTTGAACAAAACAATTCACAGAAATTGTTGACAGTGGGCTGTAGGAAAAAGGCCTTTCTAAGGCTGGAAAATTTGAGGAGCTTTTTCAGACAGTCTGTTTTGCGCTGAAGGGCCATGCTGTAAGGATACCGTACCTACCAATATATTACACCTGGTGGCAAAACAGCAGTATTTGTTTAACATGCCTGACTACGAATGCACCTCAGTCTACGTGTTTAAGGATAACGTCTGGAAAGCCATTATGGCGATATGCGAAAATATGTCTCGTTTTCACGTGGAGATACGGACAAAAGGTTACTCATTTATTTTATAAACCAGAATGCTTCACTGCAGCATCAGATAAGATTTCATACAGTATCTCTAGGGTTGGGTTGTAAGTTCAGTGTCATTGATACAAGTGCATGACCCAGATTTGCCATATAAATAAAGGCCAACCACCAAACAGGTGGGCAGGGTCACAATGGCCTACAAATCCAGTAAAATCAGAGCCCAGGGTTAATACTAGTTGTGATTAAATTAACAGTCAAACGAGTTCTACAGTCTTTCAATAACAAGGGAAGTGTTAAATACAAATGTGAACACACCTGCCAAGCATACTGATTAAAAGGCCTACAGGCTCAGGACCATGAAAGAGAGAGGAATGTGGGATAGGGTGGGCAGGACCTCAGGAAAGGAGTGGGAAGGGGACATTAACTTTTAGAGTAAATTCCAGAAAACCATTAATTTGCATTGCCACAGATAGAATCTTTATGATGGGAGACTGCTGAGCTATTCAAGCTGTCTCAATAAAAGGGCAGCTGATAAAGAAGTCGGGTTTGTTTTGGGTTACACTTTAAGTAAATTGCTTACAAATGCGTGTGTTAAAATGAAAAATAATCACCCGTTCCTAAAACCAACCACGGAACACACCGAGTTTTGAAAGGGAGCTTGGTCTATTTC
>JAZEWU010000005.1:2243615-2259752 GCA_036362915.1 Geotria australis
AATCGTTAAGCGTCATTGTGGGAAATGTCAAAAGCTAAATAATAAAGACCTCCCTTTCATCTTTGTCTCTCCGCATAAAATTAAAAAAATATTTGTTGCATAACCAATCATCAAATGGCCTTCTGGGTATGCATCGTATTATCACCACTACATGTAAACGAATACAAATATCTACCTACACTAGAATTAAATGGGTTTATGTTTCTAGAAATGGCAAAACATCCCTTAAGATCCCATAATTGTATAATTGCTCACCATTCACTCTCAGCTAGCAGTATCATAAAGATGTAATCTTCACCAATGCAATGTATAAGTTGCCTGGAATTTCCATCCCACTTCAGTGCACATTTATCTTTCCTCCTCCCCTACCCCATTGCCAAGACCACAAACCCCCATTTCCACATTTCACAACCCTATTTGGAAATCACAAGTTGTGCTAAACAAACCCACGAGCTCATATTTTCTGCAAACAACGATAAAAAACAACGAGAAAATGCATGCGCACGTAAAGAAAACATATCGCGTTAAATAATATGAATCCATAATGGCATTATCGGAGTGAAAAAAAACACACCGTGGTCATACATTACATCCTTATAAAACCAAAATAAATAATAGGATTTCAAATGTATATATGATCAGGTGTGGTTCAACAGCAGAGCACTCAACTCACAATGATGAGACCAAGCCTTCAAATGCTGATGGAAGGCCCACTCAAGTCCTTTATCTTTCTGAGATGAAAAAAAAGGGAACCACTTTGTGGGACATCAACTATGATTGTCCTATGAAGACCAATCTCTGCCCAGTGCTCAACTGAGTGCAGCAACACACTGACTTGTTACTTTCACTCACAGCAGAAATGTTTTAAGGTCAACCACAGTTTGCCACGTGACCTAAAACAAAACAAAAATTGTCAAAATATGGGATTTGATTTCCAAAACGCCATTACAAGGTATTTAATTTAAAAACCACAAAACCTGCATAGAAATCGGTAGATACACCCTGCGCTCAGTCTTGTAAGACCCACCCCCCCCCGCCTTTGGTGCCTTTCCAAACACGTGTTAGGCATCAAGTTATGCAATGTTCTTATGCAACCCCTGCCATGCGTAATGCCAGTGAAATACAACCCCATGCTGCTGCCAAAACCCTGAGCTTAATGAGATATTGCCTCCGTTTGTGAAGAGGTGCAATGTGACTTCATAGCTAATAGGCCAGTCCATGCATATGTTGCACGTAATTAAATTTGGCGTCCTTTGTGTGGAGATGAGTAAACAAATGAATGTCATCATTAACATGTGTGTCTGCCCAGGCTTCTACTCCAATGGCAAAAGCAAATATTGACAAATGTGGTCTCAGAACCAGAAAGGCGTAAGTGTATACATGAGCGAGAATGGCTAGACGACCTAGCAAGTAGATGTACAATGTAAACTCAGGGAGGAACCATAACTCAAATATTAAAACAAAGCTCTCTGCACTCCTTTTTGTTACAAACCTAAATCAAAACTGTATTTACCTAGACACAAAACTAAATAAATAAAGTGTGATCCGTTTCGTGTGAATTCAACAGTGGTCACCATAAGCAGCCACTGGCCTTCGATACAAGATTGTGTAACTTACCATCTATCGCTCACAGTAGGGTCATACTTTTTAATCCCAGACACAAGACTGAGCCAATGACAATGCATAAACATCCCACCAATTCTCTGTTAATTTTGTTAAACTCGGGAGAGCTATAAGTTTATGCAGCAGACAGCCACGAAGTGTTGCATCAGCCCTGGCCTAAACCAGTCCGAGCACAATTCTGGGTTGTTTGTAGCAAGGAAACACCAAAGTGGACACACCTTGCCTGTAGCACTCCTGGAGCTTCTTGGAGACCCACTGCACACCCTTGGCCGCAATCTTGGTGCCAAAGTTCCTGTCAAACGGGGAGGGACAACCGCCCTGCCAGCACAGACACCACACAGTAATACAAAGGTTACAATACGTAAGACAAGATAATCATTACTGTCACGGTGGAGAATATAAATAACATAGATAAGAAGACAACGCATGTCCTTCACATATTTGTCATGTCGCATGAAGAATATACGTTATTTTGTTTTGACACAAGCCATTGGCCCAAAAGGTAACGCTAATGACTGAGGGGGAAAGATTAGAATGAGGAGGATGGTCGTCCATGTGTGTGTGCGTCACCTGTTGCATATGTCCCAGAACATTCTTCCGGCAGTCAAACACTCCCTTCCCCTCGGCCGAGTACAGGTGGTAGATGAAGTCTGTCGTGTAGTTGGGGTTGCAGTTCTCATTTCTGATTGGAAATCCAGACAGCAAACGGCACACGATGCCCAACTTACAATCTCCGCCACTAACTCGGACAGAAGCAGGAGTGGTGTCTCATAGGGTAATATGCGGGCAAAGCTAAGAATGTTGCGATGAAATAGAGGAAGACATTCGGCATTGGAAATAGAATACAGATGTATGTATAAGGAAAGGTTGCGAAAGGTTGATAAGAACAGAATGAAAGCAAACCTTACATAAAAAATTGGTGTGAATCATGCAACAGTTGCAAGAAGAATTACTGCAAGGCGTAGTGGCATGAATATCATTGGCTGTGATGACCTCTCAGTCTTGATCATCGAAACTTGGTTCCTTCACAGTGATGATTTCTTAACGTCCATACCAACAGCTACGGCAAAGCGGAACTCACCGAATCACAAGCCCACGGTGAATGTTCCCCTTCATCTTCTCCGTCAGATGCTCCACGTTCATCTGCAGACGAAGGCCACACAAATACCCGTCACTGGGTTCGAACACACTGTGCACACTTGGTGGTATTCAACAGGTTGAGTAAGACATTCACTTTGCGCCACGGAACGCTAAGACAGATCTTACCCATTGGCCCCATCATACAAAAGAAAGATTCCCCATACAGCCTTGAACAGACTGTTGGCCTTACATGTGTACGTATCGTTGATACTGCCAGCGTGGCATTGTATAGACACAGACGCTAAGTGTGACTGACCACCTACGCTCATTCCGTATGCCTTGCCAATAGTGAATCTTGGCATCCCAGTGTTGCCAGCCGGTAACGCTGTGGTGTTCTGTTTAAGCAGCCTCCACAGCGGCCAAGGGGGCTCTGGACGGGTGCGGGGGGCTGGTAACCCCCCCACCTTTCTGACTAAATTACCAATTAACCAGTTAGCCATGAAGCCACTGCGTGTGGCCACGTGGAACAAAGACAAGCTCACACTCGCACAGCAGCTAAGCTGCACGGCACCTGCAGGTCTCGGATGCTGAAGGGCTCCTCGTAGATGTATGCGGCGTCCGCCCCAGCGGCCAGGCCGCTCATGGTGGCCAGGTACCCGCAGTAGCCGCCCATCGTCTCGATGATGAACACGCGGTGCTTGGTGCCGCTTGCCGACTGCTTGATACGGTCGCACGTCTGCTCCGAGCAGGGAGGTCGCACACGGGGAACGAGAAACCCAGCAGCCGTGTTTACCCCCAGGGCCGCCCTTTCCCATTACACGCGACGTGAATGGAGCTGAAACGTCTCGCGGCTTAGCAGCCTCTTGTTCGCGTGACCCGCAGGAACTTGCCCGGTGGGATTTGCACGTTGCCTCTGCTAATGGAGCCGTCAAGAAATGCAAGTTGCTTTCTGGGGCAAAGTCGCTGTTGATTAGTGAACAGCAACTGCCACCAAAACTCTACAATCATTGGACGACCAAAATGCAGCACTGCTGCCACATCTGGGGTTAAGTATCAAAGAACATTGCCACTTTTTTACGGCACCAATCAAAAGCTCTCTGTCTTATTAACGAACTAGACCTGTTTACCTCTGTTGGCCTCCTATCTTACTCTAGCACTGATGAGGATGCACCACGTAGTGGGAAATCACGAGTGGTTGTTCTATGGAGAGACTGCTAATTGGTTTCTGAAGCTGTTCTTTTAGAATATCCGTGTTGAGCGCTCCCCCTCTCTCCTTCACGATGTTTTGCCTCCCACGTTGGAGGCATCCTCAAACGCTCTAAGACAAGTGAATGAGTTAGTCCCAGAACGCCTGAGGCCAGGAGAATGAAAAAAGATCAAGTGGGTTTGTGAACCCCTCTGTGTAGACCTTTGAGTAGTGAAGCCTCATATGTATGCTTGTGGTTCACTCTGGTTTTCCCGTAAGACTCCTTGCAAATAAAGCAAATTGGAAAAATCATCCAAATCGAAGACCGTCCAATAAAAGTCTGTGACTTGCCGAGGCTCTCCCAGCTAAACAAAGTTGCTGCTGGCCCCTTCCCTGCATCTGTCTTTCCTCGCGTGCACTGGAGAGCTCTCTGACCCTTCACTTTGTTGCCCCATCTCTCCTCTCTTCGCAGGCCCCCACCTCCACGATGGCGTTGAGAGCTGTGTCTGTGCCGATCGAGAAGTCTGTTCCGGGCACGTTGTTGCTGATGGTGGCGGGAATGACGCACATGGGGATGCACAGCTCCTCGAACTTGCTCCGCCCGCCCGCAAGCTGCATGGCTCCTTCGAGGGCCTGGAACATACGGAGTTTGTCACGGCGGCTCGAGTGTGTTTATTAAACGCTACAACGCTCCATGCTCCATTAGTGTCAGCTGAGGTATGTACAAGATTCCGGAGCAACGTAATAGCACACAGCTGGGAACGCAGAGATATTGTTGGGATGAAATTACTCGGTCGCGTTCATTTTCCACCTTAATGTGAAAATGTACCTTTACGAGCAAAGATACATTTTCTGGTAACTGAGATGCATTTTATGGTATCCGCAAAATGTTTTCCATCCATCCATTTTCAGAAACCGCTTAATCCTGTACAGGGTCACGGTGAGCCAGAGCCAAAATGTTTTCTTTGTTTTTAAATGTCACATGACTGAGTCCCTCTATTGAGTGATATTCTATTAAACACATTACCACCTGGATCAAATTGACGGAGTTGATTCAACTCAAATTTAAAAATACTCAAGGTGGATTTAACATTTGAGAGAAGGGACATGTGGTCTAAAGTGCCCCATCAGTAGACGGCGAACGCCACCTAATGGTACATGGAGACCAAACCCAAGTGGGCTGTGAGGTGCAAAATGTTGAGAACCCCTGGTCTAAGGAATAATTTAATGAGAATGTGAATTATCCACAGTGCAAGGTTTCACAGTCACTACATTAAGATAATTATAGCAGACTTCCATGCTAAACCCACACAGTGGATCACACAGGGTTGAAGGTCATTGTGCAGCCCTTACCTCAAATCCACCAATGATCAGAAGGGCAGATATGGAGTGCTTTTGGATCTGTTCGACAATTTTGTCGAGAAACTTGTTGGGAAGGGTCCTGTGAGACGCACAAAGCACTAAGCATCTGAGAATATTCACAAGTATAGTGCGCGGAATTCAAAACCTACATCTCTTGGCACTTCCAACTTTGGGCGACAAACTGTTAATGTATTGACGTAGGTTTCCACAGCTCAATGTATGAGAATTGCTCGTAACAGCTGCTTTATAGTGATAGCCATGTTGAGTATTCCTCCTCTCTTCTTTGCGACGTTTCGCCTCCCACTTTGGACGCATCATCACGCTTCCGACTGGTTTAGCTGAAACCTGATGATCCCTCCCATGGGAGGCAAAAAGTCATTAAGGCGGAGAAACGCTCAAAACGGCTATCCCGAAAGAGGAGCTCTTAAGAGCAATTCTCACAAACTGTTAAGTACATCGCGACAATTTTGTGTTTAAATCTGGCTGAGTGACGTGATGACTGGTACAATCAAATTTCGAAGACGTATTCGCATTGCATCACGTGAGCGAGACAACCCCCTCAAGACGAGGCCACATATCTACTTGTGGAGTATGAACAATATTCTGGAGCAACGTAATAGCACCCAGCTGGGAACGCAGTGATAGTGTTCAAATGTTTCCCATATCAGTGTAGTCATGGCAGAAGTGTGACATCACCGAGAGCGAGTCGAAACTGTAATTTAACATCGCGCTTCGAAGAATCGCAAAGAAGAAGACCGAGAGCGAGTGTGGATGTGTTACGCAGTGGGCCCTACCGCTTGGTGCCCAGTGTGGCGCCTCCACGTCCAGTCCACCCACCAACATCCCCCCAACCAAACTCCTCCACCTGAGCTCACACACACAACAGGTTCTTATTAAGATTAACATGAAGGTTTTCGTGAACAGTATTATGCATAATAAAGTACTTTTGGGTTGGGTCACGTAAAGGACATCTCCACACCTCTGGCAAGGAGCCTGATGAAGCTGGGTGCAATCATCAGCGAAACATCATACTCCATTAGAAATTTTGTAGGTTTGCGCTCCAACAATGCTGTGCTGAAGTAGTGAAACATTTACAGGTTCCATTTACCAAAAAATTAGTCTCGACATGTATTCAAATCGTTACGTTAAAGTTAAATCACGTTATTAAGTAAGCCACATTCTGAATTATTCACAGTGAGCAGTATAACATCACATCATGTCAGAGAACGATCCCCAGAAGACTTCCGTAGTCACTTCAATAGCGCCCTCTCATCAAACACTACGCAGTGCCACGAGCACTGCAGAGGGTGTTTCTCACACGGCAATCCAGAACTTTGGTCCTCAGAGCTGCAATAAACAACATTTCATATGGTGGGGGATTCCCCTGCAGTCCTCAGATTACAAGTCGGCTGGCCTGGGAACGCCTGGGAATCCCCCAGGAAGAGCTGGAATCTGTTGCTGAGGAAAGGGATGTCTGGTCCACTCTCCTTGGACTGCTGCCACCGCGACCCTCACCAGGACAAGTGGTTTAGAAAATGGATGGATGGAAGGGACTGAAGGAGTCAGCCAATGGCTAAGGGGGGGGTCTTGTGAAGGCAGAGGAGATGGAGCAGGTTGGTACCTGTCCCTTGGCGAGGCCCTCGAAGCCATCGTGCACCGCGTACATGCGGTGTCCCTCCGAGATGCCGACCCGGATGGCGGCCCGCACTGCCGCGTTCATGCCGGCCGCCGGAGCGCCCACGCACAGCACCGCCATGGAGAAACCGCTCTGAACACACGCGGGTGGGCATGGCCCAGGCGGGCACGGGGCCAGAGGGTGAAAGGCGCTCTATAAATGCTATTATTATTATTAACATCCGCGCCTCACAGAAAGATTGGTCCTGCCCGAGGCGGTTCGATTCCCGCCTTAGGCGCCTTTCTGTGTGGAGTTTGTGTCCTCTCCCCCTGTTCTGTGTGGGTTTCCTGTCACAACTTAAAAAAAACACTCATAAATTAGTTGGACGATAACATCATAATATATAGGAAGCAGTGTGTGGCAATATGTCGCTGGCAAACCTCCTGGCTGCCTCCTCCACGTCTCTGCGCTTTCCTCGCGCCTCTGAGTCGTTCACTCATCGAATGAATACCTTTGACATTGAATGAATACGTGCGCGCTATAAATGTAAAATAATTATTATTATAAATCTGAATAGCTGAATGTATGCTTCAAGCCTTGGACCATAACCTTCTCGTTCCAACTAACCCCAGAGATATTTCACATAGAGTCTAGCACTCCTGCTAGGGTCTTCCTTGGTGAACAGGTCTGAGGAGTGGTTCTGGATAAATATAGATTTGAAGACCTTCCTCCTAAAAAGTGGTTGGCGTTAGGAAGGGCATCCGCCCGTACATTTCTGCTCCAGTACCCCCAGCATTGTGGGACAGCCGGCAAACCCAGGTCAACTTGGATTCCGGCCGTTTAAACCGACAACAAACCTTATGCCATAAACGGAAAACCACCGTGAAAAAGAGAATATCTATACGTAACGGAATTATTTGGGGTTATTGTCCGACGACGCAAGCAACGAACCTTCTTGATCTCGGATTTCTTGTGTGCCAGCAAGCGGTAGATGTTGAGGTTATTCTCAAAGCTCCTAAGCAACACACAGAGAATATAGAGGTCTTAGCTGGGATGATGAGCCGTTTACATCAATTATTTGATTAAAAATGATCACTGACTAATTGGTTTGTGCTTGAACGCTTGGGTCCCTTTCAAAATGGCGGCTACAACTACAGTACATCCTGCCTCCCGAGGGTGAAAAAGCCTTGCAGTGCTGTGCGACGCGGTTAATGATAACGATGCCATCACCAAGCTCCCCCAATCACCTCCCGTCCAGCAGAACACGTGGAAACAGGAGGTGAGACTTTATTTCCCCAACTATATTTGCGTTATTCGATGAACCAATTATAGATATATCCAATGATCTGTACCAGTAATTGGATACCAGCTCAAAGACCCTGATGGAGATGAGCTCCACAACATTGCTAGCTTGAGCACACCCACAATGTAAATGTCATATTTCTCTCATCTCCCAACAGGAGTAGGATTATCATCTCATTATGGGTTATAATGTTACACATTACGCCTCGGGCGGAATTTACAAAGTGAACATGTTAGCACAGCCGTGAGTGGTATTGGGTGAAGTGCACAGGTCTGCTGGTGAAGCCGCGGGTAAATAAAACCAAGCCTAATTAATCTGTGTAAGCAATCCTGAAACCTAGGCCGTCTGCACGCAGGCTTCAAACTGCTGATCCAGAAAATGCGCTGTGACCTTCGTGTCCCCGGGGTACTGAGACACAGATGTGAAGGAACAGCCAGATCGGGGCTATTTTCACGTATTTCCTCGGCACTCCCAAGGACCATTACACCCGATGAGATGTCTCCTGCCGTAGAAGCAGCCACCCATTACGAATTTGATTGGCATCTCCGGGGCGAATGGGAATTTAATAAGCCAGACACAACAGCCAATTACGCTTGATTTCATATCATTCGCTCGACTCGATGAAAATTAACCGCACTTGCACATTGTGGGGTAAGTCGGAAAAACGTTTTAGCACTCGCTCTCATGAGTCCATTCCATCGCAAATGTGTGCAGAATTGCGAAGCCATACTGTGAAGACGAACGTGTGGCAATATAAAAATACCATATTTTCTATTTTTTTTCTATTTCCTTTAAGTTGTATTTTAAGTTGTCATTCACAAGCTGTCAAAGTCAAATCCTACTCAACGGTCAACTGAGTTCATCATCTTCACGAAACTGATCAAACGAGTACCGCTGTGAGAAAACAACAAATGTTTGTGCTATGGGCTGACCCACCCCCCACCATATGATTGGCGAATATCCACCACTGGAGCTCAGGCGCTGCCAACGGAGGGGACCCATTGAACACTCTTAAGTGCTCTAATTACAGTGCCTCACAGTTGAACAAAAGGGAATGTTATAAAAATTACAACGGTCCAAGAATCACACTTGTGATGGGTGCTACTTTACAACTTGAGATGGACGGGCACCATGAACACGCACACATACCTGCCACGCAGCTTGACAGCCTCATCAAACCGGCATTCATCCATCGCTTTCTGCACATCTTTAGTCTGTGGGAGGAGAAATAAAAAAGAGAGTGCTGTAATCGTTACAATCATTTCCATTAAAAAAAACGTTCTGCCCCACCCCATATATCACCAGTCAGATTGCTTATGGCAGAGAAATTGCGTTAATGTTTCTTCAGCAGGTTTAGGATATGCAAAATGAGTTAAAAATAGAGCTTTGCAAGCTGAGAAATGTCACCCAATCTGTGAACCAAGAGGTCTGGTTAGGCAGATACGGTTATATTGTTATCGTATTGAACGTCAAACACAGACCATTATGGCTATTTTTTAAGTATTTTTTGTGCAGTCATCATTGACCAAGTTGAGCCCATAATTGGATTAAATTAAAGGTGTCAGAAACACGGATTCGAACCCAGGATCTGAACAGTGTCAGCTCAGGGGGCTCTGACAGCCATTGCGAACCTCTTTAAATCATCTGGCTACCTCGTTTTTCTAAGCAGTTCCTGGGCATAAAGTCTTAACCAAAAACCAATGCATTTACATGCAGAAATAAATATTGAGTAGCATTCATCTTTGTAAGTGGCTCCGAGTCAGTGCTAAACATTCTATATTCCTATAGCAGAGACCGGTTACACTACAAGTTAAGCACCGTTAAACTCCCGCCTTCCCATTGTTGTAGCCGCAGAAAGGGATGTTGGCTCGAGTTCTACCACCAATCGAGATTCAAACTCACAATGTTGCAACTGCGAGCTAAGCGCCCTGATGACTGTGCGATGCAGCCACAGGTGAAAGCAAGCCAGTACAGTCTGGTGCGGTGTACCGGCAACAAAGCGGACAGAGCATTCAGTCCAGTACAGGTGGAGAAGGGGGTTTGCAGTACGACTGCACCGTTAAAAGAAATGTAAGTGACTTTCACCCCTGGACGCAACCCGACCCGCGTGCAGCGGCGAGCCCACGTGTTTTACGCGCGCAGCGCACGCAGAGGAGCGGGAGTGTAACCGAGCGCAGCGCTGCACCCTACCATCTCCACGCACTCCATGAGAGGCAGCCGCACTGCCTGGTTCCCGGAGAGCGACACCACACAGGCAGGCGTGTCCGCGGAGGCCTCCAGCAGCGCCAGCACCGCCTCCACGCCCATGCGGCTGCCCTGTACCCGCGCACGCACGCAAAAGACAAAAATTTCCCCCTGGACAGCCTTAACAGAGATTTTGGGGCAAGTGCTGTTACTGGGATCAAGGTAGAAGCGTTCACGTCGCGATCCCTGTCAAGTAATACTTGGTATTACCTGCAAATTCTACCAAACACTTCAAAGCCGAGGAGCTGAAAGACAACGATGTCCAGAAGCTCAACAGATGCCAGAAGCACCTCAGTCTGGAGCAAGAAGAGAGGCCAATGCCCGCCGCCTTTAAGGCCAGCACTGACTATTATACCTCTAAATGTTGAAGGGCTGTCTGCGACTAAAGAAGAACTTGTTGCAATGGGAAACTGTCATATAACCATCACGCTTCGAAGAATCGAATCGAATTCGACGGTACACAAGGGGGTGGGTGGCCAGCACCACGCCTGCCCGCCTGTGCATCCCAAGCAGTGATGTTTACACACTGCAACTAAGGCCCAGAACCGGTTCACATAATCGTCGCTGGATGCTGGCCGTGGAACGGGAATCTAACTCGGTTCGGCGAGTTCGCACTGCCGCTCCCTATGCACGAACACACATCCAGACACAGATGCACAGACCCGTATTTTGGGCACGTTAGGCTCAACACGTATTGCCACGCGAGGGATGGATTAGGGACGCCGCCCTGAGGGCGGTCAGCGGTCGTACCAGGATGCGGTCGAAGGCAGACGGCGTACCCCCACGCTGCACGTGCCCGAGGATGGTCACCCGCGTGTCAAAGCCCAGACACTTCTTAATCAGCTGTAGGGAAGAATTACACAGCAAGCAACGTCCAGAGTTTGTGCAACAACATGGCCCGTTAACCCACAAATTGGTCATTCTACGTAAAATAACTGCCAAAGAAATATTTCTTACTGCTTAGACGAGTCATGTGGGGGCACTCTTCTTTGTTAGTGGGCCAGAGCGAATGGTAGGAATTCATCATTCCCTATGTAGGGACCAATCTTGCTTCTTACAAGAACCATTGTTGACCTCCCACAATCAATCCCAAAGGGTTGCTCAAGTGAGTGAAAGTTAAATCCCAGCTGAGAACTGAGTTATCGTTGTTATATTTTTTAAAATAATGGTTGCGAGTCTACTCCTAAGGGCAGTACAAGTTTCGAGCTCCATGAGTGAGACAAGAGAATTTAAAAACTTGGAGACCAAATGTTCAGCCGTGCTGCCACGGCGCCCTCTGGTGGCATCTCAGCCACACTGGCCATCATTCCACATCCATTCTCAATGTGAAAAGTCTGTCTCGGTCATCAAAAGATGCTTTGGTCAGATGGGGCTACAAGACCGGCCCAACCACCTGCGAATGTGGAGAAGCAGACCATACTATGGAACACTGCCTTGTCTGTGCTCTACTACCGAACCTCTGCAGCTCAAAAGACCTTGCGGAGTTCAATGAAAATGCAAGGGGCTGTGTAAGAAAATGGGAAACTGTAATTTGACCATCGCGCTGCTTCGAAGAATCGCTAAGAAGAAGATCACACACGATGTAATGTGGGAGTCCCCCTAACTTGGTCTATGGAACTTAATTCACTGAGGGGTATTTTAAAGAGGTAACAGCAGCACACTGTGTTGCGGCCTTAAGGCATTCGTGTAGAATATTTTTGTCAGTTTTTCAGTTTTCAACTGCCTCAATGCCGTGGACCAATAGTTTTTATCATGTAACAAAACAGAGCACAACCGCTACTTGGTGGCATCTCCTTTTGCATTCAGAGTTTGATGCTTATGTTTCAGCTTGCACATACAGTCTCTCCTCGACTTACGACAGATGAGACTTACGACCAACCCGGCCGTCCCACTAACACTAATATATTATTTTCAATTCCCAACGGTTGGTCGTAAAGTCTAACTACGATCGCTCCAGCTGCGGCACAATAATATCCCCTGGCTGCACTGCCGCAAGGCAGCCATAGTTGTTACTGTCTGGGTTTCAGTCTGCGTTTGGGTGCCTAGCAGCTGGTTGTTCTGTTTGTTTACAAACTGTTATAAGGGTATATTCAACTTACGACCAAATAAACTTACAACAGGGTCTCGGAACATAACCTCGTCGTAAGTCGAGGAGAGACTGTATATACAGATATGTATTCAATAGTGTTGCTGAACAGCATAGAGACTTGCTATAGCGATATATTATCATTCGGCTAGCGCTGTGCGCCCTCCTCGCCTGTCGGATGGAGTCGGAGGTGATGGGCTTGCCGTGCCGGTCGATGGCGCCCTCCGCCACGATGACAATGTTCAGTCGCACTCCACGGCCTCGCGTCTGCCGCAACAAATGAGATTTACCGACAAAGACATGTAAATACACCACAGCCTGTGTGCCCAGAGAGGATACCCTGCATGACATGTGACCAATAACGATTGTGGTCTTGAACCTACAGTTAAATTTAAGTCCATCCATCCATTTTCAGAAACCGCTTAATCCTATACAGGGTCGCGGTGAGCCGGAGCCTATCCCGGCAGACACAGGGCGCAAGGCAGGGGAACACCAAGGATGGGACGTCAGTCCATCGCAGGGCGCCTGGGGAAATTTAGTCAGTACGCCAATTAACCTGGCAGCATGTCTTTGGACGGTGGGAGGAAACCGGATTGACCGGCGAAAACCCACGCGGACACGGGGAGAACATGCAAACTCCACACAGAAAGGCACCCCGAGCCGAGATTCGAACCCGGGACCTTCTTGCTGTGAGGCAGAAGCGCTACCCACTACACCACCGTGCCGCCCTGTTAAATATAAGTGCTCGTGGCAAAGATGCTTCAGATTAGCCGGACAGATTAGCCGGACAAGACTGAGATGGCATGTGCTGTGAGTGATCATTCGATTATGAGTCGAGCATTCTGTGCAATGCGCCACCTGACCCAACGTGCTCATTTGTTACGATGTTTGTGTGGTGCTCACATCGGACAGGGTGCTGCACATCTTCTCCTCCCATCCATCCTCGGGAGGGCATTCAGGAATAAAAGTCCAGTCAGCTCCACACACTAGTGCTGTCACCAGTGCCAGATACCTGTGGATACACAAACACAACAGACATTGACAAGAATCACCAATTATCATGAAAGACTATTATGTTATTAGCAAGCACATACAAAGGTTGCCGTGATATACCAAAGAATAGTGTGGCGAGCATCATGCTCAGCAGCCTTGTTTCCCCCATTTATGAATGAACCTCGCGAAGGCCCAGGTGATTGGATTGTAGCAGCATGCACTAACTACAGCTACACACAGGCACGTGGTCACAAAGTCACAAACCCAAACACAAAGCTCAGTGATACGTTCGCAGATTAAGAAGTACATTGGGCAAAGGTACATGTATGTTGCATGCATGAAGGCACTCGCACCTACCCGCAGTGTCTGCCCATCACCTCCAGGACAAAGGAGCGTTGATGGCTGGACACAAACAGAAACAATATTTTAGTCGGATGGAAAGAAAACTTTTCCCAATATGCAGTGGGCACCCAACGTGATTCGTTAGCATATTAAAGTCTTAAGTAACAATACATGTTCTGAGTCACACTATAGCAGCGTCTGACTTGAGTTTAAGTCCTGACCAGAAGCAAACTCAGATGGTTAATCTCTCCCGGGTCCATAAAATTGGTGCCACATTCTCGATACATTCACTACTTCTATATTAACACAGAGTTTCAACCATTGGTTAGTTGACTGGAGCCTCCTGTCCTTCTCTTCCATTGTATCTGATGGAACAATTACATTCAGTTGCTCGAGGAGAAACGCGAAAAATGAGCCTCAGATATGAAGGAAAATCTTCCAAGAGAAAAACAATTGGTATCCATGATCAGTGGTGTCACAGTGCCTTCTAGTGACATAACGAATGTATGACTGCACTCCAACCACGACGTTACAGATGTGCGACGCCCTGTGCACATTCTGGGAGTGACTTAGACTGATTTTAAGAGGCGATGTAGCGTCTCTTCCTCAACGAGCAAACCTTCCCTAATACGTTACCACAGATTGATGATGTTTTGGTAATGAATAAAATACAACGCCAATAACAATTTGGTTTAGGATCTGCCTATACAGAACCCAAACTGCATTGTGTTTATTGCCACAAGCATGTGTGGCTTCTTGCAAACTGGACCCTTTGCAAAAAGGTGTTCATTTGATGTTTTTAAGATTTTAACACTTGTCTCATTGGCAGAAAAGATAAAACCTTGTATCTTTTTAACATTATCTGTACACTGGCAGAAAGGTGCTCATAGACTGCAATGTGCTAAACTCAGTTTACATGAATGTGCATGTAAGTGCATGTAAGTACATATGATGAGATTAAAGCTCACTGCGCCATACTCCGAGTGGCGTCAACATGCGGACGAGTGCGTGAGTGACACACTCAGAGCGCAATGCGTTGTCCGAATGTGTGCGAGTGTGTGCGTGACACGTTAGGGGGTGAAACCACATCGTGTTGTGCGGCGTACTCCTGTCTGCGTACACATGAGTGTGTGCGTGCGTGCGCGAGTGCGTGCGTACTTTACCTCTGTGCGGTCGTCGTGATGGCGTCCACCACCTCGATGATGCGGTGCAGTGCCGAGTCCGTGCCGATGGTCATGTCGGTGCCGCAGAAGTCGTTGTCGATAGAGCCGACCATACCCACGATGTTGAGGTGCGTGAACTTCTGCGCCATCTCCCCCGTTATCTTGTCTGCCCATGGGGAAAGCAACAGTAATGACTTGTAGTTCCACTGCTCAGACTTGGCAGTCTGTGGGTGGCCACAGTTGCTGCTGATTTCAACAGCCGGTATCTAGGTTGACCCAGGTTAGGTTACGCGGTTGCCGCCAAATGGTAGGTGTATTGGAGCAGAATTTTATGGCTGGATGCGCATCCTGACGCCAACCTCTTTCATTTGGAGAGTGTTTGGATAGTTATTTGTCTGCAACCTCCAACCACACCTGTTCAGCAAGGGGCAGATTCTGGCTTAATTATAAGACAAACATCAAGGGCCTTCAAGCCCAGAGATAGCCATGGAATTTTCACATCCCTTTGGGCAGGGTTGAGAACAATCTTAAAGTGGTACTCTAGACAACCCTGATATTATTTCAGGGCTCTACTTGGTCGAATGCTATTTGGCATGGTAATTTTACTCAATATATTAGCAAAATGTATTGCACGGAAAAATACAAAGACCTGACACTTAGTTTATTTAAATAAAGGTTATAAGTGCTCTTGGAAAACGCTTATTTTAGCAAAAACTTTGTACGGAGGGTTGTTGTGGCCAGAACCACACCCAGCCAATATAGTCTTCCTGGTGCAAATAATGACCACCACACGAAGCACACATTTAAGACAGTCAGTCCACTTGGGGGAGACACAGAACAGCCTAAGATACAACTTGCCACTGATGCAATCCATGGCCAGGAATGTAACCATTTTCACTTAGAATTTATGGTTTGTAGTATTTAGGCCAAGTGCTAAACACTAAACCACCAAACCTCAACAGCAGCAACCACCACAAAGTGGAAGTGACATCACGACAGTGCTTGTGCCAGGCCTCATGCACTTTGAGGCCACGTGAAGTGTTGAAGGCTCACCGGCAGGAGTTCAGAGGACAGACCCAGGTGTCATAGGTTGCCTCACTGAGATAAATGGCAGTTTACCACCTGTGCCAACTTTCTGCG
>JAZEWU010000005.1:2259844-2277188 GCA_036362915.1 Geotria australis
TTCACAAACCTCCTCCATCGAGGCCGATCTTGACACCGCTGGTAGCAGTCACACACACAGACATGCACCGAAGAACGCTTGCTCGTGCTCTCACCATTGTTGACCAGCTCCTCGAGAAGGCCGCTCCACTCCTCGCGAAAGAGGTTCGCCCCTGTGAGGCTGCCATCGCCGCCGATCACGCACAGGTTCGAGATGCCGCGCTGCACCAGGTTCAACGCTGCCTTCAGCCGCCCCTCACGCTCCCGGAAGTCCTTGCAGCGAGCACTGCCGATCACTGTGCCGCCCTGTAGTCCACACACACACACACATGAGTATGTAAATAAAGCCAAAGCTGCCGCGTATAACCTTAAATTACTATTGGGCAAAGTGCTGTTAGTGAGCAGCACCTATTAAGACTGGCAAAGGCACATGATGGGGTGAGTAGCCAGCACCACGCCCGACCGCCTTTGTCTCCCCAATTTCAATGTTTATACATTGCACCAGGGACCCATGACAAAGCAATCGGGGTAGGCCTAGGACCGGTTCAGATATTCACCACTGTTGTTGGTTGTGAGCAGGAACTGAACTTGGGTCGCGTGCATATACACATGCACGCACGAACGCACACATACACACGCGTGCATACCCACGGGAAAATGTGCATATGAAGGCACATATATAGACATCTGTATAGGCGTGTGAACTTTCATTGCATATTTACTGAAATTCCCATAAAATCTGGCTTGGACCACAGGTGAGGTGGCACAACAACAACAACCACCGTTTGCCACTAAGTGGAGGTGACGTCACCATGGCGGCCCTGCCAGGCCAGGTACACCTTGGGACCCTGAAGAGTGCCGAAGGCTAGCTGACCGGAGGTCACGGGACAGACCCAGGTGCCATTGGCTGCCTAGCTGAGATGACTGGCTGCAGCATCACCTGAGCTACATATCGTGCCAAATTGCTGAGTTTTAGCCGCCCAAGCGCTCGGCTCACTGTTGTGAGCGTCGCTCCTCCGCCCTCTGTTGTTGTTGAAAGGTGAATGCCTCCGCGCATACATTTTCATAGCAAAGTCCCTATGCAAAAAGGATTTGAATATGGCTCATGGCTCAGGCATGCGTGCAAGTATTTCTGGACGATGTCAATGGGGGCCGCGGTCAGGATGGGGTGGCTGAGCGTGTGTGCCGGCACCAGCTGCAGGATGCTCGAGACACGGTCCCACGAAGCCTCCTGGATGTGCTCCCCTCCATCCACCATGCCCTGGTAGCCCTGCCGATCAGACACACACACACACATAGACAAAAGGTCCCCCATTAACTTTATAGACTTTTGGGGCAAGTGCTGCTAGGCAAAAACTGGTAAGACGTACAAGGGGGTAAGTGCGGCCAACGTCACGTCCGGAAGACTTTACGCCGATATTCACACACCGCGCGAGGAACTCATTTCAAACCACGTCAACGTACAGGGGACCCAGGACAGGCAAGTCTTGAGTCTACTTGTAACAGTCCTCAACAAGTCCAGTCAAATTCAAATGCTCCGATATAACATCAGCCCATCTCCTCTCCAGCTCCTGCCGTGCCTATTTAGTACCCTCTATCCGGCCAAATAGAAGTCGTTAGGGCATGCAGTGGCTGGGGAGAAGTTCACGGATATATCAAGGGTCTGTGAGCTCCTAACACAATCCAGCCTGTTAAACCCAGGATGGATTGGACGTTTTAAGTTGGCACAGGTGTCCTTTAAAGTATGGAGAACGGAGGGAATGACTATAGCCGTGAAGACTCAGAACTTTGTGTGGAGCAACAGGTTAGGCAGCTTCCACACAATGTTATACAAACGATGGAAAGATAATGCTGATTAACTGATCCAAAGCGAGCCCTCTGCTGCCTAACCATAGCTGTTTTTTCTGTCTCCCCACAATTGCCCAATTGCGCATGGGAGAGATTAGGGAGTGGAGTGTTTGACAATATAAATAACCCAGGCAGGTGCATTCCGTTAGTGGGCATGATCGCAAGGCCCCACCTCTGTGGGCTCACATGCGGTACTCCCTACTACCACTCCCATTATTTTTCTCGACTAATGGCCATCATCCCTTCTTGCGGCTAGTTCTGACAAAGCTCGTTCATTCACAGTACATTATGTGTCGTGAACGTGTGTGTGTTCTGTAATCCATGCATTCCTCTTCTCTCCGTCATTGTTATTCCAAGCATGCATCTCTCCACGTTTCTTTGGGCACATTTAGGTTATTCTTCTTTTAATGTCAATATTTCCGACCTATTCGTCATATCAGGCAATAATAATTGATTAACATGCTTTCATAGGCAGATACTCTGCTAGTTAACAATAATATAATAATAATTCTTAACATCTCGAAAGCGCCTTTCACCCAAACGTCGCAGGGCACTGTACATACTCTGCCTTATTTCCAATTGTGTAACGCCAACAGATATCTCCGGTTGCTTAGCGAATTTGTCATAGGCGAGCCTTGCTTTGTTCATATTTATCCTGCGTGCTAATTTGCAGCCTTCTCTATTATTTCACATTTCCATACGTTATTTTGCATACACTTATTGAGAACATCTTCTTCTTTGCGATTCTTCGAAGCACGATGGCCAGCTTCTGGACTTGAGAACATAAAAAATATGAACGATATTAACAACCCTAATATATACCTACGATGTAAGAATAACTTGTAGTTGTAGGAACCAAATTCGAGCTAATATGCGTGCGTGTCTCTAAAAACACAGGGTAATTGGTTTCCTTGGCCTCATTAATGAAGCGTGACCTATTAGTGGAAAGGTCACAAGTGACACAGTACAAATTAAATACCAAACATTACAAATTGCACGGTCACTGAAATCTCAGCATCGTACTATAATATCACACTAACGAACCAACAGTTCCCTAGGTAACACAATAACACAGGTTAACTGGAAGGAGAAAGTTTGCTCTCTGATGCCAGTGGACTTTGGGAATTGTTCATTTGCTATTCACAGTCAACGGATACCCCTGTTCAAGCACTGGGTGATTGGTGGCCCAGAGCCAGTTGCAGAAACTCCATATTCCCACGGTGGAGGCCAGTTTCTCCATTAGACAACCAATGTTCAAGTTCTACAAATGGTCCTCATTTACTTGCCCCTGAAGGATTAAGAGGCTGAGATGACTTCAAAGTGGGATTTAAACTCACAATAATCTTCTGATTACGAGTTGAGCAATGTCAGCAGAACACGACCCAGCTTAAATACAATTCTGCAATTGTACGCTTCCTATATGTGTGAAACACAGGGTTGCTATCCAATGCAAATTCAAGGAAATGTTTATTGCAGGTTACGAAGAGTTATCTGTATCACTGCTTTCCCGTCCTTAAACCTTATATCTTTGCAGAGTGCTGGGAAGATTGTGAAAAATCCATCAGCCATGGGGAATGTTCCAATTGAACTTCCCATTCAATGAGCAAATCCAGTCAGGTAGCACATTGGCTCAGCTCCCAAGTTAGTAGGAGGGTTGGGAGTTAAAATCGTGATCAGGAATCAACTCAGCCCATCATCTCGAAATAATCATTAGGAAAAATCACTTCATGGGAAGTCAACAGTGGGTGTCACAAGGGAGAAACTGGTCCCACAACAGGAATGTGAAGTTTCTAACAATGCTGGCTCAATGCTGCCAATGGAAATCAGTACTGTCCAATGCATGTTTGCATAGGGAGAGACATTTTACTTGGAATAACGCAAAATGTTATGCCACTTCGCCCACGTTTAAATTGTATTGCTTGCATATTTAAAGCTTTTTCCGCGCAATTTTTTTATTTCAACTGAAACATCAGTGTCAAACCGGACTATGAATACTTAATCTAAATCAGTGTATTACCCTAGGTTAGAGAATGGCTCGTGGAAAATTACATCACAGGAGTACGTTCAAGTTTCCTTCAAGTGAACTTGTATGCACAATAGCGGTGCTGTGCTTTCCCATGCACTGTGATACAGCATAGAAACGGTAATCACTTTGCAGCTAAACGGATATTTGAATCCTCAGCGCTGGAATTTTGCCAACATTATTTGAGAAACCATTTATATTATAATGGATCATTGTTGAACACACCGAGACCAACACCTCGCTAGACTGAGAAACCAATTTAACCACAGATGCTTGCATCATCGATAAGAAACCTGGATCTCAGCGATGCTCGGAAAAGTGAGCCGCACAGTCTTCTCTTTTTCTCCAGTTTAGTATTATTGCAGTACTGTACTTGCAAGTGATGCCAATAAATCCATGGGAGGATAAGTGTAAACAACTTAGATGCTCAGTATGCAATATGCGAGCCAAAACTTGTGGTGGCTATGGGTGAGGCGTGTGTGCATGGAGAGGCATCCAGAACATCTAAAGCCAGAAACTGGGCCACTGTAGGGGTAGCAAGTATACATTAAGAAAGACTGTTGAGCTACAACCGGATTGAGCATTAGGGGGAAATAGTGGCTATGTTGGGTGGCACCATGGCACTGGTAGTGATGACCTACTTAGCCTCACCATGATTACTGTAATTATACTCTTTTATATAAAAGTCGATCTCAAGTCACTTCTGGATTAAGGTCTTCGCATGCCATCCACTTTGGGCAACATCATTTGACCATACTGCACCAGGCTGGTCAGTGTTGTTTTGAGGGGAGGGTGGTACTCAATTGTGGCCAGGAATCGAGCTAAGATCACTGGATTCATACTATATCATTCTAACTACTGCGCTACCACGAAACACCCACCCGTAAGTCCGGGTCATTTCTGAAGGTAATAACATTTGTCTACGACGAAAAAAACCAAAGGTTAGGCAAGGACAGTGATAGTCTCAAAGATGGGATTACATCATTCCAAGCGAGAATGGTGACAAAGGATGCGAGGTGCATACTAATCAACGCCTGTTTTGTTAACCCAACACGCAGAGCCAAATCGGTCTGGGCCAATGCGGCATGACGTTCGCGATGAATATTCTTACATTGATAAGTTAGCAGACTGACACAGAAGCTGTTATATTATAATTGGAATCCTGCTACTGTTCTGCCACAGGAAAGTCTGCTGGCAGGATCTATGCTCAACGAAACAAAGGCAGAAATGAAGTGAATTATTTGGCATACAGTTTTTCATGAAATTTTACTTATCAAACAAAGCAACGTTTGCACAAAATCCCTAAGCTGGTCATAAAGGCAAACGCTCAGTCAAATTAAATCCGATTACCCGCTTTGTCTTGACTCTGATTGCGAAGTCCAAAAGTTTGAATGAACCTTACCTTACTGTAGCTTACAAAGAAAGCATTCGAGCTAAATTGTAAACAGAATATCCCGGTCACAAGGATTTAGTTGGCTTAAGTGCATATTTGGCAGAAAAAAAGGTTCACATAAAAGTCGGATGTATGTATAAGCATTTCGCCTTGAAGTCCAACCACGTGTTATGAACTTCACAGCAGGATAGTGTAAGCAACTCGAACGTCTGGAAGACGATAGGAAAATTAATGTCACAAGAAAAAAGGTGTTGCAATAGGTCGGGCACATGTATTGAATGCCGATGAGCAGATTGCTAGGTTTGGTATGTGAATGGGCACACAGGAGTCAGGGACCGAGGGGGAGACGTAAAGCCCACTGCCAGGATTCTGTTGAAGCAGACTTTTGAGGTCAGATGTGAACTGTGCGTTAGATTTGAGATGTGACAGAAGGAAGCAAGTGATGTTAAGGTCTGATAGCATCAACAACATAGGCCATGGTGACCTATTGATTATATATACTCAAGCCAGCATTTACTAGGATTTTTTTCATTGACAGTGGTTTGGCAGACAAATACTATCATTTTCCCAAATTGTACACGACAAAATGTCAGTAGCTCAATGCATACATAACCGTGTGGCCATCATTCCTGATAATGAGCGAGTCGCATGCTGCTGTAACTTGTAAAGTTCCCATAAGTTATGTGTAGCACTCTTACTCATATAAAACACTCCACACTCTGAAGCATTAAACCTTCAGAAGACTCCTAACAAGGCCTACAATTAGTATCCCTCTAATTATCATTCAAACGCTCAGACCAAAGCACAACTAGACTGGATTATTGTTTGTATTGACGTAGATTTTCGTCACCATGGCTATCCCGAAAGAGCAGCTCTTACGGATTAATCGGTCAGTACATTTTTATTCAAACTGGAAGAAACCCTTGAGCTACTTTTAACAGTTGTCCAGCAGGGGCGGGTAAGCAAGTTACAGCATCTCAGCAAGTGATTGTGCAAGTCATTTTTTCCACTATAGCCGGAAAGACGTTAGTTTCACAAGTAGCATCTACAGTTCCTGAGCAGACATCCGCTTACATTACTGTTCTTCTAGAGTTCCTAAATTTCCAACACAGTAACTATAAACAGCCATGCAAAATCTAATGTTGGTTGTACCATTGATTTTTCTGTAAAGTCGATAGTGCAATGCAATGTAACTTTCAGTTGACATTGGTTATCAGCAAACGTAATTAATGACGTATGTCCAATCCAAATCCGGAATGGTTGTGCTGTGTTCAGAGCACTTGACTTACAATCATGACCTTGCTGGTTCAAATGCAGGCCTTCCATAGACGCAAGACTATCCTTCTTTCCCTGCCAGATTGATAAAACGAATACCACTTTGTAGCCAGTGAAGAACAGTTGTAATTCTGATCAGACTGGCCCCTGCCATGGAGATATGAAATGTTCACATCATCACAGCAATCATCTGAGCAGACTATTTGGCTTGACTACTGTATTTAAATTTCCACTCCATAAAAATATAATTTATAGCTTACTTGCTAAGGAGCCTAAAGATTTTTCATTACGTAACATGATTACCATTACGAGTCTCCTTGCCTTCACACACAAGAACACCCGCCACTTCCATACCTCAGCATAAAACAAACTTCACGGATTCATCATGAAATGATGCCAACTTTTTTGGCCGTGTGACACTAACGACTTCCACAAAGCAAGACTACAAGCAAACCAGCCAGTGTTGTTTATAATTCCAATGAAAGAGATCGTTTAAACTTCCTCTTCAAACAGATTCGCCGGATGAGGAATCCAGTGAATGCCTAAGTAATCAGAGTCCACGTGCAACTCCGCATGTCTCCATGGTAGAGGCACCGTGCTCTAAATTGTACGGCAACACTGTTGGTGAGAATTGCTCCCAAGAGCTGCTCTTCCACGATGACTAGGCTGATGATACCTCCAATGCGTGAGGTGAAACGTCACAAAGGAGAGGAGATATGGTGCTGAAACAAGCAGCTCTTGAGAGCAATTCTTTACACCGAGCAGTGAAAACCACTGAAGGTGTTTTGTTGATTTTTAAGTGGTGATTTTAAGGCTTTGTGGCCTGTTGCATGACATCTGCCAAAGTAAAATTACCGCTTTAAGCTCACACCAATTTACATCGCAAATGAAGGAAGACTATCACTTGAGATATTTTATGCAACCAACCATCAGTTTGTCAGTTATCAGTGACTTTCAAATGTGTCATGACATTTTAAAATCTACATAACATATGCAATCTATATAACATATGCATCTCACTTACAGACACAAACACCCAGAACTGATTAAATACTGGTTACTAAAAGGACTGGTTAACATATTTATATTTAGGTCAAATTGGTAGATCATGGATCTCAATGGCTGCGCATGAAACCCAGAGCGGATATCAGAGACCATTGGTACAAAATTGAAATCAGATTCTCAAATGTTATAATACCCTCGCTTAAAGAATGTATCACTTAGCGGACAAGGCTCAAGGACACGTCCTATCCGTTGAAAGAAGTATGCCTGTATTTATTACACGTCCTTGTGTTTCCAGCGGTGATGTATGCATTTAACAGTTCATACGCATGGTTAAGACAGCGCATTACGGTCGACTCGTGTAACCGGAATGAATGAGAGTGCATGGGAACGCCATGTCCTCCTGCGCGAAGCTTTGTCTACCAATTGCTTGTGTTCTCATTCCACGTTGCCTCTGGCTACGCGGTGCCTCTTAGTTTCAGCACAAACCGTTGTGTTTTGAGAACAGGAACTTAACTCACTCCGCTTCCATTTCCAATGAGTTATCAAGTATAAACACACAAATACTGTATCCTGAATTTCTTATCAGTGGCTTTCGTGTACATATTTAGAATGGCCTTTGGCTATAAACAGCTACCAATTCACATGTAGAAGTATACACAAGTACCAAGTGAAATAATAAATATACTGTAAATGTTCATTATGCTACAACTAGAACGCCAATGAAGTTTATGAGTGTGTCAAAAAGCAACTACTTCATATCACTGCCAAAGCGATAGCTTATCAAACCGGAAGGCACAGTGGTCAGAGCACACAACTCGCAGACGGTGGAAAGTTCAAATCATGGCCAGGGTCCAAATAAATGTATTACCCTCACAGAGTTAATCAAGTCAGTAGCATGTTGCAAGAAGTTAACAGCACTCCATGGTATGTCTGCACCCTGCACCCTGGCACAGGAATATGGAATGTTGCGAGCAGCTCACCCATCCCAGATGGACTATCAATTCCCATTTGCTCATTTGAGCAGGGAAAAGTTTGACTTAAGGGGCTCTTAGGCAGCAGTGGGAATTCAATATTATTATCGTGTGTGTAATATCCTGAAGTATTAACGAATAATGAAATGTTTGCTAGCAGGTGAGGGTATTGAAACCACATGCCTCTGTGGGAGGGTTTCTCCTGCTCTTTCGAGCAACAAACACAGTTGATGATGGAGACATGGCCACCTGAGAGGCTACGGGCGAGTCTCTCGCAGTACCTCGTAGATGAAGTAGACCTTTGCTCCAACGTAGATGCCCATCCGCACCACCGCTCTCACTGCAGCATTCATTCCTGCATAGCGTTAAACACACACGCACACACACAGATTCCTTATTTCACCGTTTAGACTTGAAGCTAGTGCAGTTAGACAGGATCCTATTGCGTCCGGTCGTCAAACTCCTAACAGCCTTTGAACTCCTGATTGCTGAGATTTATACACCAGACAAGGTGTTCACATAAGGCTGAGTTGACCTAAGGGGAAATAGTTTTTCCACAGGCTTTGGATTCTCATAGCCAGAATGTCTCAAGTTGAGAGTCACTTCAGTCAGCACATTCACTGGCCTTCCTGAACCAACACCAAGAGAGTCTTCTCAAGCGTGCCCAGCTTGCTACTGGGATTCTCACAACACCAGCTTCATATGTTGCTTTTGAGCATCTGTTTTTAATTGATGAGACAGTATATTCGGCCCAAGAGATGTCTTCTCTTTCAGATCTCAGATTCACGGGGCTTCTGCATTTCAGATGTAATGGACACTTAATATTGTTAATGAACAATAACTGTTTATTATTCCAGTTGTTTCAAGAACGAAACATTTCTCAAAACATTTCTGAAGTTGTAGCTGTCTGTTTTTTTGCTTGGTTAGTTATTATTAAATTGGCAGTAAACGCAAACGTGTCAGTTTTCGAAATAAAATTCTAATTGCTGCAGCATAACCGTAACCATAGCTCAAAAATGGTAATTGTACTTCTAGCTAACAATGCCGGAATGATGGTCATTTTGATTTTAAACTTCATCGACCACCCAGCTCAAGTGCCGTGTGTCAAGGAGGCCACCACCGCACACTGCACAAGCCCTAACACAGCGGGCACACATAAGTAGTAATCGTGTATGAAAGTCGAACGAGCACCAACTCGTAAGCCGAGTTGGGTGTCAGTTTCAATGTTCTATTCAATAAATGACGAACGACGCACAAGCACGCACAGATGCACATTCAAACACGATGTGAGCAGACATCCGACTGGGTCAGGTGAGGCTGGGCTGAAACTGGGTGTGTATGGAAACCCCTGGGGGTCCTAGAATATTACTATGGGTTATTGAATGCCCAAATGGCAGAGGGGCCTGTCTATCGTGAGTATAGCCTATAGGGTGGCTAACTATAAAAAAAGCATCCCGGTTTTCCCAGTTGTACCTCCGTGCGAAGTCATGTCGGTGAAACAAATGTGACGGCATAACGTACTGTATTGTCATTGTGAGTGACAGCAGCGAGCCCGCAGCTCAGTGATTTGATAAAAAATACTTAAAAAATGGCTACCAGTTTTAAGCGCATATAAAAATATCTAGCAAAAAAACTAAAGTTTGTACTTTTTAACTGAGAAATTAAGGGAGCGATATTGGCGTAACGGTTGGCAAACCTGTACCAACTAAACGTCACCAGTTTGATTCAATCTCCTGGCGCGGCAGTTGAAACAAATGAATAACTTTATTAAATCACCCCACCTCTGTCCACCCAGCAGTGTGGCTGGGTACAGCACAAATAGGTGGCATGTGGTGGAGTGAAAGATGAGTACACTCACTTCTTCCAACACATTTCATTAGCATGGAAGAGTAGCCCAAACAACCCGCTCGTGATCCCTCAAGTGGGGATCCCTCCGCTAGCAGTGGTGTAACCAAACGATTGCAGGATTCCACCTTTCCCTTTTAACGGAAAAACGAGGAAAAATGAACAGCGTGCTGACTAAGGCCTGCCGCTGGTGTCTTAAGATGGCTGAAATTGGTCACGTGTGATGTACAACTTTGACAAGTCCAGTGGAATCGTTTAATCTTGGGTGGCGGTGGCGCCCGCCTGTAATCCAGCACTGTGAAGGCGAGGGTTGGTGGATCACCACACAGATGTTGTGAAACTCTCTTCCGATGGGCGTCGTGGTGCCATACCCTGGCTCGCTAGGAGATGGCGGTACAGCAAAAGGACTAGTCGCCATCTGTTTTCATCTGTACTTGTACACGTGGGTTTTCTCCGGAAACTCTTGTTTCCTCCAGCTTGCATAAACACATTAAAAATGGCTGAAGAAAAACAATCTTTAGATGAAAACGCAATGCAACATCCTGCTAAAAAGACTCCGATGACTCAGTGTGGCTCTCTCCTCAATAAATAAGAACATTTCCAATAAAAATTGATTGTAAAAACAATAACAAATTTACCAAGCATTGTTTAGCTACCCTACAAACATCACCATGTGCATGGGACATCCAACCGAGATGGTTGCGAGGTGGTCAGCAAAAGGCAGCATAGCAAATAGGAATCGGTGCTACCGTCACACGTTGTTGGGTCTATTTCCATGCATGAGTGAGATTTCTGCAACATGCTAAAAACAGTTCATAAGGCAAAGGGCAAATATCTGTAAATCAATATGAAAACACGATGATGTTCTCCTGGAGTAATTAAGTGAAGGATAGTATTAATAGGATTAACCTAACGTACACTAGACACTCAATTCTGTTGGCCCCGTTGACTGAAGCCAAAGGTCACCCAGCAGCAAGGTGTGTAGCCAGGTGGAGTGAAGCACTGTTTACTTATCTTCTGTGGACATTCACAGGAAGTTTGAGTGCCACTGGTGCAGCCAAGGGTTTAAATGCAGAGGACGTTTTAATCCATCCATTGTCACTCTCCATTGCTTGGCACCATGCTTTTTTTATTGCACTCAACCGTTCTGCCACAGAATTTTGACGCCAACTTGAGTAACTAATGTTTCCACTGAAAACCAAGTGTTTTACCGAACGTTACGAACAGATTTCATTTATCCTTCAGTTCTATAGAGGCCATCCTCGTGGGCTTGTGATGCAACAATCCATTGAGCTCCTGTACACGTGCTGATCTTATAGCTCTAATTTCTCGCTGGATGTCATCTTGGTTGTGTTCTCTCCTTTACCTGCCACTCCGTTGTTAGTTTTTCGTTTATCCTATAATAAGTTTATCTTTAGAAATGTCAGTAAAAAACTACATTTTTGACCGTGATAGTCAGGCACTATTAGCACGACGTGTCGTAGATTTTAAGATCCGCTACAGCATACACCCACATCAATGTCTATTTATGGAATTAACTGCGGTTTGATAGCCCTCCAAGGAGTGCTTAAACAGCACACTGAAGAGGCTCCTAAGACAGGCCCTTGAAGTATCTGAGAAAAAGCCTACATCGATTCTGTAAAGCTCCAAAAAGTTCAGGAAGAAAAAAAATTCTATATTTTCTGTGTGATCAGGTGGTAGCAGCACTCTGCAATTTCTATTTAAAAAACAAGCTAAATACCATGGCCAATTACGGCTTTTTTTCCTTGAGCTGGGCCCAGCTCAAAAGTAAATATTTACTGAGTGAGGGAAACAAGACGTTCCAGACGGAGTGAAAAAGTGTCAAAAGAGGAAAGGGATCATGTTGCAGTACCATGATCCTCTAGGAGTTCTGAAAATAGGTCCTGTGCTGCCACTTAATTTGATTGTTACGTTGCAGTCTTGCTTAACGCTTGTATGCGGTGTTTTTGTTGGCATGTTCACAGGTGAACACTTCTTTAATAAAACTTCAAAGAAGCAAAAACATTTTTTAAACCCGATTCATAAAAAAAATGCCTTCTCTTCCATGAAATTATAAACCAAAGTTGAAATAATCTTCAGCAAATAAAAACGCTGATCCACATTTGAAAACCTGGGTCGCCACAATGGGCAGTGAGTGTACTCTCCCCATTATGGCTTTCAAAACCCTCTCCATGCTTCCTTGCACACTTTCCAGCTTTTGTTCAAACTACGTATTTCTTTCGCAACGTCCATGTTTGTGAGCCATATATCATAGGTATTATACAAATTTAGGAACGTTGGCATATTGCTTTTAAGTATTATGTTCACTTTGACAAATGCACTTCAACACACATCCTTATTTCATCACTTGATCTTCAGCCACCTTCAATAAACTCCCCTATGGGTACACGGTATATACATGGTCATGTGTTTTCAATCGTCTAACAAACTTCTTGTACATTACTTCTCTCATTCGCAAGAGTGGCATCTTGCGTGTGTCAGCCTAGGATACACAAACCAGAGTATATTTGCCCCAAACAGCCATTTATTTCGGGGTGGTTTTTTTTCTAGATGGCATTGTCCTTTAACTTCAGAAGACATTTGACAAGATCAAACAAGCTGAAAAGGAACAGCAACAGCTCAATAAAGTGCCTCACTCCAACATGGACATACACTTGAGGGAGCTCCCTCTCAATAGTAACAATACAGTATGGGTCGCCATGCCTCCACATTGTGTGTGCACAGCAGGCAGGGCTGACGAGGCACAGTGAGGAGGAAATTGCTGCGGTGTAGCCATTCAAAGGGTTTAAGGAAAGAGGGTTTTACTGCATCCTTATGCGAGGGGTTGACAACCCTCCTGGACTGGAACCGGCATCAATCTCCTGGTCACCACTGAATGGAATCCGGGATAGTTTTATAGCAGCAGTACAATTAATGATATTATGTTATGTTGGGGGGGGGGAAACAATTTTAGAACTGGCAGCCCTAGATTCTGTAGTCAATGCAACTAAAGTGCTATATGCTCATTTCATATGGTAGAAGCGTTCACGTCGCGATCCCTGTCAGGTAATACTCAGTGTTGCCTGCGAATTCTACCAAACACTTCGAGGCCCAGGAGCTGAAGGACAACGATGTCCAGAGGCTGACCATAGTGCTTCGAAGAATCGCAAAGAAGAAGAAGTTATGGTGACTTTCACAAACTGGGTTACGACTCATAATTGACTGCTTTCGGGTTAGATCGTATACCTATAGTCAAACTGGTCCTGTGCCCCATCACCCCCCGACAGATAGATACATGTTTATTATTACAGCAGAAAAATACCCAGTGAGCTTGCAAGCTCTTCACGGGAGTCCTGCGACACAACAAACATGCGGGTTGCTGACAATAATTAAAATATGTACAAGATTAATAAATAACCAAAATTTAAAGCAACCAACAAAAAAACAGGTACACATAGCATTGCACGCATTTTTCAAATCAAATAGTCCAAAATGCATAGCATTGCACGCAGGGCCAAACAAATCAAGTTGTCACGTCAACAAATGCCCATCCATCCATTGGCACAAACCACTTAATCCTGCACAGGGTCGCGGTGAGCCGGAGCCTATCCCGGCAGACACAGGGCGCAAGGCAGGGCTATACCCAGGATGGGACGCCAGTCCATCACAGGGGCAATTTTGTCCGCAGGCCAAATGATATTGTTTTTCCGCAACAATGCAAATACATTTGACTGCTTTTTTTGCATACAAGACGTTTCGCTGAAGATTACATTCAGCATCATCAGTTGTTGACAGCAAGAGCAAGTGAAAGCTGTTCGCTACTGTATGCTGCCGTTTTAATTTTAAGACATGTAATTTGTTTTAATAGGCGATGAACGCCACCTCCTTCATGGACGTCAACCCCCGGCCCAACGACTGAAGTCAAGAAAAAGCTTCCTCAGCCATGTGCAGCCCCTAACAACATCTCGAGGGGAAACCAGACTCCAGCTCTGGATGGAAAAGCTTGAGAGTGACCCTCCTGCAACTGGCATGGGAATCCCACCTGCTGAAGACTTCCCTCCAGGCTCAGATGCACCATGGATTCAGTGGAAGACACTCAACCGCCTGAGAACTAGAACGGGACGATCAAAAGATGCTTTGGTCAGATGGGGCTACAAGACCGGCCCAACCACCTGCGAATGTGGAGAAGCAGACCATACTATGGAACACTGCCTTGTCTGTCCTCTACTACCGAACCTCTGCAGCTCAAAAGACCTTGCGGAGTTCAATGAAAATGCAAGGGGCTGTGTAAGAAAATGGGAAACTGTAATTTGACCATCGCGCTGCTTCGAAGAATCGCTAAGAAGAAGATAGGTGCTTGCTTGATGCTTCTCGTGATGGTTGGAGTTGTTTTCTTAAAATTTTCCTGAGATTTTTTACTTTACTTTCAACTTTTATCTCGTGTTACAACAACTGTTAAAATGAGATAAATATCTCAACGGTTCCTTCCAGCTTGCATTAAAACTGACCGACTGACTAGCTAGCACATTACTGCCAATGCAGTCACCCCAAATAATGTGTATAAGGAAAGAGGCAGGTCAATGTTCACATGCAATCAGCAGATGAAATGTTGTTCGTGAATGCTTCTGTATACAACTCGATAACCTTTTCGGTGTGTCCATATGTGCAATAGTTATTTGTGAATGGCTGCAATGATTTTTCCTCGGTCACCATTAATAACGGACTCAATTTTCGATTTAAAATGCATTCCCATTTACGCGAAAGTCAACTGAATGTAAATTTAATCACAGCATTTGTAATTATTTATGGAACAGCGTCTTTTACTTTAAACTCTCAAACAGTTTATGCAAATATTTATTCATGCTGATAGTTTAAAACAATTCAGACCAAGATTCATTGCCAAACATTATGACGCTGATAATAATACAAATACAAAAATACGTCTAAACTCTCATGGAAAAATACCGAAATGTATTTGATGTTAGGGAATAGCCAGGCGTCTAACGTTACCTTTTATATGCTATACAAAGTCTAGCTGAATTGCATTTCATACAGATTACTGGGTGTCTATTATGTGCACATTTAATTTGCTAGTACATTTCCATGCCTTTTGATAGCTTTTCAAGTGGCAGGATGGCATAGAAGGCCAGGACAGCTCATGCCAGCTACAAGTGTTTACTTGCGTCCAGGTCACCTTGGCACAATCCGGTAAGACACTAACTAGCTCGACCCCCGGATCATGGGTTCAAGGCCTCTTAAAGTTAGTGTCACTTCCACACTCATTGAACTCGGGCTTGGCAGTGTATAAAGTGCCTGAGGGGAATGTTTTAGGCACCTTGGCCTACACTTGTGTGCTGTGTCAGCCTTACTTAGTTCTTGCTATCAGCATTTTTTCTAACAGTCTGTCCGATGCTACACGGAGGATCTTTGTCCATCCATCCATTTTCTAAACCACATGTCCTGGTGAGGGTCGCGGTGGCAGCAGTCCAAGGAGTGGACCAGACATCCCTTTCCTCAGTAACAGATTCCAGCTCTTCCTGCGGGATTCCCAGGCCAGCCGAAGGATATGTCTTTGGTACTATAAATAACACATGTCAAAACTGACAAGGTTATGGACATGATATTGGTTAAGGAGGTGTGTGGACTCTGCCACTTAACACTGGTCCATACACATTACTGCCCAGGATGGCCTTTTCACGTTGTGCTCACTTTCTCTTTTGATGTAAACAACTGCTGGCAGGCAAGCTGCAGCACAGCCCTGGAATTATGCACAGTGCAGCTGTGAAGTGTAATTGCACTGCCATACGAGAAGTACAGTAGAGCTAAGTGAATGTACAGGGAAAAATATGTTAATTGTGCCATGCACATGAAAAATATATGCCCCAGCTCTTTTTTAATTTATGGTCCTGAATGTTTTAATCCGACAAATATTACATTATTTCCAGCGCTGTCTTTGAAGACTGCATACATTAATTTCGAAGAGGAAATTTTACATTGTAATAATGAGGCTTTAAAATGGATTTCTATCCAACAATCCTTTCACTAAGCTGTAATAATCAATATAAGACTCCATACTTCAGGGTATTCTATGACTTTACAGACACATTCATTTACTCACCTGCTAAATAAATTATTCGCTATGCCCAACCGTCACGGTCTGCATGCTAATACATGGCGTTGATCATAGCATGCACAATACCGAGGTTTAATTCTGTTAGCATAAATCATCCTCACGCCCACAGCGATGTTCTCTATGAAGTACTGTCTGGTTTATTGGCGTATCACCCAAATGAAAACCATGGCATAATGCGCACGGCAAACCTTCGCAGCAAAGGAATGCGAAGTTTATTTAGTGCAAGGCAGACAGGGAATAGCTACACCAGTGTAGACAACCGTTGCAAATCTCTGGTGGTGGCTGTGCATGATTGTAATCCAGCACTATGAAGGTGAGGGTTGGTGGATCAAACAAATGTTGTTAAACTCCCCTGCCCGTGAGCATCGAGGCCCCATACCCCAGCTTGCCAGCAGAATGCAGTACAGCAAATGAGAACTCCATCTGTTCCGTCTGTATTAGATGAAGTGTTGCCCCTCGGTACGTGTATTTTTTTCTCCAGGAGCGTTGGTTTCCTCCCACTTGTCATCACTCATTAAGTGTCCGATAACACCTTAACTTATACCATAGAGGGCCGTAGAGTTTTGGGAATTTGAATTTGGTGGCAGCTCAAGACGGCTGCCTTTCTTGCTTGTCCATGATTCCCCGCGCCTTTGAGTCATTCTCTCTCGTCGAGAGTGAGCGAATACTATTCGGTGCGTTACCGGTTCAATTTGCTACAAATCTAAGCAGAGAATTGATAGCCTAAGCACTTAATAAAGCGTAACCAACATATTTCACAGAGACTATTTGACTGCAATACATTTAAATTACGGTACACGCTCTGCTGATGAATGAATGTCGACGGCGTGGTTCCTCCGTACCATGTCACTATGCTGCGTGTAGTTTTCCGAG
>JAZEWU010000005.1:2284004-2303150 GCA_036362915.1 Geotria australis
CCAACCGGGAGTAAATGCCGTTTGTGGACTTATAGCTGCATCACTACCGTTAATCGGTCATCATCACCACTATCTTCAACCGCACCATAATAATAATAACAGCATTTGATATAGCGCCTTTCACCCGAGGGTCACAAAGCGCTGCATCATCACTTTTATCATCACCACCACCATTAGTCAACCCGTGTCTATCAAGAAATAATTGTCATTCATTGATTCATTGTCACAAACCGCTTAATCCGGTCCAGGGTTGCGGTGAGCCGGAGCCTATCCTGGCAGACACAGGGCGCAAACAAGGCAGGGCTATACCCATGATGGGACGCCAGTCCATCAAAGGGTACCGGGGGCAATTTAGTCAGCAGGCCAATTATCCTATGCAGCAGCATGTCTTTGGACTGTGGGAGGAAACGGGAGTGCCCGGCGAAAACCCACGCGGACACGGGGAGAACATGAAAACTCCACACAGAAAGGCACCCGAGCCGGGATTCGAAGCCGGAAACTTCTTGCTGTGAGGCGGCAGCGCTACACACCGCGCCACCGTGTCGCCCCTTTTCATTAATAATCATATCGTTTGATTAATATGATGGTAATATTATGAGTGGTTATTTTAATGCTCAATACCAAAAATGTAGCTTGAATTTGGCACGAAATTCACATCACGAGGTGTGTTTTTCCCAGACAGAGTTCGACGAGTATTGCGAAGGGCTGAGTATTGACTGTTCACCACGTTACAGCTTACTGTTCACTGTGTGAATAATAATAATAATAGCATTTTATATAGCGCCTTTCACCCGAAGCGGAATACTGCTTTCCACTGTAGAAGCGTTCACGTCGAGATCCCTGTCAGGTAATACTTGGTGTTGCCTGCGAATTCTACCAAACACTTCGAAGCCGAGCTGAAAGACAACGATGTTCAGAAGCTGACCATCGTGCTTCGAAGAATCGCAAAGAAGAAGACTGCTTTCCACTGAAACCCAGCCCGGGGCACCTCCACATACTAGCGGTATTACCCACCAGGCAATTCAGGCAACTGTCGGGGGACCCGTTAGCCGGCCGTTTGGCCGAGGGGCGTTCGGCATACGAACGCGTGTTTCCTGCCGTGTGCTCTGTTGAAGTACATCTATTAAATCTAAGAGTAAAATTGAAGTGCATTATTGCAACCTTCATTGGGAAGAGTCAGTGTAATCAGTGTGGGAGGTTGGGGGGTTCATCACTGAATTTTCCATGGGACTATCGAATCACAAAGTTCGCCCTTGACTCCACAGCATGTCAGCGGGTCGTGATAGTTGTTTTGCCATGCCTCATCACGCTGGTTGTTGTAGGTTGACACAGGGAGGCTCCATGCATCATTTAGGCCGTTGGTAGCTACGAAAAACATCAATATACCGATGAATCCATATTTTTATTGAAAACAGATATAAACTTAAAAGATTGGGGGGGAAGGCAATCAACACTTTTTCGATTATAATTTTTTTTTATTAACAAGGCGAAATAAAAATTTAAATTTTTAAAGGTGACGTTTAGTTTTCTAATTAATTTATCATAAAATACCAAAAACTGTGACAATCAAAAGGCAGAAGCCCTGTAAAAATGCGATGTTGGGCCAATATTGGCGTATGTTTGAAACCATTGGATTGCCTTTAAACCTATCTGCAGTAACCTATCTACACCTTTCAACGATGTTTCGATCCTTGAAGCAACCATATGTGATCTTTGATGCGAGTCTTCTTCGTGATCCTGGGGCCGCAGGGAAAGTTCAATGATCACCCCTACACTGAATAAAAAGCACTGGCATGAACGTCGCTCGGCCAAACGGCTGGTCACGGGGTGTGGGGGGGGCGGCCTGCGATTGCCTGGGTTGCCCCATGGTTAAGACCGTAAATGCGAGTCTTATAATGCCATATCTCACGGGCGACGTGTGTGAAGTCACCTCAGCCTCAGCTTGAGTTGCTGCTCTGGAAACAGGGAGACTGTTGTGCTGATGGCATTAATCGTCAACACTCAGCCTGACGAACGTGCAAACGAGCAAAGCAATTAGTCGCAGTGGTTCTTAACCTTATTGGAGGTACCGAACCCTGCAAGCTTCATCGGTGCATTCACCGAACTCTTCGTAATTGGAAAAATAAAATAAAGAAATATTTTTTAAAAAATTTAAAAATTTATATTTTAAAATTTAATTTTACGTTGTTATCGTAATTTATCTTTTAATAAACTAGTTTATCATGGAAATGTATTTTGTGTAACACATTTTTACTAAGCAAATAAATATTTGTAATCTAACACGGCGAAGAAAAATTGTGTGTTGCTAAATTGTCGGCAGCCGATTTTTTGACGGCCGACAAAAACGGCCCGACATTGCTAGTGTGAACCGAGCTATACTGTGTGTGTCTTGACCCCTGCGACTGACTCAACGAACCCCTGGGGTTCGATCGAACCCAGGTTAAGAACCACTGAACTAGTGGCCAGCCGTGGCGAATCACAAACATAGCCAACGGGCGGCATGAAATATTGAATACTTCATCCTTTTTATTCCGGTGTGAAAAACACCGCATCTAAAGCAGCACATCGATTGTACGATATAATCACAGCGATGACCAGCAATGTCAAAACAACACTACCGAAAACAAGGAATCAATGTTACCGATGTATCGATGGTTTTTTTTCCCTCCCCCCCCAATCCCCTCTCGTGTCTGCAGAGTGAGCGTCACTGCGCTCTGTCTGTCTGGCTCAACGCGCGCCCAGCTGCTGCCTTAAAAGCAAACGCGAGACGCTCTGCGTGCTCACTCCCGCCCGGGCACACTCTCCAGCCACGATTCACGAACACGAACATTACATGCAGACGGATAGCCAGGTGAACAGCTGAATACACGGATAGGCCAATAGCTGAACTCACGGACGGCACCAAAAAAAAATCGATAGACACACACAGGTGGGCAGATGGACAACACAGCTGGGTTGATTAACGAACAGGTGGACAGGTAGGCAGATGCAGAGGTGGGCAGGTGGGCACAGAGATATAAAACAAGCGGATATGCTCACAGGCTGGTGGACAACAGACATTTAGGTACAGGAGTATTCACAGGCACACATGAAGGTGAATATACACACACACACACACGAGTAGAATAATTACACACTTGTTGAAAAGTGGAAACTAACACACTCAACATATTCAGATAGGTCGCTGGATTTACATGTAGCAGATTGACTGACAGGTGGACGTGAGAATAATTAGGGCATATTTCCAGACATACAGGCAATCATAAATAGCTTCTCATATAGACCGGTAATTATATACAAGGCCAGACAGCAAGATGAGACTGTCTACCTAAGTCGTGTAGACAGTTTTCTATGGCAAGCAGCAGTAGAGAAAACCTAACAGACATCCTATACAGACGTACGTTTATGACAGCCTATTCAACAGTGATATATAGACAGCAGTAGGGGCACTACACTTACATAACAGTCACATGCACAGGCAGACTACATGACAATCATATAGACAGACGGTCAGACAACAGTCAGTTACACGACAGTCATATACGACGTTCGACCAAGGCAGTGAAGACATACCACTTACCAGTCAGACAGCCGGCATGTCCAACGTCACTGTCGGCAGTACAGCATGGCCCTCTACGTCTGCCTACGATGCCAATAGTTCCGGCAACGACATCCCCACGTTGGATCCTTACCTGGGCTCGGTGTACCGAATCCACCAGGTGAGAGACATTGCGCCATCGCCATTCACGTCTCCATGCCACCTTCACCCAGTCTCGGGATTTTCAGGATGGTCCTGAATTTGAATGGTTGTTAAAATACACAACGAATGTCCATCCATCCATCCATTTTCAGAAACCGCTTAATCCTGTACAGGTTCGCGGTGAGCCGGAGCCTATCCCGGCAGACACAGGGCGCAAGGCAGGGGAACACCAATGATGGGACGCCAGTCCATCTGCATTTTATTTTTTTTGCTCTTTGCCAAGCGGTTGATGTAGTTGGGGAGGCCGTAGCTCTTGCGTCGGCAGCGTGCTCATCTCAAAATCCGCAGCGCCCCGCGACAGATTTTAAAATGCTCTGCGCGCCGCAAACCCTCATCCGTGGAAGTGGGCAGCGCTCAGCAAGAGCTGCACACAGACAAAAGAAGCTGCTAAGAGAAACGTGGAGATGCGGATAGACGGGGGGAGAAAGAAAAGATTAACGTAGAGCGCAGAGAGAAAAACACAGCTCTAGAGCGAACACGGAGTTGCAGAGGAAAAAAGGGAGCTGCATGGAGTACGGTGGTTTGCGTTGGTTTATGTTATTAAGACTAGTTGTGGTAACTCGATTTGTTGAAGAGATGTATTTTGCAAATGTATACCCCTGCCTCGCACCCTGTGTCTGCCGGGATAGGCTCCGGCTCACCGCGACCCTGTACAGGATTAAACGGTTTCTGAAAATGGATGGATGGGTGGATAGTTTCTTTAACATTTGGATAAGATATATATCCATATGGCAAATCTGTGCCATTTCAGTTTTACAAAACGTCGTTTCCTAGAAACCATATCAATGCAGTAGCTCGTTCCTGGTCACCTGCTGTGCTTGCCCTGTAAGGGAGTCGTGCGCGCAGCTTATTAATAGAAAAATCGACGGTGAACTGCATCGGCACCAATGTCTGCGCTGTGGGTACCAGGATATCCGTGGCGTGATCCCCACATATGAACTGTAAATTCATTTCCGCGCCAAACGTACTTTATTAATGTTTAGGGAAGGGGATTCAACGCCGATGCAGAGGGCCAAAGGAAAATATTGCACTCAACGGGAACACACGAGACATCAGGTTAAGTAAGCGGTCTCAACTAGTGCGAGGGGACCCAGAAAAAAGGGAACAACAAAAGTGGAGAGCTCGGGAGTGGAGGGGTAAGGAGGTGTGGCACGCAGCCCGTTCCAGTGGTAAGGTTTTAGTTGTCTACACCTTTGCGGGGGTAGAGATAAGAGATGTTTATATATGTTAATTTGATCAGAAAAAATACCCAGTGAGCTTGCAAGCTCGTTACGGGATTCCTGCGACACACAAATTGAAAAAAAAATGCAAATATAAAAATAACAAATTAACCCTACCTCTAAAAATACCTCCTCCTTACCACCCAAGATCGCATGAATGTGCTCCAGTGAAGCGTGTCCAGCTGCCATGCCCACCCAGACTCTGGGACTTCCACTTTAGCCGAGAAAGCTTTCTTTACAATTGTTTTGAATATTTGGAAAAGGGTGTTGGTCACGAGAGCGTCTTATCAGGTCTGGGGCCCAGTAGGGAACACACTGGGGGCTGCAATGCGGTTTAACTGGTGCAAACATTTTCACAGCAGGGCTTATGGAACAGTGCACCTCACCGCGTAAAGTATAACAAAGCCACTTGAGGAATACGTGTGGTGATTTTATTTCTTTCTGTGGACTTATTCTCTTACACACGAGTCCCACTATTGTAATATTATTTTGAGTTGAATCTCCATTTCATAATGCTGCCGGCATCAATGAAATACATTTGAGGGGTAATTTAATACATCAGGAGCAATTGAATGCCAGATATGCCTATAATTAGTAAAATAATACCCTTTCGTCCACTTATGAACAGAAGGTGTGAATAGCATCGGCTGCGTTCAGTCCGCTGAGGGATGAAGTTCATTCAAAGTCATCATTATCTGTGACAGTAATGAGGTGTAAATATCCAGTGAACACCTGCATGTGGCTGGAGTTGATTGCCGCACTTCCCCAGGGGATGTCCTCCCTGACCCCCTCCATTCATTGCTGGCCACTCGACCATTATTCCTGACAACCAGCCATCACCCCTTTTCGCGACGTGTACTGCCCAAGTCCGCTTTTCTTAACCGTTGTAAAGAAGTCTTTAACTTGCGTGAATTCCCTAATCCGTGTGTTTCTCATTTAGTCTCTAATAATAATTTCTAGTTTGCATTTATCCACGTTCCGTCCACTTCGCGTATTACGATGTTTATAATGCACGTGTCTCAGAAGGTAGTACGCGTTGATCTGACATAACAAGCATAAATTATGACAGGATAATCTAAAGTTATGATTATTTATGACTTATATAACTTGGTTGTTTTCTCCGACATTTTCAAATATTTATGAAAACAAACTTCCAAAATGTACATTCAGTGCTGTAATTTCTAAGATGTGGACAGTCATATGTAGTAACAGTATAAAGTTACCATGTGTAGAATCTGTTACACACTGTAAACATCTATATGTGATGGAAAAAAGTGTTTATGCATGTCCACACGGAGGGTACGGTTGGCATCCTTCATAAGTGCTAATTGTAACTGCACAACACCAAGGCTATCATGTCTTATTTCAGATTTACATCCCACGTATTGAATAAAGTTCTAAAACCTCAGAGAGCCAGTAATATTCCCAAAAGCAGACCAGGAAGAAACGCAGGCCAAAGCAGTCATGTCAGTAGAAAACGCCATCAAAAAGAGAGGTCAGAAGAACCTGTTACACACTTGGAACAAGATTGCCCGTAGGGCGGGCACTCTGCCAGTACGAATAACCATGGGCTAAGGCTTGCTAGTGGAGATGACCATGGCTCGTTGCCTGCTCGAGCAGACAGACAACCACCACGTCCTTTTCATATCTGACGCATATCTTCGTTGCAGAGGGAGCAGCTGACCACGCTGTGGGTGCTGTTTGTGTTGGTGGTGTGCGGGAACGTGACGGTGCTCCTCCTCGTCACCCCCGCCCGACACAAGAAGCCACGGATGACCTTCTTCGTAATAAACCTGGCCATCACTGGTAAGACTTGCCCAGAACAACACAGGTGCCAATTCAGCAGCGTAGCATGGGGGCGCCTCACAGCAAGAAGGTCCCCGGGTTTGAATCCCGGCTCGGGTGCCTTTCTGTGTGGTGTTTGCGTGTTCTCCCCGCGTCCGCGTGGGTTTTCGCCGGGCACTCCGGTTTATTTCCAGATTCCAAAGACATACATGCTGCTGCATAGGTTGATTGGCCTGCTGACTAAATTGGCCCCAGTGCCCCTGTGATGGACTGGCGTTTCATCCTGGGTATAGCCCTGCCTTGCGCCCTGTGTCTGCCTGCCGGGATAGGCTCCAGCTCACCGCGACCCTGTACAGGATTAAGCGGTTTCTGACAATGGATAGACTGGTGGACCATGGGGGCAACGGGGTGTTGGCACGCGCGTCGCAGCCGCGGGTGTTGCAGGAATTTGCGGGGGGGCTGGAATCATGTTTCTGTGAAAGTGCGGGTGTCGCAACATACGCTATGAGACTACGTCAGGAAAAAGTGTGGGGGGGATGGAATCATGTTTCCGTGAAAGTGCGGGTGTCGCAACACCCGCAACACCCGCGGCTGCGATGAGCCTGGGTGATGGGGTTAGGTGGAGGTTGTTTGATCAGCGGTATCGAACGCACGCAGCAGCAGCAGGCGCAAGGGCTTGATAAGGGGTGGCGAGAGCAGAGAGGTTGGTGGGAATCGAGCGCAGGAGACGGGAATTGCAAAGGAGCGCCGCTGGGAAGCGGCGAGCTGAGAATCGCCGACAGCGCCAGCGAGCGGAGAGCGGGAGTCGAGCTGCGAGGCATCCGTTCCGAAAAACAACAACTCACAAACTCGTTAATCACAATTTTTAGAGACCGCTTAATCCTGTACAGGGTTGCGGTGAGCCGGAGCCTATCCCGGCAGACACGGGGCGCAAGGCAGGGATATACCCGGGATAAAACGCCAGTCCATCACAGGGCCCCGGGGTCAATTTAATCCGCAGGCCAATTAACCCTATGTAGCAGCATGTCTTTGGACCGTGTGAGGGAACCGGAGTGCCCGGCGAAAAGAAACCTGGAAACGATGTTCTCTATTGTTATTAAATTGCTCAACAAAATCTTCCCCCTGCCCGTCTTCGGGTCACTGCATGTCTAGTTAAGTGTGTCACAAAATACTTGAATCGCTGCAGAGGTTCATAGTGCCGCCAATCCAGCAGGCCGCCCTGGTAAATTTTACGGTTGCATTAACCATAAACTTCACGCCATCTGCTTCATAGTGGATGTTAAAGACCCTGTGATGTCATTTGAAACGTGTAGGTTATTTGTATCCTGGCATTAGAGTCCAAATTTGACAGATAAAAAACCCCTGCAAATTACTCCATTGCCATTACAAAAAGCAATTATCGGCCCCTACTAGTGGACTAATCCACGCTTGCAGACCAGTGTTAAAAGTCCTTGTGCTCAAAATGTACAACTTCCAATGTGGTCCTCTTTCAATGTTTGAAAGTAGATGTAAGGCGCTGTGAGTTGCTGAGACATTTTAGTGACTTACGAATTCAAATATCTTTAACCGCCTATTCATGTAACATAGACTTGGAAGAATACAGATTTAAAAACATCTGAAAAATCAATACTTTTAAAAGGAATAAGGCAATTGTACACACTAACACTTTTAGTAGAGAGGAACACTTTTAAATAAATAAAATCGTACCAATTCATTCTGTCTGGTATTGGGTTTTTTTGCCGTAACTTAAAAAAGCGTATATTTTTCCCATGCAGCCCGAGTACTTTTGCCATTAGAGCAATCAACTTAAAAATTAGACAATTGAGCACAAATTTCCGTTGAATTGACGCAGACCATCTCCGAGGGGTCAATAGAGTGTGTAGCACTCAGAGAGGCCAACATTGATCAGCGTGTGTAAACAATGACTCTAGCTCCGTGAATGTGGAATATCTACCCACCGGTTCAGACCACAAATGGAGATGAGCGTTCCATTTAATCGTCTGAGCAGGAAAACGATTTGGCTTTCAATAGTGGCTCTAAAGATATATTTCCACTGGTGCAGTGACAAACAATGGCACATCATTTAGAAACACTGCATGTATATAGGGGCGGCACGGTGGCGTAGTGGGTAGCGCTTCCGCCTCACAGCAAGAAGGTCCCGGGTTCGAATCTCGGCTCGGGGTGCCTTTCTGTGTGGAGTTTGCATGTTCTCCCCGTGTCCGCGTGGGTTTTCGCCGGGCACTCCGGTTTCCTCCCACCGTCCAAAGACATGCTGCCAGGTTAATTGGCGTACTGACTAAATTTCCCCAGGCGCCCTGCGATGGACTGGCGTCCCATCCTTGGTGTTCCCCTGCCTTGCGCCCTGTGTCTGCCGGGATAGGCTCCGGCTCACCGCGACCCTGTATAGGATTAAGCGGTTTCTGAAAATGAATGAATGAATGCATGTATATATACAGGGAATTTTGATAAATTCACGGCTTGGAATCCATTCTTAAAATTGTTTCATAATTTGCCGTTCATTGTCTCTTCATTTTCTAGGTGCGAAATATCGCCGTGTTTTGGATTTAACTGTGTGTCCACTCTTTTGGGTATGTTGCAGATCTCCTAACAGGATTAGTGACCATCTTCACAGATATTGTCTGGAGACATACTGGAGAATTTCTCGCCAATGATGCCATGTGTCGGATCGTGCGATATCTGCAGGTACGACTCATTCCCTTGGTCTTCTTCTTCTTTGCGATTCTTCGAAGCACGATGGTCAGCCTCTGGACATTGTTGTCTTTCATCTCGGCCTCGAAGTGTTTGGTAAAATTCGCAGGCAAATACCAAGTACTACCTGACAGGGATCGCGACGTGAACGCTTCTACCTTGACCCCCATTCCCTTGGTAACGAAATCACATCGTGATGTACCCAAGAAAGAACTGTAATGTCTTTAAGTGGTGTGCCCACTGAAGTTCAAGCACTACACAGTTGCAGTGCCGCTTGAGTGCTCAATCCTTCGCTGCAAAATGTTCTTTCAGAATGTTCCAATTTACAGGTTTTTGAAGTGCTGCTCTACGAGAAAAAAACATGTGCCGGGAAAGTACCCGTTTAGAATTTGGAATAATGTCCCATCAGCGACTCATGAATTCGACTACATTTTGACAATTAACTCGTCAACCCGTATAAACTATTTTAATAAGGTTAATTTGCTAGGATATCTCGACTACATCCGAATACACAGTGATCTTCTCTTAGCTAAACTCTTTTCATTTACAGTAGAAAAAGATCACCCCTGTTAACGACTAATCGCTTAACGACGGGCCTCCATAGAGCCCAATGTGTTCGCTTACCGACCGTTTCCTTGTCAATGACCGGCACGCAAGGGCCAATTTCGGTCAATCTACACCGTATACTAAACAATACACTTTGGCTTCAATGTGGTCTGACCGGCCAATCAGCCACGTTCATTATTGAGCGTCGGGGATTTGTTTTACATTCGGTGCCTGCTGCGTTTTGAAGTGGGAACATCTCTTGAATTGTTGATGTATTTTGACTTAAAATGTAATAACAATCGATAGTAGATATGAATTAACGCATTGATTAATCATGTTTATTTTAATATTTGTTAATGTTGATAGTATCTTTCTGTATCAATATTCATCAAAAACATTCTAACGTTTATTTTTGGGTGAAAAGGGGTAACTTTCCATGTTCTCGGAATGAATTAAGCCTTTCACATGCATTTCCTATTTTTGTTTAATGATCAAATCACTTAACTATTCGTTTCGTGGAACAAATTACCGTCGTTAAAAGGGGTTATATACTGTATTTCTATAGGAAAGTGGCACTGAACCGTATGGCCTTTATCAGGAGTGCTGGATTTGGTTATCTGATCAATTCCATAATTGTTTGGCATGTAGCAGGAAACAACACAATGTATGCGATTCCATTGTGCTCACATCTTGTGGCATTGACCACATTCTATTATATGAAGAGCACCGGAGATGAAGGACGAACCGCGAGGGGAAAAGAGATAATGCATTATCAGTCCCCGCTTAATCCTGTACAGGTAGCCTTGCACTTCAGACACAGGGCGCAAGTCAGAGCTATACCCAGGATGAGATGCCAGTGCATCGAAGGGCACTGGGGTCAATTTAGTCAGCAGGCCAATTAACCTAGGCAACATGTATTTGGACTGTGGGAGGAAACCGTAGTACCTAGTCAAAACTCACGCGGACACGGGGAGATCATGCAAACACCGCACAGAAAGGCACCTGAACCGTCAATCGCAGATGGTACCTTCTTGTAGTGCTCCTCATTGCACCACCGTGCTGACCCGAGAGAGGAGATGCTCACCTGCAATTCACTGTCTTGCAAAGGCACAGGTGACCAGCCACTTCTTTACTTAACCTCAATATCAGTTGGTCAAACTGGCATGACCATCTCACACTGTCATAGTCAGAGAAATGTCAATCTTAATTTGAAAAGCTTTCACTTATACGTTACAGATGTTGCCCAACCATGGTTAATCAGTTTGTGACACTCTTATTATATTCAATACAATACACGTAATTTAGAATGACGCTTTGAGTAAAAAAAATGTACGGTTGTATAATCATCCAGCAAGGAAATGAGAGATCGGATAAACAAAAACAACCTGCATCATAATTTTTGAACAGCATGTAATCTTAGCTTTGTAAAGGAGGTTGTACTGGCAGTTAATTTTATTATAGATGCTGAATGTTATACACTGCTCAGATAAAAGTAACATTTTTAAAGATAATTATTCATTGCAACATAATTACCATAAAACATTTGAGTTTTTCTTAATTTACCAATCTGATGAATCATAATTAAAGATTTTGTCACAGATTTGCATGAGAAAAACACGTGAATTTAAAGTGTTAAATTATTATGCTTGATTGATATAATTGGCTAATGCGTTGAATACACTTAATGATATGCACTTTTGTGGCACATGTGAAAAACATCGTGTCATCAGTATCTGAACAGCCCACATCATTGTTCAGAATGTAAACAAGGTTGCGGTGAGCCGGAGCCTATCCCGACAGACACAGGGCGCAAGGCAGGGATTTATCCATGATGGGACGCCAGTCCATCACAGGTGTTTGTTAAGCAACTATATTAATTGGAATCAACGCTTAGTGACTCAGCTCCGTTCCATAATATCAAAACACACTGTAACGAGCGTTGTTTCTTAAATAACCTCTGCTTTACAACTCTACATATCACTAACAAGTGTTACTAACGTTTTATATATTCATAGTGATATTCGTAACTTATCAGCTTAACTGTGGTGCTCAGGAGAAACTCAACTTAATCGGGGCATCTCCCTAACTCGACTGAGGTAGACACATCCATCTCCCTCCTCCTCACTGCACGTCGTTATTGGGCCTGGTGACCATAGGTACTATCGATTCTTGAATCGGTCTCAAAACCGACTCCCTAATCCATTCCACGTATTATCTACATCACAGGAGCGTTGGGAGAGCAGTGCGAGTGCTATCCTTACTACTATAGAATTATTTATAGATGAATATTCCGTTCTTGTCCGTTAAACGAAAATTCATTGGTCGAGGCTTCATCAAAAGAGGAATGCCTGTATTATCCTTCTGCACGATGACACGTCTGCACGTGCGACTCATTACAAGTAAACCTCCTCCACTGACACGAAGGTGACACATTAATCACGCTTTCCCATGGTGACAGCTTCTCTCCCTCTCTCACAGGTGGTACTCTTATACGCCTCCACATACGTGTTGGTGTCTTTGAGCATAGACCGTTATCTGGCCATCGTCCATCCCATGAAATTTTCGAAAACAGGTAAGAGTTCTACATCAGTATTTTTTTGTATACCTCCATTCAAATGCATTCATGTCGTGAGGCTGAAGTGGCAGGTATCCCACTGTGCTTTGAAGTTAGTAACCGCAGTCTGATTCTAGGCTGCGGCTAAAGTGGTGAGTGATATCTGGACTGCTCTTGGGCCCTTGTTATACGAGCTTGCATTCACCAACTCAGATTTAAAGTCACAAACCTTCCTTATGTGGACCTGGCCAGATTGTACATTTTTCATATTTTGTATGTGATCTCTTAGGTTTCATAGCTGAACTTTTCATACAAATAAGAGAAAAATATACTTTGGTCCATTTTAGCACATTCAGTCACCCTAAATTATTCTTTACACTTTGCCGTGGAATGTTCTCACAGGTGCATGGACATTGTATGTGCACCAATACAACTCAAATGTTAATGCCATGCATACTAATTTGAGATGGTTGACCCATGGAATATTTAAAATCCACAAAGGAAACGGTGCAATTCAAACAAAATATCAGTATGTATCTGCAATTCTTAAACAAATTAGCCCTCTTCTCCCAGATTATTTATATCTCTCTACTTGAAACTCTTCCCGATAACACGTGTATATTTCAGATACTAAATTACCATTGCCAGTACATCATAAAATATACACTTTATAAATAAATTTTTGATAATAACAATCAGTTCACCTAAATTATGTTTCAAACGTAAAATATATTTATTTATGTAACTGTGATTGTAAGCAATGGAATATTGTAAGTTATACATAGACTATGTATCTGACCAATTAGTGTTGTGACAGTAAGTTAGAATCTCAGTTAAAAAATGGAGAGTTGATAATCCCTATTGAAGGCCGACCCAGGCCTATGATCCATCCACGGTTAATAATACATCGAGACCTTTAGTGCCGGAAGCCATATTGTTAGATGTTGCTTGAGTAGACCATGGGGGTTAAGGGTCAACCCTGCTCCACCTGAGGGATGTGGCAGAAAGAAATGAGTCATGGCGACGTGTAGTGGATCACCTATATTGGCCTAGACATACACCTGATGTTGCCCTTAAACACCATCATGTATGCTATATATTACAGGGCATGCTTTAAATTATATTAATGCTGGAAAAATGTGAAATGAAAAATACATTGCTCCGAATATATTTTCATCTCTAATTCATTACCTTTGATTTCGTGAGATCAGAAAACAGGCCAGCAAGGTTGATCTTTTTCACAGAAATATGATCCTACGATACTTGTGATTTCACAATTTACAGATGTGTTTCCTTAATGTCTCCACAAACCCAGAATATAATTTGAAATGTTGAATTGAATTCATTCTATGATAGAACATGTATCATTATTAATAGGTACGGCATTCTGAGGGGGTTCGTCACTTATTTTATGCCACCAACAAATTTCTGAAAATATATTTGTGGGAAAATATTACCAAGTCTTACATCGAGTTTACTTGAACAGTGTTTTGAAGTCACAGTGTATTTAGGACCTCTGTTTTAAAACATCACAGTGGCAATGTGTTACGGTAATAATGTGTAATTGTGTTGACGCTTTCACCTCATCTAACCACATTTATACAGTCACAGTTTCCACGCATTTGACATTTGTCCTCTCCATTAGTGGTGCTTCGTTATCATCAGTACATACAGCAATCTGTATAAATTATAGTAGAACTGTACAAATTAAACAATCAACATTAATGTTAATGACTGCTGGCTCTATAGCTTTTTATCATATTGCAACCTTCATCAATAACACAGTAATTTTAATACCTACCTGCCACCCTATCATGCCTTTTCTCTTCACGTGGTTGTAGTTAACGTTGTAATTACATTCCCCTGTAAATCCACTCTTGGACAAAGGCCTCCGAATACCGTGACGGTCATGGAGATTACTTGATCAGGCTTTCCGAAGCTGGTCAGCGGGGGTAGGTCAAGGAGAAGCCCAGGATTTGTTCAGATATCACTCGCCACATATATTAGCCATGGCTGGGTATCAAACCCAGATAGCTAGTTTCACGCATGGCTATAGCACACCTAATGCACATTCCCACTATTCCCCAAAGAAACTGTGACTGGCAGTAGTAAATTTCACAAAACTACCCAAATTGATGGTTGCTCTTTAGAGCTGTTCTTTGGGGATAGCCGTGTCGAGCGATCTCCCTGTCTCCCTCGCGACGTGGGAGCAGAAGCTCGAAACGACTATCCCGCAAGAACACCTCTGAAGAGCAACCATCGTGAATCGAGCCGTGAAACCCTACATCAGTACACTACCCAAATTTCACTTCGTGACTTGAACATTCGAAGTCCCACTCCATGTTGACCTTTGTGGCATGCAGACAGGCGCTCTCGTCAGCTGGTGTTGGCAGCCTGGTGCCTCTCTTTGCTGTTCGCATCGCCGACAATCCCCCTGTTCACGATGAAGCTGCTGCCGAATGGAGAGCAGCAGTGCTGGGTCGTGATGGAAGACAACGAGATCTTCTGGACGAGCTACATGACCGCAGTGGCCTCCCTCGTGTTTTTCATCCCGCTCACCATCATCTGGTAAGCCACATTCATTGATAATGTACAAACTCCATCCATCCATCCGTTGTCAGATACGCCTTAATCCTGTACAGGGTCGCGGTGAGCCAGAGCCTATCCCGGCAGACACAGGGCACAAGGCAGGGCTACATCCAGGATGGGACGCCAGTCCATCACAGGGCACCAGGGGCATATAGTCATCACGCCAATTAACCTATGCAGCAGCATGTCTTGTTTTACTGTGGGAGGAAACCGGAGTGCCCGGCGAAAACCCACGCAGACACGGGGAGAACATGCAAACTCCACACAGAAAGGTACCCGAGCCGGGATTTGAACCCGGGAACTTCTTGCTGTGAGGCGGCAGCGTTACTCACCGCGCCACTGTGCCACCCCCTATGGATAGATATTAAAGTAATTTAACATGTTTGAGACTTGTGGAAAAAAAATACCTGTGCTACTCAGCAGGTCACATCAGCACAGTTTATGTATGCAACGTAAACAGGTAAAAGTATCTCACTTGTCACTGTGTTCTCTTCATGTAACATGTTTTGTGTGTTTGCAAACAGCGTGGTGTATTTCGTCATTGTGCATACCATCTGGAGAAAAAACAGAAATGCAGCGACGGTCATGACACCCAGACAAGTTGCAACCAATGGTAGCAATGGTGGTAAGTACTGTACCTCAATAGCTTAGATAGATTCATTCATTCATTGTCATAAACCGCTTAATCCTGTACAGGGTTGCGGTGAGCCGGAGGCTATCTCGGCAGACACAGGGCGCAAGGCAGGGCTATACCCACGATCGGACGTCAGTCCATCACAGGGCACCGAGGACAATTTAGTCCGCAGGCCGATTAACCTATGCAGAAGCATGTCTTTGGACTGTGGGAGGAAACCGGAGTGCCCGGCAAAAACCCACGCGGACATGGGGAGAACATGCAAACTCCACACAGAAATGCACCCGGGTCGAGATTCGAACCGGGGCTCTTGCTGCGAGGCGGCAGCGCTACTCACCGCGCCACAATGCCACCCTTAGCATAGATCGATAGATGTTTATTATCACAGCAGAACATACCTAGTGAGCTTGCAAGCTCTGGGTGCGGGATTCCTGCGATACAACACATGTTCAAACTAACCAACGCAAACGATATATAAAATCACAAGGGAGCTGGCCACAGTTGCACTAGCGAAGATAATGTACGGTATCTTAGGTATGGATATAGTAGCTCCCATTGATTACGTGAAATTGCATATGACGTGCATACTTCAACAAGTCATTTTCTTGTATCATCATCCATCATCAATCCACTCCTGGATGAAGGCTTCATCCAAACTGCCATCATCTCTCACAATCTTCGTAAAATCCACCTGGCAATGATTCCGGAAATGATTCCGTTGCTCTATTCCGTTCGTGATTGTCCTCTCGAATGGGTTAGGTTCCTTGGCTACCACGCTGCCACTATTCTTGAGCATCGCCATCAAATCGTCCTCTCTTGCAACATTTCCTGCACTGCTTCTCTTAACAGCTGGAATTAAGTCACAAAGCTCTAGACATTTTCTAATGAATGTGTTAATATTTCTGTCTCCGTGTATCATTTCAAGCATTCATCTCTCCGCGCTTTTACGTGCAACTTTATTTTTTGGTGAAAACTTGTAATTAATGGGGCGGCACGGTGGCGTAGTGAGTAGCGCTGCCGCCTCAAAGCAAGAAGGACCCGGCTTCGAATCCCGGCTCGGGAGCCTTCCTGTGTGGAGTTTAGATGTTCTCCCCGTGTCTGCGTGGGTTTGTGCCGGGCACTGCTCCCAAAGTCCAAAGACATGCTGCTGCATACGTTAATTGACCTGCTGACTAAATTGCCGCCGGTGCCCTGTGATGGACTAGCGTCCTATCCTAGGTACAGCCCTGCCTTGCGCCCTGTGTCTGCCGGGATAGGCTCTGGCTCACCGCAACCTGCACAGGATTAAGCGGTTTCTGACAATGAATGAATGCACGTTTAATTAATGACCGTGTTTCTGAACCACGCATGCATTGTCAGGAAACCAGTTCCCCCAGCTGTGTGTGCTGTCAACGCCATTCCACTGCCAAAGTCCAAGCTCAATAGCTGCCTCTTTTCCTCTGCCTGTGGACTCACTGCCTCTGTAAAATAACTATGCCTGCTGTTTCTGTGCAGCTCTCCAGAGATATGCGCGCATTTAGACTCCCGCTATAAACATCCTTATTGTATCACGTAAAATAAACTTGAGCACGGCCCTGCACTGGAATACATATGAGCCGATTGTATCCATAAAAACTTGAATATTTGTCTCACAGGTCAGGGTGGTGTCCATGGTGACGTTTTGCCTAAACGAGCATACAGCAAGGCAAGAGTGAAGACCATTAAATACAGCCTAGCGGTCATTCTTGGTGAGCATGTCCATATTATATAACATGTACGTGCCCTTTTGCTCGTGGGACTGAGATTACACCTTGTTTGTGCACCCCAATATACAGGAATTTTACCAAGAAACACGATCCCAGATTAGCAACCGCTAAACAGTGCAGAGCAATAAAGCATAACATGTGCTTTTGGCTTTTGGTAAAGTGTACGGGTAGGCAATGTACGGCACATGTGCCGGGAGTGGCACGCAAGATGACTGCTCTGACAGTCTCTAAATTATGCTGCCCAATCAAAGCTCTTTGACGTAGAAGGAAAAACTATTATTTTGGTTTGTTTACTATATTACATTTAGCGAAGTCAGCCTATCCAATGGCACGAAGAAAGGTTGCCGACCCCTGGTAAAATAAAAGTGGTTACCAATTGCTATTGGTAATCACATTGCCAACAGCAGTTACTGGTAGTACGCTATTATTACTCCCAACTTCAATATTTAATCAGATTATCTCTTCTGTTACTTTTCACGCCGTGGTTAATTATTTGCAAGACTAGTTGTGTTTTTTTCATATTCCAATAATAAAAAAGGAGATCTTCTTTGCGATTCTTCGAAGCACGATGGTTAAATTACAGTTTCCTATTTCCTTACACAGCCCCTGGCATTTTCATTGAACTCCGCAAGGTCTTTTGAGCTGCAGAGGTTGGGCAGTAGAGCACAGACAAGGCAGTATTCCATAGTATGGTCTGCTTCTCCACATTCACAGGTGGTTGGGCCGGTCTTGTAGCCCCATCTGACCAAAGCATCTTTTGATCGTCCCGTTCTAGTTCTCAGGCGGTTGAGTGTCTTCCACTGAATCCATGGTTGTAGATTGATGCAACCTAATGTGCATTACTACCAATAAAGTACTGAGATCATCATTTATGTGTATAGTAAGCGGGTTGAATTTTTTTACAACGTGTGATATAGGATAATGTTACAATGCTTGTGAAATTGAAGCTACCACAATGGATAAATAGACATTTGATTTTGTTTCAAAATGTATTATTTGTTTAAGCAAATAAATAGCCCATCAAGAGACACATATCTAACGGATGTGCCTGGTTTTTTGCCAGCGTTTGTGCTGTGCTGGAGCCCATACTTCATGTTTGACATTCTGGACAACTTCCACCTTCTGCCGATGACGGAGGAACGGAACTACGCGATGCTCATCATTCAGAACCTGCCTGCACTCAACAGCGCAATCAACCCACTGATGTACTTTGTATGCAGCAACAATGTCTGCCATGGCATCCGGTGAGAAATGTCTGCATGCCGCTTTTGAGTTTGGTTCTCGGTGTGTATGTCAACAAGCTCCTCACTCACCTTATTGTTCTTGTTGTTAGGGTATTCTCTGTGGTGAAGTAACTGCTCAAACGTGTGGGGCAGCATTTTGACAAGGCTGACATCGGGATGGACTGCAATAATTCAGTGTCACCTCACGGTTGGAACACCCGCTGGTTTAGAGACCCGTGCGCGGCAGTCGATTTGGTGTGACTGGGCTGTCACACTTGCTCGTGGTGGGCTGTCACACTTGCTCGTGGTGGGAGGAAGTCAATTATAACCCATATGCTGGCAAAATTACCACCTAGCTCACAATTGCTGGGACCTGCACGA
>JAZEWU010000005.1:2345300-2358361 GCA_036362915.1 Geotria australis
AGGAAGGGTGAGCAACAGGGAGAGACACAGGGACACAGAGACAGGAAGACAAAGAGACAGACACGAGGGGGAAACAACGCCAATCCAAATTAAACAACAGTCTGCAAAGGGTCCATTTAGGACCTTTGTGCTTGCGTCTGCGTGTGTATGTATGTATATCGGCCCTCACCAATGCCAGCCTCTCCATAGGCGAGGTGGGGTGGGATGGTGAGCAGGCGCTTCTCCCCAATACAGGTGCCTATCAGGCCCTCCTCCATGCCCGCAATGATGAAACCCTTGCCCAGGTACGTATCATACGTATGGTTCCACGTTTGCCTGCACACAGACACACGGGGGTCATCGTGGGGAGCAGTGGCGTTAGTGGTGCGTGCACCGCTCTACAATCCTGTCATTCTAGGTTTGATTCCTCGCCAAGACTCACAACGCGACAAGAGTGGCAATTTCTGTCTTTACCCGGAGTAGGTCAACTCAGCACGAGTATGATGGCATGGGTGGGTGACCAGCACCACGCCCGGCCGCCTTTGTCTCCCTAGTGGCAATGTTTCCAAACCGCACCAGGTACTCATTTGAGGTCGAGTCGACCTAGGGGAGTCTCGTGACCGGTTCAGAAAATCGTCACTGGTGTTGGCCGTGAGCGGGATTCGAACTCGGGTCGCCGGATTTATAGCCCGGCGCGCTAATCACTGAGCTTGCCGCTCCCCGCGCGCACTCACGTGCTGTCAAAGACGGTGCCGTCGAGCAGCGAGCCGTTGTAGTGGTAGCGCACAAAGTCCCCGCTGGCGGCGCGGCGCCGGCAGGGCTCCGGGATCAGGGAGGAGCGCGCGTTGACGGTGTCGCGGGGGTTGTGCAGGTCCACGAGGCGCACCGTGAACACCAGCGTGGCGTTAGACGGAACCATGTCACCTGCATGTAACATTTTGTTACCAAACAGTTTTGCCATGCTTGAAATTGGTTCTCTTAGCCTAAAGCATTAACGATGCAAAAGATCTTTCAGACAGGTGGCATTTAGATTCAAGCACTCAACTCACAACCGGAAGGTTAATAGTACAAATCCAGCTCAGAGGATGATATCCTATCATCGTCACTCTGGGTGTGATAGAATGAATATCTCTTTGTAAGATGTAAATTGTAGGTTTCCTATGCAGTGACTGCCCATTGTTATTGTAATGTGCGATTCCTTCTATAGCCTCAGTACCACCAAAGGAGCTACCAACTGAGCAGGGAGGCCCCATGATTTCTGAGCCACTATAGTCCACCTGGCAGCGATAGTTTACATCAGCAGTTTGCAAGAAGACCACTCACCGGAGCCCTCTTCTGCATAGCCCAGAGAGGGCGGGATGGTGATCACCCGCACCTCTCCAGCACAAGCTCCGAGGAGGCCTTGGTCCATCCCTTGGATGAGCCAGCCCATGCCCACGTATGTGTTGTACGTCCCATTGAGAGCCCGGCTGCACAGACAAAAAAAAACAACACAAAAATCTGATGTAGGTTTTCACGGCTCGATTCATGATGGTTGCTCTTCAAAGCTGCTCTTTCGGGATAGAGAGAGGAGGGATAGAGAGGGAGTGCGCTCGACACGGATATCCCGAAAAAAACCAGCTTTGAAGAGCAACCATCAATACAAAGATCCCCCATTAATTTGAGGCACCCACACGGCGCCAACATTTGCCAGCCACTGCATCCTTTATATGTTTTTTTAGCTATGGGAGGAAACCGAAGAACCCCGATAAAACCCATACGGACAAAAGGAGAACACACAAACTCCACGTATATGCCAACACCGGGGTCTGAGAGAAACGGCATTTCGATCCTCTATATGTCCTGTACATATGGCAGAATTTACAAAAAAACTGAATTGAAGTAAGGCCCCAAGTCAGGAGTCAAACTCAGGCGCTTCTAGCTGCGAGACGCGAGTGTTGCCGCTGCGCCACTGCTTGGCGGGCACCTGCTGGAGACGGGTGTGCCATCGAGCAGCGTGCAGTTGTAGTGGTAGCGCACGAAGTCGGACGTCTCCACCGCGCGGCTGCAGTTGCCGGGTTCCCGGTGCACCGTGCGCACCTGCACCTCGTCAGAGGAGCTCCACACGTCCAGCAGCAACAGCTCCACGTGCATCGTCGAGCCCAGCGGAGCCACGTCCTCTGTGAAGAACACAGAGTGAAACTAACTCGCATGCGTGGAGATTGCATCGTCATCGAAAGAGCTGCTTTCGGGACAGCCGCTCCGAGCGTTCCTTCTCTCTCCGTCACGGTGTTTTGCCTCGCACGTCGGAGGCATCATCCAGCTTCGGAAGCCTGTTGATGACTACCACGTTCGGAGCCATAAAAACCTACATCAATATAGGAATGTTGTATATATTTTAATTACTGTCAGCAATTCGCATGTTTGTTGCGTCACAGGAGTCCCGTAAAGAGCTTGCAAGCTCACTGGGTATTTTTCTACTGTAATAACAAACATCTATCTATCTATGTAGCTAATACGCTCATCACTATTGCCGTCAATAATTATCAGCCACACTCTATCCACTGCTGGATGAAGGCTTCCTGAAGCCATCACCAAGCTGTCACCATCTCCCAAGGCCTCGCACTGAAATGATCGATCCACCCAGCTCCTGCACACGCGCTGATCTTGTTAGTCCCTCTACGCGATGAATGTGCTCTCGGGCATGGGCCCTCTTTGGACTGCCCCTATGTCGTTAGCCTTGAACACTGGCCATTGTTTCTTATTGCTCAAACCCGCTTACTGTTCATAACATTCAATATGTTAACTTGCACATGTTCTCTAATGTAGGTGTTCCTCTCACAGTGTAATTTCAATCATGAATATCTTCATTCCTCTTTGTGCACGTTAACCTTTTATTACATGTTCTATGTCAATGACCTGGTTATTTTTCCAGGTACAATAGAAGGTAATGTACACTAATGAAATACTTTCTTCTTCAGGCACACTGATATGTTGTTTTTAATCATACATTTCAGTGGTGATTTGGGGAGGTTCTATTGCCAGATCCTATTGTCCACAGTTAACCACAGTTAACAAATAAAATTACTCCCGTGAAATACACAGATAATAACGTCATGAATTTGACACCACTTCTGTGACACCTCTCCAACCTGCAGTCATGGATAATATGATGTATTTTGCGGTTCTGAAAAACCCCCCGATAGTGATCCCTTACGATAAGTGTGAAAAATGTCAAGAATGTAAGGTCACTTCTGAGCTGCACCTCTTATTCACAGATAGGTGCAGACAATGCTTTTATTTGCAGAGAACGGCAAAGAATTTCACTCGGGAACAACCTTGCTTGACACCGCTCACATCTCATGACATACAAATTGACAGCAGAATTGGACCATGCCTGGGATGTAAAAAAAAAAGCAAAAATGCGAGCGAACGAATGAACAGGGTGACAAGAGAGTGTCCGGAGGTGAGCGAGTCTCACTGAACGCTGGCGCCGCTTGCACGAGGTCTGGCGGAAGCACTGCGAGTCGGCGCTCAGAGACGCACATTCCCAGCAGAGCCTGCTCCAGCCACGCAGGCAGCTCGCCAGCACCAAGCACCACCGTCTCCGGCCACGGGTGCTCAGAGCTGCAATCAACGCAGCGGGGGATCGGCAAACCGCAAAGGCGCAATCAGCAGTAGCAGCCGCAGCATCGGAAGCAACGGTGACAACGACGGCTGGCATTCGCTACTAGGTGGCGGTGCTGACAGCTGGATGAATGTGCCAGGTAGCCCAGTGGTTAGCGCTGGGCTACGAATCTGGCCACCCGAGTTCGAATCCCGCTCATGGCCAACACCAGTGACGATTTTCTGAAACCGACCCTGGGCCTCACCTAGGTCGACTCAGCCTCAAATGAGTACCTAGTGCAGTGTGTAAACATTGTCACTAGGGAGACAAAGGCGGCCGGGCGTGGTGCTGGTCACCCACCCCCTCGTGTGCCGTGTCGACCTTCATAGGTGCTCGCTAACGCAACTTGCCCCTACAGTCTGTTAAGGCTAAACGGGGGATCTTTGTCTTTGTACTTTGTAGCCGTATAGATAGGGTGCATGGTCACAAGTAAACATAGTTTTCAATAGTTTGTAGAGAGACCGGAAGGCTTGCTTGCAGATCACTTGAGAAACCTAGGTGCTAGAAGTGGAGAAGTGAAGGTTTGCCAGCGGGACAAAGAGCTGCAAACCCATGTGATAGCGATCTTGGGGAATGCACGTTGCACTGGTCAGACCCAGGGGCTGATGCAAAACCTGCACTAACGAAATTTGTTAACTTCCTCTGTTGGCATACAGGCCGCTCCTGAAAATGTGCCCTCGGGCAGAGGAGGACTTTCTGTGATAATCATAGATTATTTGTAATAAATTGATGTTCCAATCTGTACTCATCGCTTTTGCATGGGCATCGAATCACAGTTCAAAATAGTGGTCATTGAGTTTCAAAATTTTGTTTTGATTTGGTGCTCATCTGACTACAGGGAATAAGAATACTTATTTAACAGAAGCGTCATAAGCTTGTCCACTTGTTATTTGTAAGCATTGAAACAATGATGAATCGAATCAATCGTGAAGCATTTACCCTATCCTCACTGAAGCTTAGTCGAACACCCAGCGGAATGCGAGGGTAAATGCAAGCTCTGCAGCCTTCTCTGTCTGCTAACTGTATGTATGTCGTACTGCGTTGGCAGCACCATATATTCATGTACGTGTCACACATCTGGTCCAGGCAGCACTGTAGCTCCGCACACACTGGGCCGCATTACAGTGCGGTTATATCATGTGGTGTAATGCAACTTGCGGCACAACCATCAGACACGCACACTCACACACAACGCACTGTATATAGGGTTCAGGAATGCTTGCTTGAACAGCCAAGCACTTTTATGCCCAAATGAGCTCTGGATAGTGCAGTACTCAATTCCAGTGGTGGAAATTCATCTTTCCTATGGCAGGAGTGAGTTCATTCCCGCTAAACTGTATCCGATTTATCCACGCCTGAGGGATGATGGGTTGAGACGTTCCCACAACTGGGAATTGAACTGAAGGCCCTCAAGCCGCGAATGGGGCACTCTGCCACATTGACACGTGGCTGGATGGCATGGTCCTGAAATGCACTGTGGTTTGGTATACTGCATGTAGTTTCGAGGGAACCAAGTGAATTCAAGAGTGCACACTGTGCAAAAACAAAGTGTCTTAAACAGTGAAAGTCTGCAAAATGTTCCTACATGCTCGGAACCAAACTGCAGCCATCCATTATAAGGGAGCCCGGCTGAGAACGTATACAAAACGAACGGCATGTCAGCCAGTGGCGTAGTGGTGAAATAATTTTGTAAACTAAGCCATACTTGTATTCCCAAACATGACAAGCTGGTAAACTCCGTAACTTGCGTTTACCCTGATCTACACTCATGTCAATCGGTTATGATTTGGAGTGGCAGCTCTAGAGGGCCACAAGTTACACTCTTGCAAATCCGTTGTGGCGATAAAAATGCACTTTACCCAGATCTCAACACTGTGGATGGCAACCAGGACCGGTGATAAAAGCCAAAAAGTCAGTCTCCTTGCTGAAACATGAACAGAGCAGTGCTCATATCCATCAGTGGTGTAATGTCCACATTCGTATGTTGGGACCAAGACTAATTTCAATGATGTTGGATCTGTGACGTAAAAATAATCCGTAAATAAATTAACGCTAAATGTTTCTGCAGGGCCATACCCAGGATGGGACGCCAGTCCATCACGGGTCACCGGGGGGCAACTTAGTCCGCGGGCCAACCAACCAATGCAGCAGCATCATACGGCGCCGGCAAAACCGCCTGGCTGCGTGTCCCAGCTAACTCGGTCGATGGCGTGGTATCGCGGGTGGGCGGGTGAGTGAGTGAGAATGCCGAGCGACGCTTACGTGGGAACGACCGGGGTCCCGTCCAGCAGGCTGCCGTTGCAGCGGAAGCGCAGGAGGTCCCCTTTGGCGACGCGACGCACGCACGGCTCGGCCGGATCACCGAGCACCCGCACCGAGAGGCCGCCGTCTCCCGCGTCCCCGGCTCCCGGCGCCCGAAGCGGCGCGTTACACACGGTCCGCACCACCTGCAGCGCGCTCAGCACGGCCACGAAGTGCACCGCGCGGGCCAGCATGCTTGCTGGCTTGTCTGTCTGTCCGGACGATCGGGTTTGTATGTCTTCCTTCTCTCCCACCCTGCGCGGCTACTAACCAGCGGCTGTTGGCTGCTGCTAATGGGGTGAGATGGACTTGAGGCCGGCTTGCTTGCTTGCTGTTGCTGCTGTCTCGCTGCTCTGTGGTTTGTTAGGTCCTCCTGCGGTCTGCTGAGTGCTGAGATTGCCTGGCTTGCTTTGGATGTGGTTCTGACCTAGAAGGTGGTGGCTGTGGGGTTCTGGTCCGTCCTGAGATGGGATGGTGGCTAGGTCTGGATGAGTTGATGCTGACAGAGAGCTGGGATGATGCTGCTTGCTGCTGCTTGCTCCGACAGGGCTGTGCGCTGGGGCTTGGTTATTGAACGCTTGCTGCCTTGAGATCTGCAGGTGCTGAGCCGGTCCTGGTGGTTAGTCTGTTATTCAGCTGCTACTTACTACTGCTTGAGCTGAGCTGGTGCGCACTCCAATGCTGGACTTAGGCAATGGCCCCGCTGGACATGGGGTCCAGTGGAGCGCATATGCTGTGCTACCTCAGGCTGCTTCTAGGCTATCCGAGTCTACCTCTACGTTGCGCTGGTGTCTTGCCACATTCTAACTGGCTCGTGGGCTGCGCTTACCGCGCTTGCGGGCTGAGTCAGGCTCTATCCCCCGCTATGCTGGGAGTAGGAGCGGCCCAATAACCCTGGTCACCGCTACCGCTGCTGGGGATGAGTCGTCCTGGAGGGGGGAGGGGCGAGGGGCGGGGCGATGTTCGGTGGGCGGGGCGATGTGAGAGGGGCGGGGCGAGCGCCGTGTACACGTGTCGCCCGCTCTTTACATTCCCTAGAGCGAACACGCGCGCCCTCCCCGCTATGCGCGTCGCCATTGGCCGGCGGCGGCACGCCGGGAGCGCGGTCAAGCCGGCGGACCAATCGTAGACGCCGCTGCGGCCAATCGAGACGTGGGGTCGCGCTACCGCAGTGGGATTTGTAAAAGAGCAGGCCCCAGGGCTTGTCCACGCCCCCGCCATGTGTTGTTGTTTAACAATACAGTGCAGTGTGTGTTACCGGGTAGTCGTACATGTGCTTTGGTGAAGAAGGACCATTGCTCGGAACGTCGCCTGTTATGTTTACATGTAAATGCAGCGTTGCTAACAAAAGATGTTCAGTGATTAATTATACGAATACTTTATGAGAATTGCTCTTAAGAGCTGCCCTTTCGCGACAGCTCTGGAACTTTGCCATGTTGCTCCACACGGCTTATCCAGAAAGAGCAGCTCTTCATTGCACCGTTATATAGCCACGTTGACACGGCTATCCCAAAAGAGCAGCTCTTCATTGCACCGTTGTATGCCACGTCGAAACGACTATCTCGACAGTGCAGCTCTTAAGAGCAATTCACATACAACGAGCCGTGAAAACCTACATGAATACAAATGCTGTACATTTGTTTTATCGAGCGTTTCATACATTTCCAACACGTGCTGCCCACACGACAGGGAAACACGTGCAAAATAAACGAAACCACTTGGTTTTTAAAAATCGTACTCAACTGAAGTCTCATCCCTGTATAGCTACCATATACAGATTAATGTAATGGGTAGACATTGTTTGGGATGGGAGAGGTGATGGAAGATAAAGGTATTATGAGGTTGAGATGAAAAGTTATTTAGAAGACAGAGATGAAAGGGATTATACAGAACGAATTTGGTCCGGGTAAAATGAGCAGATGTGCGGCTCCATGTAACATTCCGATGTTGAAACATTTTGAAACTGCACATTTTCAGACATCTCACGTTTCTAACAGCCCTCAGTTTTTACATAAAATCGCACACACACTGATAAAATCCGTGCTGGTTAAAGATCAGCGCTTAAATCAAAACGCTGATTCCTTGCTACGCCCCCCATTACTCAACTGCGCTGAGCAGTGGATGCGCCAGTACTTTAAACTATTAAAACATAAACATTTAGAACGGGGACGTTTCGAGAAAAGCTAACTTTTCATTGCACCTGTATGTGCTGAGAAGTTTTCGTTTGTTTATTAAAAACCGTGTAAATCTTGGAGGTAAAATATCTCCGATCTGGCACCACTGGCGGGGCTGACTTTTTCACGGCGTGGGAGGAACTAAAGACGGGCGGAAGAGTGGCGGGCTGGGCCGGACGCCCACCGACCCGGCCCGGAGCATTGGCCAGGGCCCGGCTACGACGAGGGAGGAGGGAGGGCGAATTTGGAGAGTTACTCCCTCCTCTAGCCAGCATCCACGTCTTCATCTCCCGTGGTTCACAGCGAAAGGTCTGTCGTGTGCCACGAAGCAGCTGGTGTTCAGGTTACAGCTAAAGCCAGCACGCACACACACACACACACTGTTAGAGAGGGCCGCAACTAACAGGCAAACACGCAAACACCGCCACCACCACCACTACTACCATCAGCAACAACAGCAACCTGCCGCTATCGTCAAAGTGCAATACAAGAAGGAGGCTCGGCAATGCCACGCTCAGAAGTGCGGTTAGAAAAACCATCGCTGGCGGTGTGGTCGGGGTCAAGAAAGTGGCCACAGTCTGGGATTTGGTCAAAGTCTCGGCTTTCGCCTCGATTGCTGGTATGGCCAGGGTCTGGGCAGGAGTCAGGAGGACTCGGGACAGCAACAACGCTGCTGTTGGCGGTGCCGCTGCTTGCTCTGCTGCTGGTGACCTTGCTGGCCACGGGCGCGGACGCCCAGTACGAGCGCTACAACTTTCGCAGTTTCCCCCGGGACGAGCTGATGCCCTTGGAGTCTGCCTACCGCTTCGGCACGGACCAGTACACGGACGAGAAGTGGCCCGAGTGCGTGGAGTACCTGGAGATGAGCCTTCGGCTGCACCGCCTGCTCAAGAACAGCGAGGCGTTCTGCAACCTGAATTGCAGCCAGCAGATCATGCACCGGCATCTGGAGCAGCTCGCACTTCACAAGCAGAAGACCGACGAGGGCCAGGGGCAAACGGACCGAGAGAAGACCTCCGAGCAAAAGCTTGAGCTGACCGAGGAGCAAAAGAACCAGCAGCTGTACATGAATGTGCCCGACGCGAAGGAGGTAGCTGGTGCCACGGACGACAAGGATAATGAGCTGGGGGAGCTCAGGACCTTTGCCATGCTGCTCAGACGGGCTCAGTGCCTCAAGAGGTGCAAGCAGGTGCTGCCCGCTTTTCGACAGTCGCTGCCCACCAGGGAACTCCTCAACGATTACGAAAACCGGGTGCCCTACCAGTTCCTGCAGCTCTGCTACTTCAAGGTGAGATCGGACTGGTCCGTAACATCATCGTGCGATAAGCCAGCGGTCAAGTGGATCTCGCCCGGTGGCACTGTGGTTAGCCCACTTACCTTGCATTTGAGAAGTTTTCAAACCGGATTTATTTAAATGTGCTATTGCTCCTGTGGGCCCGGCCTTGCCTCTTGCTCGGTTAAGCAGGGGTCTCATGCACTAGGTGCAGACTGGGGCCAAGTGAGCTGTTGATTACGTTAAATGGTGACAAATGCGCTCAAAAACATAATATGGCCCAGACTTGGAACCCGGGGTACCCTTCTTCTTCTTTGCGATTCTTCGAAGCGCGATGGATAAATTACAGTTTCCCATTTTCTTACACAGCCCCTTGCATTTTCATTGAACTCCGCAAGGTCTTTTGAGCTGCAGAGGTACCCTTAAGCCGGTAGATAGATCACCACTGATTGCATTGCGTTTATAAAATGCAATTGCTTCTTGTAGGAGTGAAATGAATGAATAAATGTGTGATTAATAGCTTGATGTCCTGAGTGCCGCTATGGGGGTCGTGACAAAGGGTCTTATTGAAGGTTGCGGATTTGGCTGAGACATAAGCCCATACATGTTGGTGTGCCAATGGGCAAAACAGCAGAAAGGTATGTATGCTTGGCTGGTTAGTGACACCTTTGTATAGGCTCTGTAATTTGCACATAAGTCATCTTTAATGGGCATGCATTAAACGCGCTAATAGGAAGGGTTTAAAATAAAAAGTAATTATAGCCCTTTGTAAATCCACTGCTGGATGATGGGTCTCCCCATATGGACAGCCATAGAGAATTTTGACCATACCGATCCACGCTAGAAAGTGCAGTTTGGTGATATCCATGGCTGGTTCAAATATCACCAGATGTTAATTATGCCTGCTAATTTAACTTTAGACATGCCGTTTATGGCGCCACGCGCTAACCACCGCCACCTTTCCACAATGAAAATATTTAGTTATTTGATGTAACAATTTAAAACTGCAGAACTGTGCTTTGGAAAGCGGAACGTTGGCACGAATTTTGAATTCAGCAATGCACATCATAGTATTATTCCTTAAATAAGTTAATTACTACCACTGTGGTTTCTTAATGCTTGCTTGTACGATGCATCACTGTCTTTGTGTCCGTGCATTTCCACGCTCAGGTTAACAATGTGCCCAAGGCGATAGCGGCTACTTACACATACCTGCGCAAGAACCAGAATGACGAGATGATGCAGAAGAACATGGCCTTCTACCGCACTCTGCCCAACATCGAGGACGAGTACTTCCGAGACCTGGAGGCCCTCGCATACGACGTGAGACCCTGCAATGCCCTACCAGGGCCTTGACCAGCATTCACAAAGTCAATGGTGCTCTGCTTATCTCCCCGTATATTCGAGTAGGGGCAAGGTTGTCTGTAGAATAGGCAATGTTAATTTTCAAAAAAGTGGTACTCATTGTCAAAGCCAGATGGCTAAACTCGCAGCCTCTTCACTTTAACTCGCAAACCTTCACAAAGTGAATTTCTCACCCAGCCTCCAGCATTGCCTAACAGTGTGACCATCAACGGTGACCAATTAATAAACGATTCTTGTCAGTGGGTTCATTTCACAGAGCACATAAGCGTGGAAGAGTCGGCCAAATACTATGTAAAAAGGCTCCTTTCAGCACCCTGTATTGGATGTCTTTCCACCAGCAGTGTGGTGTGAGCATACATTTGTAGCCCTGCACCTTTACCACCGTTTTTACACTTTGCAAGTATTGCAATTAAGCCTTGGTGTAAATCGACGATTTTCCAGTTTGTAAGAAGTCATTTCAGATAATACCTTCCATATTCTGATATTTCTCCTGCTGAATGCTACTTTTAAGCATGGAGATAATGTTACATTGACCTGAATATGTATTCATTGCAGTGGTGGCAATCATTGTCCCCTGCTCGAAACCGACATACATGGAAGCAACTAAACAATGGTGGGACTGGTGTGTGATTGTATCGGTAACCTGTCCGTTAACCCACAACACCTGTCCCTGTCCCATGACCTCCTGCAAGCAAGCCGTCAACATTTTATTTGGCCTTCTCGTGCGGCTAGTGTGGCACAAAAACTGTGGTGACATCACAGCCAATTAGCGACAAATGTTTGGTGCTGTGTGTGTGTGGATTGTCCAACAGAGCACGTTTGTGGCCGCAGCCAAGGCCTTCAATGCGGAGAACTATCAGACCTGTATCACGAACATGGAGCAGACGCTGCCGGTCTACTTCAAGGCTTACGACGAATGCTCGGCGGGCTGCGAGGGCTCGCGGGAGATCATCCACTTCAAGGACTTCTATCCCTCCATCGCCGGTAACCACCTTGTGTCCATGAGGCATGCTGTGGGTGGCTGGCGCATTCTGTGCGAGCTTGGTCTCATGCGAGCACCTATCGGACATTGTGAGAGCCCACACCCTGCCAGAGTTTGTCTACTGACAGAGTGGTTCTGGGGGAAGACTTGGTATTGTGATGATTGTGGTATGAGCCCGGAGTCACTTGGCTGTGTTCTGATTAATAATTTGCTGCAAATTGGAAAGTAATGAGTAATTTCTTATTGTGACCGCATGGTACACTCTCCAGTAACTATAAATAGCGTAGCTTTTTAGGTGGATAGTGACCTCTCTCAAAACAGTTGCCAGATACCTGCTTAGGCGCAAGTGTACGTGTTGTTTCCGGGACCGTACTAAACTAGAGCTGCCTCACATAGGACGTTTACGTGCAGCGTTTAGACGCAGCTAGCGACGAGGCAGCAATGCATACTGTTACAGATTCGACATAAAGCAATTTAATTTTCAATGTTTTTTTCTAATAATTTTCACCTTTTAAATCTTTTCCCACCCCCAAAATAGCTCTGTTATTTCTAGGATGTTGGACTGTATTTTGAGGAAATACTCTAGAAGAGTGTGCCAGAAATTGCTAAATAAATTCATTTAAAGGCAAGAGAGAGAGAGAGAATGTTAATGCTTGTGATCATCCACAGACCACTTTGTGGAGGTGCTCCACTGCAAGCAGGAGTGCGAGGAGAAACTTACGCCCGTGGTCGGGGGCTTCTTGGTGGAGAAGTTTGTGCCGACTATGTACCACTACTTGCAGTTCTCCTACTACAAGCGTGAGTGCCGCGTCTCCTGCTCTCGCTCCACACCGTCGTTCCCCGACTCACCCTCGCCGCAGCCCCTGACAGTAATCCTACGTCCTGACTGGGCCTGAGTTCAGCCCAGTTAAACTGCGTCTTCACGCTTAACCAAGTGAGGTGTGTAGCATGCTTGTGGGTCAACGAAAACTTAGATTCTCTGATGATGGGCACAGCGCTAAGAGACTGATGTCGGCGCAGTTCCATGCCAGTCCGGTTCGAGCACACTTTGCAGTGGTCGTGGAAACACGGTATTGATCTCCGCATAGTCTCAGCCAGTTGTATCCCTGTTCAGTGTTCACCCGTTGAAGTCCTTTGTCAGAATGTGCCTCTCTCTCCTCACCTGTGCTTCCAGAGGACAACTTCAAACAGGCCATATCGTGCGTTGCCTCCTACCTCCTGTTTGACAAGAATGACACCGTGATGAAGCAGAACTTTGAGTATTACCAGTTCCACCGTGATTCTCTCAATCTCACCAACGAGGACTTCAATGCCAGACCTGTGAGTGAAGTGCGCACACAG
>JAZEWU010000005.1:2358433-2372161 GCA_036362915.1 Geotria australis
ACTTGAGTCAGTGGTGGAATGCCCTACATAACAATGGCAGGCTCGAGCAATTCCACACACAACCGCTTTTGTTTTTCCCATGAAGCCGGTGCTCATTTGATTGACCCCCCCAAAAATAACGGGCCGTGCCAACCCTGGCTGTCAAGGTTTTAAACACAAATGCCACGCATCTTGGCATGGCCACCAGATGGCAGTACACTACCACAGTGCAAGGCAGGGCTATACCTATCTTGGGTACATCCCTGCCTTGCGCCCTCCGCCCTGTGTCTGCTGGGATAGGCTCCGGCTCACCGCAACCCTGTATACGATTAAGCTGTTTCTGACAATGGATGGATGGATGTTTGAATGCCAGAAATAGGTCCTTTGAAGTTCTACGTTTTCCCTTTAATACCGAGCAATGTTGTATTCTTGCAAAGGTGATCCAACAGCCTGACAGGTGCTGAATATAAGTGTGCGGTATATATCTCACGTGCCTTGCCGGGCTTCATAGGTACTCGCTTGTGTGCGCATGCAGGAAGCGCTCAAATACCACAGCCAAATGACGCTGCAAGCAGACCTCTTCCAGTTTGCACAGGAGCACTTCCAGCCAGATGATGAGGTAAGAGCACACGTAGATTTGAGTCTCCCCCATCCTCTCGTCCAACACTTTACCAACAAGTTGATTGTCACACCAGGCATTGAGACGCCCATCCATCCACGTTTGTGCACACATGCCACGGACCTCAATCAAATGGTAACAGAAAGGCAGAGAACATCCACACTATTTTATGCTAAAAATGACACGAAAATAGCTTTTCTGCCGACATGTGACTTGCGTCCAATGAGGTTTTGAAGTTTAATTTGCCGATCGGTCTTAGTTACTCGCATTCACTAATTATCTCAAGAGAGAAACCTGGTGTGGAGTTAAACACTGGGATAGATGCAATTACACGTGTAAACTAAAGTCAGCGTGGGTACTCTTCGTTAAATATGAACAGTTCCCAAGTATACGGTAAGTGTGAATGTTTATTAACGCACAATTTGTCTCCGAGGTTGTTCAACGTAATTAACTAATTTCGCTCTTGCCATGATGAGATCTACTGGTTGTAAAAATGATAATTAGGAACAAATCTGTGAAATCGCTCGAAAGATGCAGAGAGATTTAAAGTGTAAATAAAAGACTCCCAGAGTCTCTGATCTCGTACAGTAGCAGTGGCTCATCGACGAGAGGGCACAGCGCAACAGGCATGTACAAACAGTTTTGAAGTTGGACGGCAATGAGCCTTGAGGCGGCCCAAGTCATGTGTCTAAAGGAGCTATGAAGGCTCTACATTGAACAGATACAGTAGATGGCTTCCCCATGTAAAAAAATATGCTAGGCAATTCCACCCCTTCCATGCCCATACAATTGTTTTATTGGCTGGAGTGGTTGGTATTCATGCCAATCAAGCCCAGTCTCTGTTCAGTACATTTAAGCTACATGATGCTTTATTACTTGAAAGCATAGCTCTGCTGCCCCTTCTTTTGCCACTGGAGGGCAGCTGCTGCCTGCTACGCAGTGACGTAATTCCTGAGCTGTTGGTCAGCGCGTGTGCGGTCCACACACACAGATACCGACAGAGTTCTGCCAGGTAGGCTTGTGAGTTGATATCGCACTATTCCAGCCCGTGTTCAGATACAAATTACAATTGATGGGCAACATAACTGGGAGTTGATCACTGGTCACAAGGATATCAGCACACTGCAAAACTGCCCCCCCACCCCCCCTTTCACAAACACACACAAATACATATGTTAACAAGTACACTAACCCATAGAGGCACTATTAAAATGCCTGTATTAATGTGTGCATTCACAAACTATTGTTTAATAAATTGGGTTTTTGCTATATGTAAGTAAAGACTTATGGAAATGGGCAATGCCCTGCATTGTCATCATGGCCCAATTTATTTATCTTTCTAAACTAAACAACTGTATAGCCACGAAAGGCACATTTAAAGTAGCTGTATGCCCAGCAAATATTGACGTAGCGCTGTCTCTGTCAGTCCTGATTCGGCAGTGGAAATTCCACATTCCCATGATGGGATGTGCCTTTCTGTCTATAAGATGACAACCACTGCTGGTTATGAAGAAGTGCTTTTCATAAAAGCCTTCTTACGAAGCATTGATTGGTCAGCTGAGATATGACCAGGCTGCAACTCATCCAAGCAGCTCACCTAACCATTCATTTAGTTCACACTCAGTTTTTTTTGCATCCGATAAATACGGTGATGTTAATGCACACGATATGTTTCTGCTTGTGCTGTCCAATCTTTTGCCTTCAGGCAGAAGTGGTGGAATTTATTGACGATGTGCCAGTGGCAGGGCAAGGCAGCTAATCTTTGTGACAGAAAAAACAATCCTCAACTCCTTCCCAGCGTAACTGCAAATACTTGCGTCCAATGCACACCATGCCATGATGTCACCTTCCACTCTAACTGCTTTTGCTTTTATTGCTTTTTCTAACCTTTTTTTCTCAGCTGCCTTTTTACATAAACACACATTTGACTGTTACAGCCCATTCCATATTAGAGGAGCGAGGCACGTCTTTGGAATTTGAACCATAATGGTTGTTGTATTATCTGAAATGTTACTATAATATCCTTTGCTAGGTGGATGGATTTTGTTAGCTGTGGCATGTCATGTTATTTTTTTATCGTACAATTTTATAGCTTAGTTTAAATGTTGGTTGTGCTTTTTAGATGAGTGAAAATATTTAAATAAAGTTAAATTCAATGTGTAAGCCCACCAAACCATTACCGTATCCAGTGAGCCAAGGTCTCTCCATGTAGGGTATCGGATTAAGTGTTATTGCTGCAGTTACTTTTTGAGATGTACAACAGCAATTGGTAGTTACACTACTTGGCAACGATTGTTGACTGATATGGAAATAAAGATATATATATATAGTATTTGCAAATAAATTGAACAACGGATCACAATACCCTAGATTTAATGAAATAAATAATGACAATAATTTTTGACATTAAAATTTAACAGTCTTTAGAGAGGTCCACAGCCTGTAAAATCTCGACTATAATACGAACTTTCTTTCACCAAAAAGTCCTCTTAAAATTAGGGTGTGTATTATACATAATTGTAACTTTTTTGTTGTCTATCAGTGTTTTACTTCAAACGATTATAATTGTCTCCAAAAACTACCGGTAAAAGCCTCTCTCCATCACTTAACGATATTTGAACTCCCGACTTTGCGAATATATGAAGCTGTCTAACTACATTGCCAGCTGGTGAGATTTATGTTCCATAATGAAGTGTGAAGCGAGTATGCAGAAACAGTCCACACTTTTACCTGATAATATAATGTATGTTTTTTCCCCATAATATAGTACGGACCAAATGTCACAATGAGCACTGCCATATAAATATATGCATGGTCATATTTTGGGCCATTAAACTTTTTAATATGAGAGTAATTGAGAAATGTTGAGGACACAGTTCAAAACATCATTTTATTGATCTTAATATTATGCAAGTTTGTGTTTGTAAATGACATAAGTGGTGTACACTTTCAGTCTACAATTCATTGCTGCTATCTTGTCATCGTTCATGTTAGCCTGTGGTATTTTTAATGTTTCCATGTTCACGTCTTTCTCCCGAAGATCAGTATAATGTAAAGTGATTAAATCTCACAGAACTCTGCCTCATTTCACTATTCCTACACCACACAGCTGCCCTGTCTGCCAGCGCCATATATGGAATGCAACTTTCGCTTGCCGTCAGTTGTTGCCAGATCTGGTGGGGAAAGGGGTGATAATCTTTAGACCAGTGGAGAACAAAACTCTGCAAAAAGTCCTGGTAAAAAAGACAAGTCAAAAAGTCCCCCAAGCCTCTTTTAGGAAATGTGTTGGCTTTAAAAGTGTCAAGTCCATGTAATTTTAGAGATGATAAAAAAAAGTTATCTCATGTCCGTGGCATTACACGAACATTTAAAGAAATTACCAATTATTTGCGAGTACTGCAAATGACTTGTTGGGAGCATTTCTGTCACTGAGTGACAATTCAAGTAAAATAGATTTTTAAAAGATTTCATAGACTAATATTTTAATTATAAAAACGACTAAATGTCGCATGCTCTCAAGGCTACAGAAATCGGGAAAACAATTTGTGAAATCGGTAGTCTAATGTAACATTTAACAAATATGAAAACGGGGATAACGTTCATTTAAATTTGCATGAAAACATTTCATTTTGGAGGCAGGCTGTCATAGGTATAGGGGAAGAGGTAACTCTTCAGCCAGCACGAAGATAGTCGGCGGACAAATTAGGCAATATAATCATTTAAGGGTATTTCAGCGGTAGCAGGGGAACACCGGGAAGGTCTCTAGATCTCGTGGTAAACCGTCAGCTCTGGCAACGCTGCTCACAACTCTTCAGGGCCTGCGCAGTGGGCACGTCGTGTTCATTTATCCACCAGGGACAGGCGACTTGCGCCAGCATTGCACGTCTGTCTTCCCCGTGTGTGTATTTTTTTTCTGTCACAACTGATTGGGGCCCTTTGCTCGCATCTCTGCTGCCCAGATGGAAATAGAGGATGGGGTAGCCGGGGCAGCGTCCAAAGGAGAAGAAAAAGACGGTGTTTCCGACGCCGAGTTTGAGGGAGAGGGCGACTATGAAGAGGGCTTCTTTTCTGATAAGTGGTTGCAGGGTTTGCGTGAGCGTGGAGACGTGGGCGAGCGGGACAGCTACACCTAACGGACACGCGTGCGAGTCTAGCGCGGCCTCATGTCAAATCGAGAATGGTGCGCCCAACATTGTGGTCCGGTGATGCTCACTGTTTACTCCTGCTTGGTCCGAGATTTACTCCCCGCTGGAGGCGTCGTTATTCACCGATGCAATCACCACGTACCGCCATAGGCCACAAGAGCAGCGGGGTGGAACTGCTGTCCATTAGTGATTTTGAGATCGCCGTGGAAATTTCACAGTTCCACATTCCAATTCTATATAATTGACCTCAAATGACCTGGATTTGAGGTTGCAAAATTCTGTTTGTGAGTCGAGCAGTCTCTAACCGTGCACCACTGAGCAAGATAATGAATGGCCAAGCTGTTGTGTGCCTTTCCCCATTCCAATTTGTTAACGCGACATGAAGCCATGTTCATTCGTATGTCGGGCAGTGGCAATGAAAGGCACGTTGTTGTGCATGAGATTCAAGATTTGTATTTAACTATCTCTTTTACTGTCCTGAAATACATTTGAAAAGAAATATGACAAAGATATTATGGAGATATCAAACTTTAACGGTTGTGTGAAGTTGACTTCGTATACTTTATTCTGTGTACAGAGATGTGGATTATTTGCATTTCATCCATGGTACCGTGTGATATTTGTGAGCATTCTGTATTATAGTTTTACAGCATTCATGTGTGACCTATGTGTTGTGTTCTTTCATCAAAGTAATTATTTCGTTTTCCTAATATTTCCAATTTGATCCCAAGTGCTGTAGAGTTTCATATGCTAAAATGCATACTCCTAAACAATGAATGACAATAGAAGTGTTTTAGCATTTATACTGAAGCTGTGATAAGGTAATCACCTACAAAATTACACTTTATATTTTTATACATTTATACATACCTGGTGCTGCATTGATCAGTGGCTTATTTTAGCGCCTCTGATATTTACTAATGACGATCCTGTAAGCTGGATTTTTAATCATAGCTGGGCTGGCTCCTTTCCATGGATGTGTAAACGTCTGGACTAAACGTGGAGAAATCAGTTTCCTTCTCTCCCACGAAAGAACAATCGTAGATGTCCCATAATGGCTGTCATGGAGTCAGCCACACTGAGATCCCGGGTTCTAAGCTTAGGTGCAGCTAATACATTCTCAAGAAGAGTTGATTGTATAGTCACTAATGACTGCTCAAAATTTGCAATCAGGTTTGTCCTTAAATAACATTTTCCCTGCTCTCAAAACAAATCCTTTCGATGATTGACAATGCGACATATATTCAATATAGGATGTCGATCAGCGCAGTCCAGTGCTAAGTGAGAGAGACCTCTTTAGGTTACTCAACAAATAGTTTAGTGGCGCAACCTTCCAGGCCCGTTCTGTGACCTGACGTTATGCTCTGCTGACTGTGAGAATTACAAACCGCACACGTATCCTTACTCTGACCCTCGTTTAATAATTGGGGATTCATATGGTGATGCGGTATCCAGCTAAAGAAAAGTAGCACAGTTGGAGTTGGTGAGCTTATAATTGCATATTGCTTGAATGTGTTTGTTTTTTTCTACATAACCGAACAATTCTAGTGTTTCCAGTTTTGAATTGAAAACATTTCTTATTAAAAGTAACTTCAGCCTAAGAAGTAAATCGCCGTTAATTTTCTTATCACCACCCACTAAAATGTTTATAGTCTCTCAGCATATTGGCCTGTCACACTTTTGTTAACCAGCAGAATCTTTTAATGTGCAAATTCTGGACCTATTTTCACCGTCTGTGGCTCTTGAGCGAAGGCAGATAGACAAAAGACATTTCTGTGAATATACAGAACGAAATGTGACTTATTTTTTACATATTACCCAGTATGCTCCAATACAGATTATGTTGAGGTTTCAATCCAGCCTAATGTTCGTTTAATATCTATAATAATATACCCATCACTGCTGCCATTAGAATGTGTGTACCAATGCACGGACTCATCTATGCAAGTCTATTCTTGGTCGCGCGATACATCAATTAATGCATGGGAGAATTGATTACTTGCGCAAATAGTGTTTGTAGGCTAATGATGTGGACCCTGCTGTAAATAAATGACATGGGGGGGAGAGAAACAGTGCAAACAAGACAGGGAAAATAAAGATAGGGGATTTAATCCTGATCCAAAATCGCGACAATTTCCTCAAATTTCTGGCGGGGCCAATCACTACATGCATAGCTATTAACGATACTGCTCGAGACTCTTGAAGTTTTTGGTGTGTTTCATGCAATCTTATCTGTTAGAATATTGTAAAAACACTTAAGGAGCAACACTGAATACACGTCCACCACAACTACAGCACCATTTATTAAGCTCATCAGTTTCAGCAAACATTTCAAGCGCTAACTCAGTATTGTCTTCTGCCTTAAAGTTGTTAAACAAAAAAAACAAGCAAAAATACAAAATGAACGTGAATTTTTTTGTAACTCAGAAATTGCTAATATTTACACTAGCAATGGCAGTTCATTGCTTTTAAAAAAAAGTGTGCCTTTTTTTCTACATTTCTATCACATTGTTGCAAATTCTGTAACTATGCCGGCTCATGACCTGGTCACATTGCTGTTAATTACGGTGCTTTAACGGAAATAACGGAAGATTATAGTTGTAACTGCGGCTGCTTCTTCTAATCAAATATTCGTGCCGACTCAACTATTCATTGGCAGTGATAGAGGTTTAAGTTCTTGACCCAGTGGCTGAGGTGCCAACATTTTAATGAAAGGAGACATCTGGCCAGGTTCTGAGCTACCACTGTAATTCGCACATGCATTATACTTTGTGAAAGCTCGGATCCATTAGTTGACATGTTCCTCTTGGATGTTGTGTCGTCATTGTCAAGGAATCGGTTCATTAAACAATACCACATAGTATTCGGCGACAATTATACTGTAAGCATGCTGATTGTCAACATTTAAATGTGTCGGGATTGAAGGCAGTTTTACTATTCAGGAAAAGTATGACCGTGTTAGGCTTTATGGCCAGTTTTTAAGGTTAGGTTTAAAGTCAAGAAATGGCCAGGTTAAGGATAGTCTTTCTACATTGAGGATATTATTAACACCCCAGGAGAGACTTTCACTTATATAGACGAGTTATAAGCAACACTGAGAAACGTAAATCACCACACTGTGCCATGCCGTTTGTGCAAAGCCCAGCCTTTCGGCAGCTTGTGCCTTCGTATACTTTGCGGTGGTGAATATATTTGTTCAAATGGTAACAAAAACTGCGTCTTGGAATCTGTACTCCTTGTTTTACCTTATAAATGTGTCCTCCTTGTCTGTGAATCTTAAAGCATATTTTAAGCTGGTGTCTTGTGCCAGTATCCTACTGCCGAATGAAATGAAAACGGGCCTCCGTGCCCTGTGCTTCACATGATCCCATTTCTGGTGCCTTGCGGATGTTCGCTGCATAGTTTTTAGTTTGCTAATCCAGAGACTGCCTCTTGCATTACATTTGTTCGTGTTTCGTTATTGTTTTGCATGACAATAAATATGTTGTTGTTTTTAAGCAATGTTTTTTTAAAAAGTGAAATAAATTTAGAGTGAAAATGTTTGGTCCTGTTGTATTTCATTTCTAAATTGAAGTCGCTTCAATAACAATGATCGAAAATCACAGACCAATTAGTAGCTCGAACTGTCACAATTAACACTATCTTATTTATCATGTTATGATCTAGCCTTTTCTGGATGAAGGTCACCTCACTAAGTCACCATTTGTCGTCTTGTGATTAAACAATCCATATCGCGTTTGTACACGACCTGATTTCATCACTCTTGTGGCGGTTGGCCCTGCTGGGTGTTATTTCGCTTGCCTGGCCATCCGTCACAAGTCTTCTCTGTCAGCCATCCACATCTTGTGGTGTATCATGCCCAACCCCAATTTCTCTTGAGTCGTTCACTAATTGTCATGTACCGCTTAATCCTGTACAGGGTTGTGGTGAGCCGGAGCCTATCCCGGCAGACACAGGGCGCAAGGCAGGGTTATACCTTAGGATGGGATGCCAGTCCATCACACTCTTTCGTCAATACTTTTCTAATTTGTGCTTGTGTCCCACCACCTCTCAGTGTAACACTAAGTATGCCTTTGCATTCTTCCCAACTTTTGGTACATTTCGGTAAACTAGAATCTTCAAATGCACATAAAAAACCTAGTGTATATTACCAGCTAATACATGAATCCACATGGACAATTACCCCAAAAAAACATTTATGATAATATTTGTTTAGTGTGCCTACCATTCAAACAGAAAGCACATTGTATTGATGTAGGATTTCACGGCTCGATTCATGATGGTTGCTCTTCAGAGCTGTTCTTTTGGGATTGCCGTGGCGAGCGTTCCTCCTGTTCTTTACAACACTCGCCACCGCTGTCCCGAAAGAGCTGCTCTCAAGAGCAATTATAGTGGAGTATGGCAATTTGTTTTAGTCCTTACACGTTACATGAACACTTTGGGAAGCTACGTAAAGTTTCTCGACAAAGGTGTCCCGAGTCAATGAACCGTGATATAAGGTGGTTCCTGGTCATCGGACGTCGCTCTTTCATTGAGCACCAGCAACAGCGGCAGAAAAACTTCGCCACAGAAGGAAAATTGGAAAACCCCCAAAAATATAAATTGAAAAAATCGTTCCCCTCTTGAGAATGTCACAGTGTACCCTGTAATTATTAACAAGCCCCTCGCAAGCAAGTGTTCTTAATGACATGCGTTCGCCAAACCCATTAAGCTGGCTGTAATGGAAATTTGAGAGCAGTTCTATTCACAGTACGTTCGACTGATTTGGCAAGCACATGCGATGATCCACTCTGCAGTTCATTTGGCTGCACGCCTTCTCAACAGAATGCGTAATGAAAAGGCTGAATAAAACGTGTGCATTTAACAGTATTACAACTCTGACATAAATCAACTATACGTCTAACAGCCTACGAGATTTTTTTTTTTATCTGTGATGCCCACTTCCAACAGAAATATATCTGAAAAATAACATGGGCCTTGACATTGAGTTTGCCTGTTTGGGATCCTAGCTCGGCAATGGAAACAATGGGGCATGTTTGTAAAATTCACTGCCAGTGTCCACCCTACCCAGCGATATCAATGGGTATGCTTATCTCATCTACCACTTAATCCTGTACAGGGTTTCAATGATCCGGAACCTATCCCGGCAGACACAGGGCGCAAGGCGGGCTATACCCAGAATGGGACGCCAGTCAATCATAGGGCACCGGGGCACTTTAGGCAGCAGGCCAATTAACCTATGTAGCAGCATGTCTTTGGACTGTGGCAGGAAACTGGAGTGCCCGGCGAAAGCCCACGCGGACACAGGGAGAACATGCAAACGCCACAAAGAAAAGCACCCGAGCCAAACGGGTATGCTTCGGTAAGTAAATAAGCAGATTGAGTTTGGTGAAGTAAAATGTGGGTACTCCCACCCCTTCCTCGACGTCTGGCCAGCGTGGAAGAGTAGGTTAGATTATCCCTGTACTTATAATCCTTTATTATTACTCTGCTTTCTGTATGTAACTATATTGCCATTAATTAGCATGCAGAGTTTGGTGTAAATATGTTTTACATATTTTAGATTTTTTTTTTAATTGTGCTAGTAGATTGAGTTGTAAGACAACGGCAACTATAATAAGACAGCACTTTAGTTTTGGAGATTAACCTGATGTGATTATGAATGCAATCGAAGTACATTAGCAAAAAAATAATAAATGGCATTACATCTTTACGACTTGCGAACCTGTAGAATAATTACAAATACAATTACTGATGACCGATAAATCAGATTAATTAAGTACTGTACTGTTAAATCACTTTGAAAATATAACTAATCACTGCAAAGGCATAAGATCTCCCCTACAGCCTTCACATATTTTGGGGCAACTGATGTTAGTGAGCACCTATGAAGGCCGAAAAAGCACACGAAGCGGTGGGTGGCCAGCACCTCGTCCGGCCACCTTTGTCTCCCTAGTGATTATATTTTCACATCGCATTATGTACTCATTTGAGGCTGAGTCGACCTAAGGGAGGCGCAGGACTGGTTCAGATAATTATCACCATTTTTGACTGCGATCAGGGATTGAACTCGGGTGGCTGGATTCGTAGCAAACTGCATTTACACCCGCTCTTTACAAGTGACCCCTGTGGTTGCACTATGGTGAAAGTGGCTTTTGGGTGTGCGGGGAAGCAGGGCCTCAGCAGTATGCATGATAAAACGTACTCATTTAGAATTTGTTTGTCATTTTGAAGGTGTGCAGCCCGGTTCTTTGTGTTTCTTTACCGGTTGTTGTTGCTGAAAATATAAATAAAATAAAATTTCTTTAAATGACAACATTTTCCAGCCTTGGTGTGAGATCCAAGAAGATACTGTGAAGAAACTAAGCACATCAAGCACCGGAAAAGCTTTTTTTCAGGAGCTTGAATAGTGCATCCATTCATATGGCATCGACAGTTATGATCATGACATCACAAACTGGGTTTCCAATTAACTCCGTTGTCATTGGATATATTTTTGTTCTAGAAGATAAAAATAATATTTTTTATCGATAAGTGTTCCCAATATCCATATTCTACGCATATACAGAATCAACATCTCCACTATCTTCACAAGCTACTGAATACATGCATTTAGAATGCAGTGATTATGTTTTGAGTCATAATTATGGATGATGGATTCCACACAATAACAATCGTGATATTAATCACATTCAATCATTCATTATCAGTACCCGCTTAGTCCTGTAGAGGGTCGTGGTGAGTTAGAGCCTATCCTGGCAGACACAGGGTGCAAGGCAGCGTTATATCCAGGATGGTATGCCAGGGGCAATTTTGTCAGGCCACTTGACCTAGGCAGCATGTCTTTGGACGGTGGGAAGAAACCGAATTACCCAGCAAAAACCCACATGGACACAGGAGAATATGCAATTTCCATATCAAAAGGCACCCGAGCCAGGAATTGAACCCAGGTTTTTCTTGCTGTGACACAGCACCGCTACTCACTGCACCACCGTGCCCCGAACCCCCACAAGTAACTTCATATAGATTTGATTTTACTGTGTTGCATTGGCTCAAATTTCCTCTTGGGTCGACTTATAAAGTTCAACTGTGCAACCGTGCCACCCCATTAATCACATGACTGTAAAAACAAATCATCAATCACAGTGGCCGCTAAAGAAGAATAATTCGGTTTTAGGAACATACAGGTTACTTAACTTGTGAAAATAAATGTTCATTCATAATAAACCTTATTTATTTCACCTACTTAAAGGAATCCCAATAAGTCACGTCCGTGAACATCAACAAGGTGACGGTCCCGCGACCAGGGAATACTCAGCTGCCATCACCACATCCTGGTGCCACGCGGTTGGTAACTACAATGCACACAGTCGTTGGGCACTCCGAGCCATTAAAACATCGATTTCTATAAACATTACGCAAATACGGTGAACGGAACATCAAAGCCGTGATGCCGCCGAGCTCCGGACACAGCACGCGCGCCAACGTCGGGCCGATGCTCGCTAAAGCGGTCGGAGAACCGCTCGGCCAACGCCGGCCCGACGCCGGCCCGTCGTGCCGCGCGTACCGGGCCCCGCGGGCGCTCCCTCACACAGTCCGCTGCATCTCGATGCTCTCGCTCTGCGCCGCCTGGCCCTTGCCGTTGAGCTGGCACTCGGCCGAGCGCTGCCTCTTGCGCAGGCACCACAGGCCGAGCACGACCAGGGCCACGAGCGCGCACACGGCCACCACGGCGCCCGCCGCCACCACCAGCGTGCGCTGATGCTGCTTCTGCTGCCCGCCCAGCGCGCACAGCGGCCCCACGCACGACGGCGGCGTGGGCGACGCGCGGACGCTCTGGCCCGCCTGGGCCGTGCGGGCCTCCGTCGCGGGCTCCGCCGAGGGTCGGGTCACGGGCCGCCCGCTGACCGGGTTCGTCTCCGCCCGGCGCCGCTCGCTCGCGGCGGTGGGGCCGGGCGGCGTCGCCCGCCCGGTGCCCGCGCCCTCGGGCCGCGCGGCCGTGCCGCTGTGCCGCGCCGTGGCGCGCGGCGGCGAAGGCGGCGAAGGCGGCCGCGGGGACGCCGGGTTGCCGCCGACGCGCGTCGCAGAATCGCTCGGCCCCGGGTAGAGGTCCGGTGCGCTTGTGGAGGTGACAGGGGAGCCCGCGAGGAACGGACGGATGTCCCGAGTGACGGGCGTTGAGGACGAGTCTTCGACGGAATATGGATGGAGATCGACGGGTGTTGCGTGCGGCGGAGATTCGTACGTTGGAACCGCGTCCGTCAGGCGCTCTTCTTCCTGAGACGTTCTCGGTGTCAATCTGTCCCCACGCAGCCAGGGGACGTTTAAGGGCATTTCTTCGGTAACCGTGACACTCCTGTTGTCTTCCCAAACCCTGGTGCTCAAACCTCGTGAGCCCGTTTTGATGCCAACACTGTTGGTGCTCAGTGAAAAGTAAGGAGGGCGTCTGCTTCCGCCCTCTTCGTGCTCCTCTTCGTGCTCCTCTCCCTCCTCCACCTCCACTAGCCTATCGCCTTCGACATTTTCCTGTACAAGCTCTCCTAAGTGACCGTGCTCAGGTTCGGTGGAAGCAGCGAAGAACGGGATCTCCTGATCGGCCGCATGAGTCTCAGGCAGCGGATCGAGCAGGCCCAGTCCTGGAGGAGTCGGATTCTGAGACCCCTGCGTTGCCTCGAGTTGACCGGCCCAGTCCGCCACCGCGAAGTGAGGTGGCGCCTCCTCAACGTTGTAGTCAAGCTGGATGGCGACGTGTTCTGTCGTGGGCAGAGAAAAGCAGACACACATTGGGCTGTGTCGTTTGGCACAAGTAGTATCTTAGGGTGGCAGGGTGGCGCAGTGGTAACATCCGCGCCTCATAGAAAGAATGGTCTTGCACGAGGCGGTTCAGTTCCCGCCTTGGGCGCCTTTCTGTGTGGAGTTTGTGTGTTCTCCCCTTGTTCTGCGCGGGTTTCCCCCGGATTCTCCGGTTTCCTCCCATAACTTAAA
>JAZEWU010000005.1:2381440-2405799 GCA_036362915.1 Geotria australis
TCACTAAATTTTAATTGAAAAATAGTCGGGCTTCTCAATGCATGACATTAGCCAGGGCCACAGTAGTGAATGATGATGAAGCTTGAGAATCACATCTTAGAAATATTCTAAGATGTGATTCTCAAGGTCACATTATCGTTTAAGGGATGGCTTTACTTTTGTGATTATAAAGTAACTAAGTTGATCTCACATATCGATGCACATCATTGTAGCTGGAGCTAGGTGATGAATGCTAATTAGACTTGAGAATAGTTCCGAGAGGTCACTGTGTAGATTCCGTGGGTACACCTTCCAACAGCTCAGGCAGTGCTTTTTACTGTCCCCATCACACAGAACACTTGTGGCACTGTGGTTAGAGTGTTCAACTGGCAAAGTCATAAGTGCAAATCCCAATTAGTACCACTGTGACGAAAACAGTAGATGTGCTATCAAGAAACTAGACCCCCTTACAGGAATGTGCGACTTGTGCCGGTAGATCCAGACCACTAACAAAGATTAGCACTGTCCCACAATTTATTTTGGCGAGAAATAACTTTAATTTGACAATGATGGCGCTGGTTTCATAGTCGTTAGCACAATCAGCACGGAACCACTGCTTAACAAGGCAACCACTTCCAATTCACAGAATTTCTGGGTAATTTTTAAGATGACTTTTAAAAACCTTCCCACAGTGAATCCACGACCCGTGATATAATTAAAAACTGTCGGCCATTTCACACCCATCATAACGATCCTCTGCTCAAGTGAACATGAGGCAGTGTTCATTTGCATTGAAAGCCCAAAGCAAGCTGTCGAAATTATACATTTTGCTTGACATGGGTCACTGTCTGCTTTCAGCTTCCCAGAGAGGGCTGTTCCTTCGATTGATCCCCAGAGGAAATTCAACTTGAAACATTTCAAATAAGACTAGAGCACTTTACCACAGTACCAGCCGATTGGATAAGAATATCATGATCTATGTCCCATAGTCCTATTTTATCCACCTGCCTGAGCCACCTGAAACTGGGAAATCTCAGGGTGAAAGTTCATCGCTTCTCAAGCCGTAGTAGCCTCAAGTCACGACCGCTGCACTGAGAAGAAGATTCCGAGCGATTGTTAGTTATCGCATAACTTCACGAATCTCAAGCCCGCCATCTCTTATCGATTCACTCACCTCCGTTAGCAGAGGAGACAGCACCGAGGCTGCCCACGCAGGTCAGCCACACCACGAAGCAGCAGCGAGTGCCGGCCATGTCTGCAACACCAGCTGCTACACGCGGCAGTGTGAGAGTGTTCGATGCGTGCTCACTCACGGCCAGCCACCAACGTCTAGCACCGCCTTGCAACGGCCAGAATTAATGAGCCCTGCAAGGGTGGCATGAAGCTATGCCCTGTGTGGGTGGGTGGCTGTGTCTCGGTAGGTGGGTGGGTGGTTGCGTCGGTGGGTGAATGGGTGTGCAAGTGGGTGGGAGTGTGGGTAGGTTTCTTTAAAAAAATGACACCAACCAGAAGCAAGTGTTGAGGAGCAATGTGTTGCAAGTAATTCTTACCCTTATTACCAGACAGGTGCGAACTGTTCCGTAGAGAATTATTCCTCTCTCGGCGTTAAATCGCATCTTCGGTCGTTGTTTCGTGCCCTATTTTAGCGATGTTCCACAATTGTTTCAAGTACAAAAATGCAATCGGTTTTCAGCACTAATTTGGGCAGCAGCAAACGCATGCACATCACACGTGAACCAAACAAACATGCATAGTGCTATTACCGTTTTTTTCCATGGTTATGTCAACGAAATGTATAATAATTAGAAGAACGTTTACACTGATGCAATTAAAGAATTAAATAACAATGCTTTAAACATACTGATTACTGTAGCGTTCTGAAAACCTGAACACATCAGTAGTCAGCACACACTTGTCAAGAGGCACCCTTCAAACACTGGCAGTTTGAGACATTAACAGACAGCGATCCCTCATATAGCCTTAACAGATGTTGAGCCAAGTGCTGTTAGTGAGCACACATTAATGCCAGCACGGCACACGAGGGGGTGCTGTGGCCGCCACCGTTCCTGACCCGCACCAGGTATTCACTCAAGACTGAATAATCCTGAGCGACGCTCCGATCGGTTCCGGTATATATTCGCCATGACCGGGAGACGAACTCACATGATGATTAAAAAAAATCATTAATTAATTGGCTGATAATATCATAATATATAGGACGCAGTGTGTGGCAATAAGTTGGCGCCGGCTAAGCGTGTGGCTGCCTTCCCCACCTCCCCGCCTCTGAGTCGTTCTCCCTTCGAATGAATTACCTTCGAAATCGAATTAATATGTGCCCGTTATAAATTGTATTTATTTTAAGCAGCAATTGAATATGTTGGCGTTATAAACTATATGTATTATTAGTGAATATTATATAGATGATGACGTTTATTATTACAGCAGAAAACACCCGGTGAGCTTGCAAGCTCTGGAAGCGGGATTCCTGCATTGACACACCAAACTTACGAATTCATCTCAGAGAGCCAGGCTCAGGTGGTCAAACTTAGGCTCACGGCACAAGGGCTGAGCTCATGCTGAGCGTGTGCTCCTTGCAGTTGGCACGGCTCTGACAGCAAACGCCGGCACTTTAGATACCTTTTCCTGGGCAAGGCAACCTCGGGAAGTTAGTGAATGTTGGCAGCCGGCACCCCTCACCAATAAATGCACAGTGCATTGTTGATGCAATCTGGATGGGTGGAACTGTGATTAGAGTGGTTGACTCATAATTAGAAACTTGGCAGTTGAAACCCCGACTCAGTAAATTAGTGGCTTCGTCGTGGAGACTCGACGACAGCGCTCGTCCTACGGAGCCAATGGCCACAGTCATAGAAACGTGGAGTTTTCACCACTGCCTCAATAACGCCGACAAAGACAAGCGGGACAGCAATGTGTGTATCAGCCTGGAGTCACCTTGACAGTGACTTGCTGAAAATGCCGACAAGGACAATGGATTGTTTTATGTTTGAAAGCAAAAGTGGGAGAAATATTTGCATTTGAAAGGCAAATGCTCAAACCCCAGATAAATAAGTCAGACAAACTATTTGCTGCTGGCAGAGCAACTCATTCAAATTGGAAGGTAATGAAATTTAAATCAATGTCCAGCCTCAACTCAGGCCATTATCTCTACGTGCGAGACAGACAGTACTATTTTGTGGAAAGTCGTTAGTGATTTTCCTATGGATAAACTGACCTCTATGGTCATGAGCTTTGGGTAATGACCGAAAGAACGAGATCGCGGATACAAGCGGCAGAAATTAGGTTTCTCTGCAGGGTTGCTGGGCTCACTCTCCGTGACAAGGTCGGGAGCACAGAAATCCGGGACAACCTCAAAGTAGAGTCGCTGCTCCTTCGGATTGAGAGGAGCCAGTTGAGGTGGTTCGGGGATCTGGTAAGGATGCCCTCTGGGAGGCTCCCTCGGGAAGTCTAGCAGGCACGGCCCACTGGGCGAGACGTAGAAGCCGACCCAGGACACGCTGGAGGAACTATATCCTTCGGCTGGCCTGGGAAAGCCCCGAGGCACAGCTGGAATCTGGAATCTGTTGCTGAGGAAAGGGATGTCTGGTCCACCCTCCTTGGACTGCTGCCACCGCGACCCTCACCAGGACAAGCGGTTTAGAAAATGGATGGATGGATGGAATGTGGTATTTCAACTGCTGGTTTAGGGCCACCCACCGAGATCAGTGCCGCACCACGCTTGATTGCGCAGAGGTACTTTGAGGGACCTCACACACAATGGACCCCATCTCTGGCTGACCCACCAACCCTGTCTCCAAATCAGTCTGTAACAGTCGCCACGTAGTCGTTAATGTAGTATTGTACAAACGGAGTAACGTGATGAGAGCAATTTCCGTTGTTGTGGCTATTATGTTACGTTCGCCTCACGTCAGTAATGTCATTATGCAACGAATTGGAGTGTGAATTATTCACCACCAGGCGGCACCATCAGCCCATCACACCGTGCGTGAGTGAAAACGGCCGCTAACAAAGTCACAGGAGGACCTCTCGGAACATGAATCAAACACCATGCAAAAGAGTTCATCACGGAACTTAGATTTTCACACAAGTTAGATACGTCCCTTAAAATCCTTTGCACATTAATTTAAAATATTAATTCCATGTATCTGTGCGTGTCTAGTTCAAACGACCTGTAATTCTAGAGACTGTCGCACTGCACTGTAAATCTCACCAACATAAGTAAAAAAAGTCATATCAGGGGTGGGATTCATCTCCATCGATGGTCCAAGTCGATGGTGGGGATTGCTCATTCCTGTGGCAGGAGTCAGCCTTGGATAGAACAAACGTTGGAACGCCGCATAAAGTCCACAACTGGTCAATGGGGAAAAGTAGCGGAACACAAAACAACATTTTGGACAATATTTATGATTAGAAGTGCTCGTATAATACAGTTGCCGTTTTCCACGGAGAGACCTGTGGAATTGTATTCGGTTCTCGGAAGGGTGGCCACAATTCCTGGTGACAACCATGCAGTCCTCCTGTTAAGGTGTCTGTCCTGGGAAATCTGAAGTCATGAGGGGACATTAAAAGTCCCGGTTTCATCCAAGCCAATGCGTTCACACGTGGTTCGCTGCTCTTTTGGTAGTGAGATAGTCTTGCCATGGTACGTCCCGTTGTTATTCCACCTCACGGGTGGCAACGCCGGCTCTCTGTGCTCCTGAGCTGCACTCTAACCGAAGAGTTTACTATTATTTTTAAGGAGTGTTTTTCACGTGGGAATACTCAGACGAACCCCCACAACAAATCTGCACAGACTTGTCAGGAAGCCACAGATTGCAGCCTCAGAGCAAAATATGACTTTCGCATGATTCGCAAATCCAGGGTCCCTGACCACCAATGTACTGTGCAACATTATGTCTGGTAGTGGTGGTGCTAGTTCACTTGGGGGGCCCTAAGCAGAAATCATTTTCGGGGGCCTACCTTTTATCTTATAAAATCCAAGTGAGATGACAGAGAAGATATAGTCAAGAGATATCAACGTAGTGGATGAAAAGAGAAATGTAGACAAAATAGCCGTAGTGAGATGAGAATAAAGAGACAATAGAGAGATGAGAGATTATTTTTTACGTACGTGAATTACATCTCATCTCTTATTGTCATAAACCGCTTAATCGTGTACAGGGTTGCGGTGAACCAGAGCCTATCCCGGCAGACACAGGGCGCAAGGCAGGGCTATACGCACGATGGGACTCCATTCCATCTCAGGGCACCGGGGGGTGCAATTTAATCCGCAAGCCAATGTTTACGTCTATTTGCATTCGAGTTACGAGCCGAAGTTGATAAAATGCCAACGTTCTTTCTCACGATCCTGGAACCTCTCGCGCTACGTTGGGGCAACTAAGCATTTGCTTTGCTCGCCTATTCCCCGTATAGCACTGCCACTAATGCCCGGTCAACGGAGCGGCTCTAGCAAGGGAAGGCAAATGGTTCAACCGTGCAGTGCAGCGCAGAGGTTCCTTTCCACGGTCCCAGGGGCTGGTAACCGCACGCTTCACAAAAGCTCCGGCGAAATGGGCCCCACGTGTGAGCGGCATCCGATTCACCAGCGGCGGGGATGGGGGGCGGAATCTATGGCGGGGTCGGTGCTTTGATGTCCACTCGGGACGCGTGAATGCACACACCCACAGTTGGCACAGGCATCGCCGGGTGCCAAGAGAAGGAGAGAGAAAACACGCACACATGAAACGCAACGCACGCACGCACAATCGAGAGCTCGCACAATTCCCCCTGCGCAGAAACTTTCATAACAACGGTACGCGGCTCAACTCCGCGAAGAATGCACTGTACCGTAATTTCAGGAATGATACATGCATTGGGCAGCAGATTTCAATGAAATTTTAGTTTTAAAAAAGTGCGTAAGTAAATGTGTTATCCCCCTATTAAAATGAGTGCTGGGTGGATTTAATCTGTATTGTGGATTCTGAGCCACCAGTGAAAATTCCACTTTACTGTGGTTGGGGCCAGTATATCCATACAATGAGCACGGTGCAGCTTCCATTGAATGGTATTAATTCAATCACTCCGGAGAGATGACTGCTAAAAACAATGACTGACCAGGATTTTAATTCACAACCTTCTGATTATGAATCAAGTACCCTGCACCCTTGAAATAACAATCCTCCCCGCTCGGAGCAGCTCTCATTTCTGTTCGTGGCCCTAACCCAGAGGTGTAAATTCCACATTCCCATCACAGCGACCGGTCTTTTTAAGAATTAAGACACGCATTTCATGGCTGATCATGTTGCGTATGTGTATGAACAGCCGCAAATGTACTTCGTTCAGGTTTGTTAGTGGTTGTGTCGATCACAGTGGACGGCTGCTTGACTCGTTGCCAAAGGTTTGGCTTAGGTCGAGGTCAGGGCAGGTGGTGGAGGAAGCCGATAGAAGCTTGGGTGGGGGAGGAATTGTCAGGATGTTTCTCCCGAGGCCGGATGTTCGGGCAAGCCTAAAGTAAGAGTTGACGGTGTGGCTGTAGCGTGGGCCACGTCCCAGTGGGGCCAGGAAGCGTGGCCTTAAAAATGTGACCCGATAAAGAAGCGTGGCCTCGCGTCGTCCTCTGAGATGATCACTTTACACAGAAACGTAAACACGCTTCAGAAACTCGCACACACAATTTGACACTCCGAATATACACATGAAAACACTTGACATTCGAACACGTGTTTTCATACTCGGACATTTTTAGCTTTCATTTTGAGGAGTACACATAAACATCTTGACACGATAATCATTCTTGCACATGTTACAAACGACAATGTTTCACAATTTGTACTGATGTAGGTTTTAGCGGCGCAGTGTATGACAATTGCTCTCCATAGCTGTTCTTTCGGGATAGCCGTGTCTAGTGTTCCTTCTCTCTCCTCTCACATTGGAGGGATCGTCAATTTGGTAAAATGTATTTTAGGAGATGCATTGGCATTCATCTCAACACGGCAGGGTGGCGCAGTGGTAACATCCGTGCCTCACAGAAAGGTCATGCCCCAGGTGATACGATTCCTACCTCAGCCGCCTTTTGGTGTGGAATTTGTGTGTTCCCCCCCTTTTCTGCGTAGGTTTCCTGCGGGTTCTCAGGTTTCCTCCCACAACTCAAAAAACAGTCATTAATTAATCTCCCCATAATATCATAATATACAGGACGCAGTGTCTGGCAGGTGTTGGCGCCGACTAACGCGTGGCTGCCTTCCCCCCCTCCCCACCTCTCTCCAGTTCCCTCACAGTTCTGAGTCGTTCTCTCTTCGAATAAATACCTTCGAAATGTAATGAATATTTGCGGGTTATAAATTGTTTTTATTTATTATTAGCACATTACCTTTTCAGGTTGGATAAAAATACGTTAAATCCTTGTGTAAATGAATGTCCTGTGGATAAACAGGTCCCCACCCTAGGAATGTGGAATTTCTACCTAGGATTGCCAACAGAGGCAAGCATCGCCGTTCACCCAACTGAGCAAAGATGCACTTTACGTTTGACTTGTATGAGACTATGAACTGCAGTTGCATGTGTAAGTCCAGTCAATTCAGTAAAGTCTCACCAGCACAGCAGTAAATATTTCTCGACGGAGAGAAAGCAACAACAATATTAGACCACCCATCAACGCGGCTCGATTTCAAACAAAAGCTTCAACCACTGCGGCCCATATGTCAACATGTGCACCCACATTCCTAATTGTCAGTCTCGCTTGCGACAGATAACTGTGACTAGGCCTGCATTCAGCACCGTACCCAGGTACCAGCATCCACTCACACTTCGGTTTTTGCAAACACGAGGGCGTCTCGCACAGGCCACCGTGTGAGAAGACCCCTCGTAATTCTGGGCCCTGTATGTGACGTGGGTGGTATTGTGAGAAGCGCTAGCTAGCTAGCACAGTGGTTATCACGCTCGGCTACAAACCTGGCCACCCGAGTTCGAATCCCGCTCACGGCCAACACCAGTGGCGATTTTCTGAACCGGTCCTGGGTCTCCCCTAGGTAGACTCAGCCTCAAATGAGTACCTAGTGCGGTGTGTAAACATTTCCACTTGGGAGATAAAGGCGGCCGGGCGTGGGGCTGGCCACCCAAACCTTCGTGTGCCGTGCTGGCCTTCATAGGTGCTCGCTAACAGCACTTGACCCTACAGTCCGTTAAGGCTATACGGGGAATCTTTATTGTGTTGGCCGCTCCACTGTACCCTCTCCCTAATAAAACGACCACACTTGCAACCTTAGATGAAACGGTGACCGGATGCAAGATACCGTTGTGAAGGCTGTGGAATTCACGGGCATTTTTACACGGCTAGATTTTTATGGACCCTGCCAAGGAAATGTATAAGAGGTTATTTTTTCCTGGAGACTGGTGGTAGCAAGTTTAATATTAAGGAACTTAACCCTAACGTCGACATTAATTGAAAACCAGGTTAGTGCTATAAACAAAATCCATTACAGTAAACACGCAGATCAGTTTACAATGGCTCATCGGGTTAACAAGTAACCAATGTTTATTGGCCAAAGACTTGTCAACATGGCACCAATTTCCATAGGGTCACTACTTCTGTCGAAATCTATCTCTAAACATCCGACTGGCCAGGCTGTGCTTTGGCTGACCTGACTGTGTGACTTAAAATTGGGAGGTCAAAGGGTAAAATGCCAGTTAGGAGGTCACCATTCTTCTGGGGCTGATAACGTATCACTTTGTTGGAAGTCCTAGAATGGCCCCCACTCTAGAAATGTGGAATTTACAGCACTGGCTAAAGAGCAGCATTACTGTGTCAGCAGGCCAAGTTGTAATACAGTAGTTATACAAGTCCTTTATTCAGGAAAATGTCACAGTCTCGACGCTATTTTAGACGTTAATCCTGAATTGAGATGTTTGGAAATGTTCACATTGATTCACATTATGGCTGAGGTGACCAAGGTGCCTCAGGGGTGAGACCACTGAGCTCGTGCCTCGAATTTGGGCAGCTACCCATGATTGGCCCATGTTCTCAAGTTGATTAAATAGATCCTTACAGCGAAGTCATCCATCATCAATCCATCAATTGTCAGAAAGCGCTTTATCCTGTACAGGGTCGCGGTGAGCCAGAGCCTATCCCGGCAGACACAGGGCGCAAGGCAGGGCTATACCCATCGTGGGACGCTAGTCGATCACAAGGCACTGGGCCTTTCACTAAATTCGTTTTTTTCTGTCTCTTAGAATTCTAAAATAGAATATGAATGTGATCAGCATGGGACAAGTATCTCGACGGCAGCGCGCATGAGAAATCGAAGTGTCCCTCGTGTAAATAAGAGGGAACTTGATGGGGTTTCATAAGTACTGTAGTTGTGCGATAGCACATTCTGGATGGTGCTCTCTAACATAGGATGATGCAAATCTGAGAAAAGAAGAAAACAGCCAAGGGTCGAGAGGTCAAAGGTCACAAAGTAGTGGAATGGCACTCAAAGCAAATGTGTTGTACCGGTGGTTTCTTTAACACGTACAGTCGATACAAACTCTCTGCCCCTTAACAGTTCCTGACTGACCCCTCACAGCCCGTGGTGCCGATGCCAATGCTCCGCTCTGCTTACTCGCTACAGAAACATGAAAAGTGACAGCATCAAACAGTAATGTGGGCAACAGTGTGGTGGGGGGGGTGATGGGGCATTTGCAGGCTTGGCGGTTGTGAGTGGAGGTGCTGATAGGAGGGCTGCAGGCTGGGAAACTGCCCTCAGGTGTCAACCCCCGGATACGCGTGCACGCTTGTTTTCTACTGTCACAATACCAGCTGAATGAAACACTGTTTCAACTGTTGTGTGCCAGGCATGGTGGCGCATGGCTGTAATCCGATACTTTACATGTGGGGCTTGTGGATCACAAAGGGATCGCCGTATGAGAATAACTCCCACCTGGAGAACTGTATCGTAAAACAAAACCCATGCTGGTGATTTAAAAGGTTGTTTTGAGTGATGCCCCCTTGTACACATGGTTCTTCAATGCGCGGCCTGGTATCCAGCTACAGAAATATATGTACAGCAAAAACATGGACTATGGTTAAAGAAGAGAGCAACATCAGGGTATCAGAAGTTAGGTTTTTAAGAATGATTGTTGGGGAAAAAATATATATTATAAGGACTGAATGGAAAATGTTAAAGGGAAGACTTGACAGTTGAGGAATTCTAGAAAAAAAAGGAAGGGATTGATTGAAATGTTAGGGACACATCAAAAGAACGGCAAACAGTAGGCTGCCGACAGAGGTTATCAATGGAAATACGTGGGGGCAATTTACTCCGCAAGCCAATTAACCTATGCAGCGTCATGTCTTTGGACTGTGGGAGGAACCGGAGTGCCCGGAGAAAACCCACGCGGACAAGGGGAAAACATGCACTCTCCACATAGAAAGGCTCCCGAGCCAGGATTCGAACCCGAGGGCTTCTTGCTGTTAGGCGGCAGCGCTACTCATCCCTCCACCGTGTCGCCCATCCAGGTTTCAGTTGTTTGTAATTAAAGCGGGTTCTCAACTGTAGTGAGTTGATGATCTAAGCCCGGTCACCGATGACTGTACACGAAAACCATCGCATTACATTTGGCTCTGCACTCAATTTGGCAAAATTCCAGCTCTGAGAATTAAAAGGTTTGTTGGCGCAATGTCGTTTTAAAGAATGCATATGCGAAACCTTACACTTATAAGGACATGTTTGCCAATTAAACGGCAACATATATGTGAACAAAGCATTATGCAGCAACGTATAAGGGAATTATTGTAATAATGATTATTTATTTATCCAGTAAAGCCACATCGAGTTTCAGGAGGGTCTTGCGTCAGGCTTTTATTATTTAACCTATTTTCAGCCAATATATGGGGGTCAAGGTAGAAGCGTTCACGTCGCGATCCCTGTCAGGTAATACTTGGTATTGCCTGCGAATTCTACCAAACACTTCGAGGCCGAGCTGAAAGACAACAATGTCCAGAGGCTGACCATCGTGCTTCGAAGAATCGCAAAGAAAGAAGAAGCCAATATATGAGTGTCTACGTGTGAGAGGTAACCAGAACACACGGAGAAAACCCACGCGTAAGGTAGCAACACTCTATCCCCCATTTCTATGAAAGTATGAACAAATATGGCAATGAAGCAACTTGCTGTACTGCCTTCTCCTGGCAAGCTAGAGTATGGCACCAAACCCCGGTGTTGGCATATACATGAACTGGAACACAACAACAAGGGTTTAAACATACTAGGATAACAAATACAAAATATTAACAATGTTTAATATTCACCAACCCTCGCCTCCACAGTGCCGGATTAAGGGCCTACACCACCAACGGATGTTTACAATGAACAGTGCCACAAGTGCGAGCTCTTAAAATGCATCATTCATCGCCTCATGTTGAGGACAATCCCAGCAGACAGCTCTGCGGCCACGTGTTGGTTCGTAAAATATCTGCTGTCAATTGGCCACCCACAGTGAATGCGGGTTTCTTACCAACCACACACAAGGCCGCCACTGTGCCGTGGTCACTAGGTTCGTACTACACCGCCGGACGAGCTGCACAGACATTCGTTGATTGCAAAAATCCAATTTTCAATGAAACACAATTTGCAATTACGTAAGGGTCTCTTGGCTAATACAATTTGCAGTTGTGCGCGGGTCTCAATGCAGGAATAAAGCAAAATATGTGTTGCTCACAGTCAGCTGAGCATCGACCCGGACTCTATAGTAGTTTGAGCCAGTGGTGGAAGTTCCACATTCCTATGACAGAGACCAATTTTATTACGTGGAAACCTCTGGCGAAATGAAGGTAATACCCTCCCATTGCGTGTCAGGTTTTTCTATCCATAACACAGAGCTGGCGCAATGTCTAAGCTATAAAAAATCTGTTCCAAAATATATATTTTTCTACTTAAAAAACAAATCGTAGACAATTAAAGAAGGAAACGATTGTGTTGGCAGCGAAGGTCAAAATGAGGACAGTGGCAGCCTAAGGTGATTGGCCTCACTATAACATTTACAAACACAATACGGCACTGTTGTTTGCAGAGTTAAAGCAACGTGCGGCAATATACCGCACGCCAGTTCGAAGAAAGCAATCACGAGTGGCATCAATCAGATATTGTGTTACTCCGAATGACCGAATATTCCATTACGTTAACGCGCTTCAAAGACGTCGGGTAATCAGTAATCAGAGCCTGATTAGACTGATTAATGGATTAGCAATCAGACACTGATTACTTTCCACAAGTAACGCTCCGAGCCAGCAGTGCCAGTAAAAAGTCGGTGCAGGGGGGCACACAGGGGGCGCTTGTGTGAGTCTCCTTGCGTTGGAGCCTGCGCGCGGTGGCTCAGAGGTTAGCGCGCTGAGCTACAAACCTGACCACCCGAGTTCGAATCCCGCTCACGGCCAACACCAGTGACGATTTTCTGAACCGGTCCTGGGACTCCCCTAGGTCGACTCAGCCGCAAATTAGTACCTGGTGCGGTGTGTAAACATCGCCACTAGGGAGACAAAGGCGGCCGGACGTGGTGGTGCTGGTCACCCACCCCCTCTGTGTGTGCCGTGTCGACCTACATAGCTGCTCGCTAACGGCACTTGCCCCTACGGTCTGTTAAGGCTATACGGGGGATCTTTGTCAGTGTCAGCACCGTTGGCTCTGCAGGCTGTGTGGGTGGGGACAAACCCACGGCTTGCAAGGCTGTGTGGTGGGGTGGTGGTGAGTCTTTATCAAAGGGGCTTCTCGCCAGGAAGCGCAGCTCTGTCAACAGGCAGAGTCAGGTAACAACACAACCCGCCGTGCAGGTGCTGGTGGGTGTCTGTCTGGTCGGCGGCTCCCATGGGTCTCTCCGAGCGCCTGTCCGGGCCTTCGGTGGGGCGTGATGTTAACGTTGTGTGCTGTAGGTCGGCGTGCGGCTGGTCGGGTGGTTATCGCGATGGACTACGAACCTGGCCACCCGGGTTCGATTCCCCCCTGGGTTCGATACACCCCCTTGCTCACGGACACTAATGCCGGTGGCAATTATCTGAAACGGTCCTTGTTCTTTGCGATTCTTCGAAACGCGGTGGTTAAATTACAGTTTCCCATTTCTTTACACAGTTATTTGCATGTTTATTTAACTCTGCAAGGTCTTTTGAGTTGCAGAGGTTGGGTCCTGGGCCTGTAGGTTAATTGGCCTGCTGACTAAGTTGCCCTCCCCCGGTGCCCTGTTATGGACTGGCGTCCCATCATGGGTATTGCCCCTGCCTTGCGCCCTGTGTCTGCCGGGATCGTCTCCGGCTCACCGCAACCCTGTTTCTGACACTGAATGAAGGTCCTGGGCCTTCGCTGGGTCGTCACAGCCTCAAAAAAGTGCTGTACCTGGTGCGGTGTGTGTAAACAATGCCACGAGGGAGACAAACGCGGTCGCGCGTGGGGCCGGCCACCCAACCGACTCGTGCGCCGTGCTGGCTTTCATTGGTGCTACTGGCCAACAGCGCTTACCCCAAAGTTGTACTAAGGCTGCACAGGTGATCTGTATCTTTGTCGAGATGAACAGACCACAATCCCGGTTGTCCTAGGTTTGATTCCCCGACATGCCTATACACCTGATGGAGAGTGACATCTGAACTTGTCCCGAGCGCCCGCATGTGTCGACCCAGCTGCTCATACAAACCAAAACATCTCCCCCCCCACACTCACCTCCCTTCTCATTAACGCTGCCTTTTAACGAAACCATATGCTTTTGGATTAGAACCGTATTCGTTTTTGGACTGGACCACGTGCTAGTTTTTTTAATAATAATAATAGCATTTATAGAGCGCCTTTCACCCGAGGGTCACAACGCGCCTAAATTCGTGTAATGTATTCCCCACCACCGGACAATATTGTCAGGTTTACAAAGATGTTCTTTTTAGGTGTAAATCTGTTTCTCAAACTCTGACCAATATACATCTCCGGCCCACTGGTTGTTCAAGAGTTTTCACGACTAAATCTAGCACCAACGTAATCCGGACGTTTTGCTCTTCATAAACTATTGACCTTGGGACTCAAATGGCAGAGAGGTCAGAGTTTCCCTAAACTCCAGAGATGGAAACCCACCGAGCTACGTCTACCCACGTCAACATCAGCACTTGGGAGACAAAGGTGACCAGGAGTAGTTTGGGCCAGGCATCGTCTTGTGTGGCATGCAATAGACTCACAGTGATAGGTTCACCTGACTTAATCTGTGTGTGTGTGTGATCATGCATACATACTTAGAACGTGACTGTAACAATGAACGAGGAACTTGATACTTTTGGAGTGATGTCGGGTTGCACGGCTCGATGTATGAGAATTGATCTTAAGAGCTGCTCTTTTGGGATAGCTATGTCGAGCGTTCCTCCTCGCTCCTTCGTGGCATTTCACCTCCCACGAAGCCTGATTATTCTTATTATCATCCTGAAAGAGCAGCTCTTAAGAGTACTTCTCTTCATAGTTTTTTTTACAACTTTTTTATTGATGGTTGCTCTTCAGAGCTGTTCTTTCAGGATAACCGTGACGAGCGCTCTCCCTCTGAAGAGCAACCATCATGAATCGAGCCGTGAAAACCTACATCAGTACTTCTTTATTCTATGATCATTGGACATGTTGAGGATGCAGAGGCCTAATGTGATCAGGATATTGATCTAATAACATTCATGCCCTGCATGGTAAATTGAGAAGCCTGTGAGGAATGTGGTAAATTTAACCACAAATGAGCAGTTTCATATGTTAAATGCCACTCAATATTTATCATATGTGAAATGTTTCGATTTTTTATTTAGTTTCTCAGGTACTCAGAAAGACTGTGGTGATTATGTTTAACCCGTGAGCCGTTTTAAAAGTGAGTATTGCTAGGTGGTAAGTCATCAGTGGGTGTCCTATAGATAGCAATAGCTACACCCGGTCATAGGAATGTGGAGTTTCCAGCATTGACTCAGGACCCTCGCTGGAGATAAACATCAGTCGACACTCAACAGAGAACGCAAAGCCTTTAAATCCATCACTTTAAAGGGTTTTTTTATTTCTCCAGATGTCTTTTGAAAATATTTTTAACGAAGGCAAGATTCAAACAAAGCGACAGACACCTCGACATCTTTCATCGTCTATCTGTTTATGATTATAATGTTTGAAGTGGAACAAACATTGATTACCATTTGTGTGTGGGATAACCGCATAGACGATACACCACAGTCTTTTCATACTCAAAAAATGCCCTTATCCCGTATTTATGACATTTTTTAAATAATAATAATAATCTACTTTTGTAACGCGCGCATTTTCTCCGGGCGCGTTGCACCCGTTGATTTTTATTCCCTTTTAAAACAAGGAAGGAAAGACTAAAACAAAAACAACCCTTAACAGAAATCGCTTTTAAAAGTGTAGGCGTTCGCATCTGTATTTTCATTGCCTGTGGATGCACACAGGTACATGTGAGCCACTGACAACTGATCAGAGCTATGCGGAAGTTGTTTATATCAGCTGCCCATGTGCGTGTGTAACCGGCTTGCCCATCACTCAAAATAACGTGAACCCCGCACTGTGAACATGTGGAATCTAAAACCAGCAAAACTGTTCACAGAAGTTTAACGTGGCCGTGCGGATTATCTCCATGTGTCTGTAGAATTTACAACCAGTGTTGGGGAATCACGACTGTAATCAGGTGACTACATACCAAAACCGCGATAACTACTGTTGATCCATTCTTAAATTTGTAATCAAATGATTCAACTTGTACCGTTTGATTACACGTTATGATTACTTTCATTGATTGTTGCTTTTCAGAGATGTTCTGTCGGGGTAGCCGTGTCGCGGGTTCTCCCTCTCTAGCTCGCGACGTTTCGCTTCCCACGTTGGAAGCATCATCAGGCGTTACTTTAATTTTAAATATGAGAAACTTAAAAAAAAAATGGGTGTAGAAAACGACCCAGTCGGCAGCTTTAGTTGTTGGGAGGACAGCAGCCCCTGCATACAGATTTCACGAGTAGTCCTGTTATAGTATGACCCTTGTTCTATGAACACAGCGTGTGTTTATATGAAGGCATCCCTAACAAGAGTAATTCAATATTCAAGTACCGTAGCATTCTTTTTTAACTGAAACTAATACTCAATAATGCGATAAACTTACGCCACCTTTACAATATCCAGTAATCAGAGTCTGATTGTTTTAAAGAGTCACCATCCAAAACACAGCACATAACTGCATTGGAGTCCACTAAAGTACGCATGCATACAATGTTATTTGGTCCAATTTTCCTACCATCAATGAAGAGTTTAAAATGCAGATTGTTTATTTGCACAAACCACTTACATGTTTAGCGATTGTGTGCTATTTAAAACAACTAGCAACACTGATGCCAATGAACAGCCTACAGTACTCTGGAACAGAGCATTTGCACAAACAAATCGCAAATACTGCTGGTTGTGAAATCTACAATGCATTGATATGCTGCAGTGCAGATATCATTATACATCTGCCGTCCATATAAAACTTTTTTTTTTAAACATATATGCTTTGGCTGGCCTGGGAACGCCTGGGAATCCCCCAGGAAGAGCTGGACTCTGTTGCTGAGGAAAGGGATGTCTGGTCCACCCTCCTTAAACAGCTGTCGCCGTGACCCTCACCAGGACCAGCGGTTAAGAACATGAATGGATGGATATAACAATCACGTGTGGTAACAAGGTGAGTCCATTAGTCGTCGCACGTAACCAACGATACAAGCCGTCGATCACTCTAATCGCATCTGAGAGTGTCTCTGTGCGGGGTAAGAATGCGAGCTGAGAGACTTATAGTATGGGATCATCAGGCGCCTGATGATGCTTCCAACGTGGGAGGCGAAACGTCGCGAGGGAGAGCGGAAGATTTCTCGACACGGCTATCCCGAAACAGCAGCTCTGAAGAGCAACCGTCATGAATCGAGCCGTGAGAACCTACATACGTATGTAACTCTTTAACAGGTTGGAGTATGGGGCCAGGTGGCGTTGTGGTCGGAGCGATGATGACTCTCAGTCGGAAGTTGCAAGTTCAAACCGCTGACATTAAGTCGCGTCGCCTTCGCCCATCACCTCTCCAATATCGATCAAATGAGTACCGATTGCTGGGAAAGCAAATGAGGTCAACCTGTGAAAAGACTGCCTCCCCTCCCGCCCCCGTTATATAAGTATAAAATATCCAGCAGTGGGCTCAGGGCCACAAGCAGAGCCGAGCACTGCCCAGTATGTAAAGAACGTGACGTTGCCTAATGCAAGAGGCCAGATCAATTGGGGCCCTGTGGCTCGCAGCGTAAATAATCTTCGTAAAATGCTAAAGAATTGGCAGCACAGTGAATTCTTGTGCGGAACTAGAGTTGCGTTCATTGTGTCACTGGGCTGTGCGGGGTAGAGGAGCGTCACGTAACGCGCATAATGCCAGCGCTGTCTTCACTCCGACCATCAAAGTGTGGGCCACGCTGAACTGACCAGGTCCTTTGTGGCAGCATTGGGTCTGAGATGCTGTTACGTGTGCACCACAGAATGTCAATATCCAGCTGTTATTAGAGTGGTGAGCGGTGGCTCAGTGGTTAGCGCGCTGGGCTAGAAACCTGGCTATGACCCGAGTTCGAATCCCACTCACGGCCAACACCAGTGACGGTTTTCTGAACCGGTCCTGGACCTCCCCGAGGTCGACTCGGCCTCAAATTAGTACCTAGTGCAGTGTATAAACATTGCCACTTGGGATACAAATACGGCCGGGCGTGGTGCTGGTCACCCACCTCCTCGTGTGCCGTGTCGACCTTCAGAGGTGCTCACTAACGGCACTTGACCCTACGGTCTGTTAAGGCTATATGGGGGATCAAAGGGTACTTGACTCACAGTCAGTCAAAAATGTGTGAAGCCAATTTTAGTAACGGGGGAGCGGATGAGGGGAGGTCAAAACCCAGCTCGTTAACCCGTCTGCATCATTGAGGCGCCCTTTGTAGGAATGTCCACTCCCCACAAAGTGTCGCTTGTCATTAACTCTAGAGTCATAAGTCGGCTCTTGGGACTGACCAAGATTGAAATAAATGCTCCTTAACCTGTGGATCGAGCATTGTAGCCGCATCATCGCAGAGCCAGCTACGGCTGCTCTTCAGTTTTGATGATCTGCTGTGCAGCACTCATTGTACAAAAACCACCGCACGCTGTAAATGTCACCCAAACAGTGGTTACGTAACATCCTTTGCAATTAGCGTTTGACTAATGAATTCGCTCTACAAGTTAATGAATCGGGCAGTGCACAGTGGCGTATTTGGCACTTCCAAGGCAGCCTCAGCGACCCATGGTAACTGTAAATCCAACGTCTGAGAGGCCGAGGTGTGTATGGTGGCTCCAATTAAATCTGGCAACTGAGACCAGCATCATTGAAACATTGGGTTTGAGTCCGGGTTTCAGCCGTATGCGATTGAACGTTGCTCTTAAGCGCGGCGAATTGACAGCTTCAAGTACGGTGACCAATGACCGTGCACGCAAACATCACAAAGACGAGGTGAGCACGATGTGACGGGGAGACAGAGACGAGGTGAGGAACAGAGGTAAGGACTAGATGACGGGGAGACAGACAGAGCAAGAGCTGAGTAACCTAACAGTACATAACCCGGATTGAGATCCGACTATCGGGCCCAAACAGCCTAGTCATAATACATGTGGTAATTTCAAATATTCCAGTCTTCAAAATAAAAATATAGTAGCGTAATGGACGACCTTGTCAGAAGTCGTTTTGTAACAATCTTCTAGGGCCGTTCTCAGAAACAAGGTGGTACACCGCTCGCTACACATGTATCTAATGGAAGGGTCTTCAATGCCACGACGTGACACGGATAGGGCATGTTCCACGATGTGAAAAAAAACGGCAGAGCAGCCTCGTGTTGTGCTTTTGTGCTGGTATCGAGCACGCGAAGAGGGCAGCGCGCCAGAACATCTCGCCTCAGCTCTGCGCGTCACAAACAAACCCTCGCATACCGCCACCGGAGTCTCACGCTCATCAATTTTTATCTCCCTCACGGAATCGTAGTCTGTCGCTGGTGCTTCGTGACGCATACGCTCGCACTGCGGTGCAGATAGGCTTAAGTGGTGTGCAGATTCTGATCCAGACAGAAACATGCAGAGATATAAGTTGCAGGGAGTTGTACAACTGGCAGATGACTCAACCGACCATAATCATTATCCCTTTATAATTGAAAAATAAACTAACAGAGCGGCCACCGTACAGGCGATCTTGTTCCAAGCGTGCAACACGTTCCTCTGGATAAACAATATCCACGTAAATATAACCGTCGTTGGGCACCCTGCCGCATGCAAAACAGACGCAGAAAATCACCTCCATGAACCATCTGCTCTGAAAGGCAGGCGAGTGCATGTCTATACGAATACAGATATTGGGCAGCATTCGTTTCTAGTGTCAAATTTGGTCCAGTTGTGGAAATTCTATATTAATAGATCGAAGACCATATGTGGTCATTTGAAGCCAGTCAGCTGGAGGATGGGTTGAGTCGAACCCTGACTGGGACTTTAACTGCGACATCATTGTTTAATAATAATAATACATCTTTATCTCTAAAGCGCATTTAATGCGATTGGCATACAGTATAAATACAGGACTTAACAATAATAAAACAATTCTGAAAGGAAAATTAGAGAATAATAAGCAGAACATACATGAAATAAAATCAATGAACTAATACCGTTATTCTCAACTGGTGGGTTGCAGCAACCCATCAGTGGGCCGCGACCTCCACTTAGTGGTCTGTGGAGACCATCTCCAAGTGGGCCTCGAGGTGCAACAGGTTGAGAAGCCCTCAAGTAATGGTTTAAAATACGGAAGACAACAAAGAAGGACATCCGGTCATTTATTCGAGCAACATAATCACAGCGTTGGGGGTCAAGGTAGAAGCGTTCACGTCGCGATCCCTGTCAGGTAGTACTTGGTATTGCCTGCGAATTCTACCAAACACTTCGAAGCCAAGCTGAAAGACGACGATGTCCAGAAGCTAGCCATCGTGCTTCGAAGAATCGCAAAGAAGAAGAAGATCACAGCGTCACCGATCCAGCTTCAGCTGCCGTGAAGCGGATGCTGAAAAAAACCAAAATTCTAAAAAAACAGGATGATAGCGTGCGTGCGTGTGTCATAGACCCAATCTAAGAATTGTAAAAATCACAAACAATGAAATTGCAGAAATATTGCGTACTGTCCGTATGGCTGTGGCGTGGATAAGATACCATGTGTTTCTCTCTCGCAAGAGAGATAATGAATCTTTACCTGGTTAAATAAAGGGCATTGCACAGATAGTCGAGTCAAGCGGGTGATCTTACCTCTATGCAGCGCTGCATCAATTCATCACAAAATGCTTGCGGTTTCGGAATGATAGCGGCTGGTTTATTTCCAACTCACGCACAGCCACCACGCTTGTGCCAAGGTGAGGTCAGCGTGCAGAGCATAGTTACTCATAAATGGTCATCTACGGCGATGTGACACTTAGCGGCGCTTTCGTGCGCACAACAGTGCAGGTGGCATTCGATTCAATTATTCGATCATCGTGTCGCTCAAATGAGCAATTGATCGGTGCTCACCTCCCTCGCCCATTGAAAGAGGGGAAATTCCACATCCCAATGGCGCTGTTTATCCATAGATTGACCACTAAAGCTGGAATTAGCCATGGCACTGTGGATAACTGTTATGATGCATGCAATAATGGTAACGATAGTAGTTATCATGATGGCTATACTGTAAAAATTATAGGTGGTATTATGTGGGTAAGATTGCTTGCCTCCCTAAGGAAATATTGTCAGTTAAAAAATCCCACACGAGGATCGATAAAACAAGAGCCGATTTGTAGAAAGTCCGGAATATATGCCTCTCAGATAGACCGGCGCCAGCCATAGAAGCGAGGAATTTCCAGCATTGACCTGGGCCCATCAACAGAGATGAGCACTGCCAGTTCGCCTATTTAGGCGTGATGTCGGTTTCATTTGCTCTTGACTGCAGGATTCTACATTCGGCTACAGCAGCGCGTCGCTTCCGAACCACGGCCGCATTCCCACGGAAGGCAACCCATTTAAAATCATATCAATAATAATTATTACAATAATAACAATAGACAGGATGAAATGTGCTCTGTCATGTTGCAGCCAGCATGGCACGATAAACCGCCCGCGTGTTTATGTTTGCGATCACGCAACGCCCCGCATTACGTGCAACCGTGAGCCTTGGATGCCCTTTGTTCACCCCCGGAGACGCTCACACACACACGCACCTAGACAAAGATCCCCCGTGTAGCCTTACACGGACTGTAGGGCCAAGTGTTGTCAGGGATCACCTATGCAGGCCAGCACGGCACACGAGCAGGGTGCATGGGTGGCCAGCACCACGCCCGGCAGCCTTTGTCGCCCTATTGGTGATGATAACACACCACAACAGGTGCTCTGTTGAAGCTGAGTCGACCTAGGGGAGGCCCAGGACCGGTTCAGAAAATCGTCGCTGGTGTTGGTGGCCATGAGCAGGATTCGAACTCGGGTCGCCAGGTTTGTAGCCCAGCGCGCTAACCACTGAGCTATCGCTACACACGCGCGCATACCCACACGCACACATTAGCGCCAGTACTGTTTGAATAAATATGTTTTTCTTCCAAATGAGACAGCGTTCATCCTGACCTTTAGCAGAGCTGTGCGTAATCCTTTCGTTTTGGAGAACGACCCACGTAAGCCGATATTACAGAGCTACCTCTGAGATCTCCTCCTTCAATCGACGTCGGTGAAACCAATGTCACCTGGAGTCGAGCACTCTCGGTTGGGACTCCTTTGGTGAACACGCCTGGGGGAGGGGGTAGTTTCAAGACAAATAATAATTCGAAGACGTCTCCGACTCAAGGAGGTTGGCGTCAGGAAGTGCATCCGGCCGTAAACTTCTGCTCAAATACCCCCATCATTGAGGGGCAACGGGCCAACCCGGGGTCAACCTGGATGCCGGCCGTTTAAACCGGCAACAACAACACGGGTCAAGTCTAAGTGCGGTCCTGCCGCAGAAGAGCGTTATGTGGCACTGGCCCCGCTAGAGGTACCAAACTAGCGGTAGATGCTCCACACTAATGTGGAAGTGACAGCAATGGCTAAAGCCCGAATACTGGATTGCACAATGTCAACTCGTTGGTGTAAATTAATCTGGCAGACAGCACTGTGGTTAGAGCGATTTTGACTCACGATTTGAAGGCTGCAAATTCAAATGGCAGTTGGCAGTCAAGTTGCACTTTTTAAATCGCAGTTGGCAATCAAAGTTAGCCCGTGATCATCTCTCTGGGGTTTTACAATCACCTCGTGGGAAGTCGAAAGTGATTGTTGAATGGATAGACTGGGTCACCCGCTCCCCATATGAACGTGGAATGTTCACCACTGGCTGAGAGCCATCAATGTAGACGAGCGTGTCACGTGCGAGGTTAAGCAGCCTGTCCAAAGACATGCTGCCGAGGTTCATTGTCCTGACTATATTGCACCCGATGCCCTGAGCTTTTGTAACTTTCTTACACCTCCCCACTGGACAACTGTTTAAAAGAGCTAAATAGCTCGACAATTTCTTCCAGCTTAAATAAAATCTGACTCGAGCAGGGAGACAATTTGCCTTGTTGACTAAAGCTATCAATGTCTCGTTTGCAAAACAATAGATGCTGGGAGGTCTATATTAACCATCATAGGCCTGGTAATACATCAAGACAGAATTTCACAATATAATGCATCTCCTCTGGTTCTTGCTTAGTTAACTCCCCAATGCTCACTCGAGCACGGAGACACTTCGACTTTTTTTTTTACGAGACGCTGCTTTAGTCTTCTTCTTTGCGATTCTTCGAAGCACGATGGCTAGCTTCTGGACATCGTTGTTTTTCAGCTCGGCTTCGCTGCTTTAGTTAAATGAAGAAAGATGGAGGTTAGTCTTTCTCAAAGCGAACTCACACACCCTGCAAATAAAATAACATTCTTTGAACGTTATCTGTACTACATGTGATACTTACATTTAAAGTTAAAGCGGCCGTTCTTGGACGCGGATGAGCGATAAGCAACATAATGACCGCCAGCGTTACATAACAGTGAACTTTGGCATTAAAACACTGTGTAAATGCGAGGCCTGCCATGCTATGTTTTTTGTACGGTTTAGGTTTGTGTGTGGTGTCTTTGCCTAGAATATACCGTCGGCCAGAGTGAACTCAGGCTGCTCAAACATAAGTTTCTCCTTGCCCTGCAGTGATGGAAATTCCACATTCCCACGCCAGGAGACAACCACTTCAGTCCTATACCATTTCAATGTTATGCCGTGCTGTACTGTCATCATTGCGACAACGTTCATATGACGGGGAGGCAGTTTTCCTGATGGACAATCTTTGTTGACTGCTCCCAAACTGCTACTCATCTATACCTAATGGAACAAGCGTTATTAGGTATGTGCCTCATGGCAAGAAGGACCCGGGTTCAATTTCCGACTCAAGTGCCACCTTTCTGTGAGGAGTTTTGCATGTTCTCCCCGTGTCCGCGTGGGTTTTCGCCGGGTACTCCGGTTTCCTCCCACAGTCCAAAGACATGCTGCCTAAGTTAATTACCTTGACTAAATTGTCCCCGGTGCCCTGTGATGTTGTAACTTATAGATAGATAGAAGATGTTTAGTATTACAGCAGAAATATACCCAGTGAGCTGGCAAGCTCTTTACAGGATAACTTGCTTACGCCTCCCCGTTGGACGACTGTTAACACGAGCTACATAGCCCAACGGTTCCTTCCAGCTTAAATTTATAAAAATGACTGAGGGGACCGTGTACGAATTATTTATCGCATCTATACAACAACAATGCTTGCGTGTACTATTTCAGCTTTGCTTCCCACAACTCACGCGTTTCCCGGTGATGTGAATTTCGGGAATGGACCAAAACAAGGACATGGCGAATTATTAGTGAAATCAGTTCAGCGCTCTAGCCCACCTCTCTCACATCTGGCGATAAGCGGCCTTGCCGTTTTGCGTCATGAGCGATGGCCTGCAACAGCAGGTGCACCGAGATATCGCACGCAAACAATGCGTTTTGCACCGTGTAATCTTGCGCAATATTTGTGCAGCCGCCCACCCTCGTGCGCGTTTCTGCACACGGACACACTCTTGTTTTTTTTAGCGTAATGAGCACAACGCACGCAGTAATAATGTACGCGTTTTGGTGGAATGTGGTATTTTCCGACGCTGTGGCGCTCTCCGAATTGGATGCAAAGTGCACATTCTCTCGCCTTTGTGAGCTGCGCCATTGTAATAATAATAATAGCATTTATATAGCGCCTTTCACCCGAGGGTCACAAAGCGCTGCACAAAGCTGCAGAGAGAACGACATGTCAGCAACGACAGAGC
>JAZEWU010000005.1:2405821-2449911 GCA_036362915.1 Geotria australis
AGGTGCCCTGCGATGGACTGGCGTCCCATCCTCGGTATACCACTGCCTTGCGCCCTGTGTCTGCCGGGATAGGCTCCGGCTCACCGCGACCCTGTACATGATTAAGCGGTTTCTGAAAATGGATGGATGGAATACTGGTAGTGGTGTCCGCGTGGGTTTTTCGCCAGGCACTCAGTTTCTGCGTCTCTCTTCGGCTGGGCGGGAAATTTGTGCGCGTTATAAATTGTACTATTATTATTACTCCGGTTTCCTCCCACAGTCCGAAGACATGCTGCTGCATTGGTTAATTGGCCTGCTGACTAAATTGCCCCCGGTGCTCTTTGATGGACTGGCGTTCCATAATGTGTATAGCCCTGCCTTGCGCCCTGTGTCTGCCGGGATGGGTTCCGGCTCACCGTGACCCTGTGCAGGATTGACCGGTTTCTGACAATGGATGGATGGTAGGCGTAATAAGATCCTAGGAGGTGTGGGTAAGGCAAGGTGAAGGCCGAGATATAACAACATATGTATTACATCCACCCCAAGGGGCACTGAGGCACATGTAAAAACAATACAGTACAGCAAGTAGGTTCTCTCTCAAAGTTAAGTCACATTCATGAAGCCCTGACTACTGGTTTGTCGGCGTTCCAGCTAAAGTGTCCACATCGACTTCTGCTATTGCTGTCCCGAGCAAGAGCCCTTCCCTTAAACGTAACACTTTCTTCAAGCGGAACCAAATACGTGTGTGGTATGTGGTAGATGAACACAACTGCTGGTGCCCAGAACCGCACAGGGCAAACATTGGTATGTGATGGCTAATCTTGGAATTTAATAAAGACTCTCGAGAAGATGATGCGTACTGTAATCTCAAAACCCGATGATTTGTGTTTGAAATGTTGCACTTGTTCGCTCTCAATGTGCAATAAGCTACACATACGTTTTTTTCCCATCGCAACCTTTAGCCGTTTTAAATGTTTAATTATTTTAACTACCTTGAATTTTTTTTAAATCGTCACTTATGTGCAATTCTACGTGTATTTTGTTATTTTTTAAATATTTTTTTTTCATTTATGTTTGTAAATTGGCGCGTTTGTTGTGTCGCAGGAATCCTGTAAAGAGCTTGCAAGCTCACTGGGTATTTTCTTCTGCTCCAATAATAAACATCTATCAATCTCAGGGAACTTGATAAACGCTAGCGCTGGACGATGGGTAATGGCCCACCACAGCGCACTCACTGCTGTACACGATGCGCCGACACATTTCGACATTAAAAGAAAACAACAAAAACACACAATTGTTATCATGGCAAATTGCGGCCAGACTAATTGCTGTGGGCTCATTATCTTTCACTAGTGGAGTGTAATTGCCTGTTCTGTTTACTCACAAGGGATCAAAGCGTTGGCACGGCATTTGTCCACTCGCAGTTTGAACGAGCGGATTGTGCGCGCGATCAGCAGCTGTCAAGCCGATTGGGGCGCACTTCACCGAGCAGCGGTTTCAATCTGGGCGACGCTGCCTGGCCCTGCACGTCAAACCGCATTCAATGCCTTCGTGCATTGCGGTCAAATCGTGTTCAGTGTTCGGGAAGGTGACTCGAACATGTAATGCGGCGTAATTCGTTTTTTTTATAGTTTTATTTTCTGAACGTTAAAGACAGCGGCCTGGCAACGCATGTTTCGCCTCCCACGTTGGGGCCATCATGATGCTTGTAACGTGGGAGGCGAAACGTCACGAAGGAGAGAGGCGGAACGCTCGATACGGCTGTCCCGAAAGAGCGGCTCTTATGAGCAATTCTCATTTCATATTCCATGGTGGGGTAACGTGTTTTCCCGTGTTTTCACTGTTGACTTCCCACAATCCTGGGAGGTTATTGGCTTGAGGCAGCTCTCGGTCATCTTCTGCTTGGGAGTCAAGCACGCCGATAAAATTGCCACCAATCCAAATGCATAAAGCACTCTTATCAAAGTAATAATTGTGCACAGCACTGAACACACTCACTGCACTGGGCCGCATGCAGTCAGCTAACAGCAAGGCATTGTTGTACAGTTTTATGCGAGTGAAGACGTAATTTGGCCGGACCGCAATGCAGTGGATCAGTTGCTTAATCTGCAAGAGAGACACGGTTTCATTAAGAAGGAGATGTTCATCTTGATGTCTCCTGGCGAGGACAGCAGCCTGGCAAAAAATGTGCACGGTTACTCTGCTGAGCTGCATTCATCCAGAGCACCTTCCTCCAGCAGCTCTGCCTCTAACGCCGCGAGTGGGGGAAGTTTCTGCGTAAATTGAACCCGCGTCGCGCCTGTCGTGTTCGTTTTGCCCACTTATTTTTCACAGCCTGCTTTTTGGGGCGAAGGCATAAGAAGATGAGCCTTGTAGGCAATTTGATGACATGAATTATTCATTCACTCGTGGGAGGCCTGCGTTATGGGAAATTAAATTAGCACTGCGTGAGTGTAGCGAGTGGTGGCATCGTGGCTAATGTACTGCAGTACCATGTTAGCAAACGTAGGTGCCATGTGATGGACATAGGTGCCCTGTGAAGCAGGCCAATTAACCTACGCACGAACATGTATTTGGACTGTGGGAGGAAACCGGAGTTTACGGCAAAAACCCACGCGCACACGGGGAGAACATGCAAACTCCACAGAGAAAGACACCCGAGCCGGGATTCGAACTTGGGGGTTCTTGCTGTGAGGCGGCAGCGCTACTCACCGGGCGCTACTCACGCCCAGTACATTATATGTTGCAGGTATATCGACAAACATTAGGTTTTGATGGACAGATCAGGATACTGTTTTGATGGAATGCCTGGCACATTAGCAGCAATAGCTTTCGTGGGCTTTAATGACCCGCAAATGCAATCTTTCTGAAGATGTGCGTGCAAACTGTGCATGCATCTGTACACGTGCTCTTGTCGAGTCTCTTGGATGTTTGCGCATGCACGTGATGCGGGTGTGCTTAAATATGTATCTAGTTTAGATGCATGCACGTGCATCATCGTGCAGAGGTTGTAACGTCTTGTGTGCACCTGAACTCATTCGCGTGCAGAAACGTGCGTGTGTTCAGTGTGAGCGTGCATGTGTGTACATGCATGCAGGATGGGACGCACGGACGGAATACAAATCACTTTCAGAATACAGGCACGGGCAAACACGGCTGCAATAAAAAATAATAATTATATGTGGATGTGTTGCTGCAATACCTATCGTTTAAGGTGGAATTTTGGATAAATCGCAAAGCTGATTTCAGTTCAAATGCAAAATGCATTTTATATTGTAAATCCTGCTAATCGACTTAAAAGATTTTCAACCTTGACATTAAGGCTGTGGTAAACCACACAATGCTTTACTATTTCACAGCCAATGTCAACATCAAGAAGTGATGCCGGCCATTGCCATTGATGCCGCTTGGTCACACTGATGCTGCTGGGCCACACCATTCCATTCTTCATTCTGGCAGATCCTACAACAGTTGTACAGTTACCGCTCTCTAGCATTGGGTTTATCCCATGGTCGCTGATTTCTGGGAGCCACTCAATCCCCACATGAATAATCTTGCTGAAAAATGAGCGCTCCGGTAATTATAATGCCCTCTAGTAATCGTAAAGTTTTGCCGTACCTTTTAACATTAATTTTACTACATTATTGGTAAATGTATTGTGATAAAATGAACCCATTTTATTCATTACGTGCCGCTATATTAACTGTCAATGTACTTTATGTTTAATACACAACGGTTTCTAATTGCACACTTATGGTGTCAACAATGTAAACACAACAACAGTCGCAAGCTCCCTGTTGTTTGTGCATCCTCAAGCACCAAACGGTGCTTTCATTACTAACTTTCCACAGTAAACAGTTGCCGGTTATTGATTTTGGAACCGTAATCGATAACATGACTGGTTACCGGTTTACACTGTGTCGTATATACTCCCTAATACCATAAGGCAAGTGCAAGACACATGCCTAGTCAACCCGTTGCTGATACTTACACGCTGCATCAGGTGACCCCGATATTAAATACAGAAATTACCTGGTACAAAATGTGCCAGGTTAATACACCACATGCCACTTCCTCATTATCCGGTGTCAAACCCATGTTTCTAGGTTCGTGCAGGGCTCAAACCACTCAGCCACTGCCTCACACATCTCACGCATATACACACAGATTCACAATACAATCTTCGTCTCTGAAACTGACAAAATAAACCTCCGCAGCTCTTTGTTTTGTTTTGAAGCTCTGGATGTTGGTAAGCTTACGCTGTGTTTCCACTAGAATCGTTTAAAGGGGGATGTGTTGTGGTTGGGGCCCCAGGCTTATGCAAGCCCAACAGGGGTCTGATACTTAAAAATAAACAAAGGGATGTGCTACATTCCTCCACACAATGCTGAGCTGCGAGCCGAGGACATGGACCACTCCGCAAATAAGCCAGTGCAGTAGCGCTGCCGCCTCACAGCAACAAAACCCAGGTTCGAATCCCGGACCGGGTGCCTTTCTGTGTGGAGTTTGCATCTTCTCCCCGTGTCCGCGTGGGTTTTCGCCGGGCACTCCGGTTTCCTCCCACATCCAAAAGACATGCAGCTGCATAGGTGAATTTGCTTGCGGACTAAATTGCCCATAGTGCCCTTTGATGGACTGGCGTCCGGTCCTCGGAATAGCCCTGCCTTACGCCCTGTGTCTGCCGGGATAGGCATCGGCTCACTGCAACCCTGTATAGGATTAAGCGGTTTCTGATAATGGATGGATTGATGGTGGTGGTATTCTGGAATTGGCCAGCGAGACCACAAAAACATCGCAACTGACTGGTGTTTTGAGCAAATGTGCATGGGTGATTGTGTGTCTAGAATAGCGAGGAGAGGTAACGTAGTGCCAGTGCAATGCTGGTGACCTGGTCACCGAGTTCGATTACCAGTCACACACAGCTAACAAGAGTTGCGAATATCTGAACTGGTTTTGGGCCACTCCGAGCTCAACTCAACATTAGCTGAGTACCCGCTGTGACGTGTAAACATCAGAATTTGGGAGACACATGCGGTCAAGGGTATGCTGTGTGTTGTGCCAGCCTTAATAGCTCCCAAACAGGCTGTTAAAGCCTATATGGGGGATTTTTGTTTTTGTACTGTATTGAACTGTAGGGTGTGGTGGTGTAATGGCTTGCACATTGCACTACAATCCCAGCAACCTCTGTTTGTCTCTTAGCCATACGTAAATAAGTGCTATCCAAACTGTTTTCCTGGATTAATTAAAACTTAACTGATTACCCGGAGCAGTATGAACATCAGCACTGCAAAGATCGGAATCGGGTTCAGAAAATGGGCTTATCAAGTTTCTAATATTGAAAACATTTTTGTTGGATTACATTAAATGGGGGAAAACATATGGGTCGGAATTTGTATATATTAGTTTCAAACAAAATAAAAGTGCAACGGCTTTACAGATTCATCGTTATCGAACGTGATCTATCAGCTTCTGGATAAAGACTCATCCAAGCTGTTAACTATCTATGGCCATCTTGTTATAAAACACTTCATCCAACTCCTGCGCATGAGCTGAATTCATTGCTTCATCTCTACGCTGGATGGCCTCTTGTACGTTTCCACTGATGTCATTGCCATTCATGTTACTCTCTGTCAGTAAATCCCAATGGCATTTGTTAACCAACGTAAAATCCTGGACTTGTTTTGACTACACCCATCGCAATGTTTAATTGTTTTAACCATCCAGTATTGCATTTATTTATTTGGTCACGTATGTGCAATGCTGTGTGTAACTGGTTATTATTTTTTGGTTAATTTGTTATTGTCAATTCGCGTGTTTGCTGTGTCGCAGGAATCCTGTAAAGAGCTTGCAAGCTCACTGGGGATTTTTCTGCTGTAATAATACACATCTATCTATATCTATATACACCGATGCTCATCAGCAGTGTAGCTTTAGCAACCAATTCTGCTGGCTCGCCACAGTGAACGTCTGCGTTTTTGTGGCAAGAGAAACGGAGACAATCTGATCCTGGGAGCCGCGCTGGTCACCCCCGCAGCCTCTGAATAAACGCATTTATTTTCTAATTGAAAGCAGGATCACTGTAGGGTCTGTTAATGTGTGAAATTCACCCCTGACAACAAATGTGCTGGAAAAAAAAAACCACGGCCTATTAAAAAGCCCTAGAATTTGTGATTTGAATTTGAAAACATGCTTTCATGAATAAATTACGTTGTGCTTTTCTGCAGGGCACACACTCTCCGTCCATAGAAAAAGAAAATAAATGTTGCCTATGTTGAAATCTGTGCAGAGAATGCTACAATCGCATGATTTATATTTCAATGGACAGGAAAAAAAGTGTGAACACTACAACTGGAAAACCCTCATGTTATTATGGGAAAGGCATGCGGGTATTAAGGTCAGCAAAACATAGTTTATTTTTCTTCATGTTTTACATAAACACTCCACATAAAACCTCCCCCAAATAAAAATAAAAACCACAATTTAATAACAGTTAATCTGGCCAGGTAGTCATATAATTGAGGGTTGACTGCAAATCACCACTCTACAACACCACGCCCGGCCGCCTTTGTCTCCCAAGTAGCATTTTTTTTACACACCGCACCAGGTACTCGTATTAGGCCGAGTCCACCAAGGGTAGGCCCAGGACTGGTTCAGATAATCGTCAATCGCGTTGGTTGTGAGCAGGGATCGAACTTGGGTCCCCTGGCTCGTAGCACAGCGCGTGCTAACTGCCACACTACCGACACCGAGATGGAGGAGCGGCCGTGGGGCACGGGTGAAGGGAGAGCGGTGTGTCGCGCGGGATTGGCTGTGTTACGTCTCCTGGGAGCGCCTTATTTACTGACTTTTGGGAAATGACCTCAATTATTTTCGTAACAAAACGAGGCAAATGGACTTCTAATTGCAACCAATTACCACTCGTCGTTTAATCACAATTACACACTTACCACGGCGCGAAAAGTAATGGATGGCTGTCTTACAAGTATATGCGCAACTTTCCCATGGCATAGTCCGTAGGAACATAGCAAGCAGTCTTAAACATGCTTAGCTTCAGAGATGTGGTGAGATCGGTGCGTTCATGGTGATTGGATCATGTTCGGGGCCAGTCTCTTATAAAACCACCTTCTGCAAAATGCCACTTATTTAATGGGTTCAGAGGGATCTTCTTCTTTGCGATTCTTCGAAGCACGATGGTCAGCTTCTGGACATCGTTGTCTTTCAGCTCGGCTTCGAAGTGTTTGGTAGAATTCGCAGGCAACACCAAGTATTACCTGACAGGGATCGCGACGTGAACGCTTCTACCTTGACACCCTTCAGAGGGATGATGAGCTAGCTGAGTTAATAGCAGACCCAGCACGAACTGAACTCATAGACTAATGAGAGTTCAACACTGCCACAGTCTCACCTGACTAGATATCGTCATCATGACCATAAGCATATTATGATATATTATTCCATGTCAAGCTTTTATAACATACTAATAACAACAATCCTAACTTACAGCCCTTGGTTTAATTGCTGCTGCATGAACACCGTGTCAGTCATTGGAGCTGTATTACAATACTAATACATGGCCAACTTGTATTTAAAACTACAGTACTGTGAAATCGCAGCGTTTATATTCGGTAAAAGTTTGCAAAATTGTGAGCCCATGGAACAAACGCACAGCAGTGATTCTCATGTATATACTGAACACTAAGGTTTGCCTGGGATGCAAATGGCGACAGTGCTTATCTGTGAAAGTTTAATATTCTGAAAAGTTCTAAAATAAAATTCTGCAATAGTTACGTTTATATGTAACACGTTTCCCTGAGACACAGCTGAGATGCAACACCTCGTTTTGCAGTGTGGCGAATTAACCAGGCATGGGGTCACAGATAAGCACTGTAGCCATAACACGGATATGGAGGGCACTGTGCTGTAAATAACGTGGATTCAGGTGCAGCAGCCTATTGCTGATAAAGGCATTTGAGGCCATTATGGCGTATTATTATTGTGTATTTGAGACAAAGCGGCAAAAGGGTTTTAGTCTATCACATGAGGTGTTAATCAAGTTTTCGTGCCAATTGTCACCTGCTATTCTTGAATTAATTTCACCGATGGGTCTGCTACAGATGTGCACATTTGAACATTACGCATTTGACTTTTGGGAATATTCTGGCCCAGTGACACTAGTTTTCGAATACTTATCTAACCATCAGAGAGTTGTGGGTTCTTATCTTCGTTGCTGGTCAACTTCTGTTATTATACGTTCATAGGAGATAAAACGATTACCGATTTGTAGAAATCCTACAATGGTTGTCTTATGCGAGACTGGCCACACCATAGTAAGTGGAATTTCTACCATGGGCTCGTCTGAGCACCACCCCGCCCTCCTTTGAACGTGGCGGCATATTGACTTTTGATATATGTTCCCGAAATACACAATAATTTGCTGCTAAGAATTAGGCTGCAAGGCGCATTATTCGAACTTATGCCCATATCGCTACTTTCATCAGCTCGCAAGTGACTTTTAAGTTTTTTGTTTAATCGCCAATTCTATTATCGGCCGCGTGGCAGTGGTGAGTGTCAGTCGAGGTGTGTCTCAGCGACAAGAACCAGGGCTGTCTCACGTGACATTTTGCCAGGAGACAGGCCTTGCAGGCTTCTCTTTCATTCTCACTGACAATTTGTTGCTGGCTCAGCGTAACAGTTTAGCACTGATCTTAAAGGCGTATAGGGCAAGAGGTGATGTGTTTTTTTTTTGTTCAGGATGAAAGAAAATTATTTTAACTTTGTAACGTAACAAATGGGCAGTGCTCATCCTCCTTTGGTGGTCTAAACCCAATGTTGGGAATTACAGATTTTAGTGATATGGGGAATTCTCTCCAGTGTACTTCTTACAAATTAGTGCTTATTTGATCAGCCCTGGAGTGATGATACGTCGAGTCATCCCAAGAGTGGGATGTTTAACTTGCGACCTTGACAATGTAAGTCGAGCACTTTAAGCACAGCACTACACGGTCGCAAAAACAACCAATTAAACACATTCCGTCGTGCAGTTGGATTACAACTAGTGTAAGTTGGTAGGGACAATCACGTGCTAGGACTCCGAACACAAGCATGCTGGGCTCTATACGCAGCAGAAACACACATTTCGGAGAGCACAGTGGAGGAAGGAAGGGCGTAGATGCAGAGTTGATGTGGCGTCTTACCTTACCCAAACATAAACCAGTAGCGTCCACAGTTTATAAAGTGACTGACATGGTGCAATGTGCATCCTTTGGTCTCTCGAAACAGCGATACTTGCACCCGCAATCTAGTCGTTGCATAAACACAATCATAAAAGTCGGCCACATCCTTGATTGAATGTTCGTGGAATCTCAGTCAAATGTGTAACGTGGGATGAGGTCTGTACTGGGTGCTGTATTTATCTTTGCACATGATTGGTTATTTCGTAATCCATGTTCGTTGTTGTAGTGGCCACAGAGGCCACGCTCTTACGGGATTATTTCGACACAATTGTGTTAAAATTAAAACAACTTCTGGATACTTGGCTCCACTATAATGAAACTGGCTCCTGTTTAATTTCCACCACTGGATTAGATCTGTCGATGGAATTGAATACCACTCCACACTCGTTTGAACATGAAGCCACCGAGTTTTTTTTAATTCTTGACATTTAAAATAATAAATGTAGAAAGAGGTTTTTTTAAAAAAAAAAAGGTGCACGCGTTAAACAAACAGCAAAGATTTAAAGTATATGACTAGATTGTCAGGAAGATTAGTGGATTATGTATACGTGGGCAGTTGTGTCTCATTTTACTACATTACCTCTTAATGGACAGGTGTGCTCATTCATCCTTTCAATTGCATTCGACGTAAATTGGTCGCGATGGCATTGAAGTTCCAACATGTGGCTGCAGGGTTTTTTTTTATGTCGTGGCCTCATAAAGGGCACGTGCAATTTCCAACCTTACTTTAAAGGAGAACAATATGTGCGTGTATATATGACAGCTAATGCAGTATTTTAAATCAAATGTAGGTTTTATGCGGTTATGTTTCATGTATATTACTTTCCAGTGGCTTGCAAAACGTCGTTGTAGGGAGCAATGTTTGAAACAATTACGCCGTGGAAGAGGAGAGGATGTAAACCAGAAGAAATACAATCTCACAGCCCTTGTAGCATGAGCTACCAAAAACAAGGGGAAAAGGCGAAACATCCTACGCAGGTACGTGTGCAGCCTGAGGCGGTTCGATTCCCGCCTTGGGCGCCTTTCTGTTTGGATTTTGTGTGTTCTCGCCCTGTTCTGCGTGGGTTTCCACTGGGTTCTCCGGTTTCCTCCCACAACTTAAAAAAAAAACCACTCATTAATTAATTGGCTGATAACCTCATAATATATAGGACGCTCTCACTCTTTCCCTTGGGACGTTTCGCCTCCCACGTTGGAAGCATTCTCAGGCGTTCCGATGCTTCCAACGTAGGAGGGAGAGCGCTCAGCGACACGGGCCATCCCGAAAGAACAGCTCTGAAGAGCAACCCTCATGAATCGAGCCGTGAAAACCGACATCAGTAATTACACCCTGGAAAAAGAGGTCCCCATGAGTTAATTACATCGTCAGTGAGGGGTGAGCAATATGGCTTGTTCCTCTTATGCAAGAGTGTGTGGAGGTGGGGTCGCTCGCTGCCTGCTGTGCCCTGCTCCTTGTAGTTGAGCTACTCATGTTGACTCGAGACAAAGCCACATGTTTCGTGTGTTAACACGGTGACTCCCCCCCCTCCGCAGGTGAGTTGTGTGGGCGTCGTGACGCATCGAGCCTCATCACCCCCTTCTCCTCCCAACAAAAGGGAAGCCGACACCACCACCACACCTGCCCTCCACCCAAAAATGTAAACCCCCTTACCTGAACCTGTGACAAATCTAATGAGTCATATCGTGCACGCCACTCGTAGTTTCAATTCGCACAAATGTGTGTTAACAACGTGAGTGGGATTTTTTTTTCTCCTCAAGTTTTGAGCAGGACATTTGTTGAGGCAACTAGCGATTTGTGAGGTTCCCTGCGATATTACCCACAGCGCTCTCTTGGTTAAAGTCTGGTAACCGGTTTTGTGGGGGTGTTTTAAATGAGGTTACCGGTAACAAAACAAGAGACGTCTCATGTCAACAACCCCATGGTGTGGCAGTGGGGAAATCCACGTACAATGAAGGCCACACGACGCGATCTTTCACCAAGGACTTTATTAGAGTATTGATTGATGTAGGTTTTCACGGCTCGATGTATGAGACTTGCTATTAAAATGTACTCTTTTGGGATAATCTTGGCGAGCGACGTTTCGCCTCCCACCTTGGAAGGATCATCAGGCTCCTGCCTTCAGCGTGTGAGGTGAAACATTGCAAAGAAAAGAGGAAGACCACAGCTATCCTGAAAGAGCAGCTCTTAAGAGCAATTCCCACACCCTTTAAGCATTTCACAAATTTCACCTCTCCTGTTCCTCCTTTCCCACCAAATCTCTCTCCTCCAGACCTCGGCCAATCCCAGCCTCCTTTCCGGATACGATCCATCATCATTCATTGTCAGAAACCGCTTAATCCTGTACAGGGTTTACGGTGAACCGGAGCCTATCCCGGCAGACACAGGGCGCAAGTCAGAACTGCCCCCAGGATGGGACGCCAGTCCATCACAGGGCACCGGGGGGCAATTTAGTCAGCAGGCCAATTAACCCATGGACTGTGGGAGGAAAGCGGATGTGCCCGGCGAAAACCTACGCGGATACAGGGAGAACATGCAAACTCCACACAGAAAGGCACCCGAGTCGGTATTCGAACCCGGAGCTTCTTGCTGTGAGGCGGCTGCGCTACTTAACGCGCCACGGTGTCGCCCCCGGATACGATCCGACCTCCATTATTGAATTATCTAATTAGGAGGCTGACCCCGTGTCCTCACCTGACCCCGACGTGTCAGCACACGACCCGAACACACACGGTTCAGCACCGTGAGCGTTGGCGACTATGCTCTGCTGATGAGCCTGAACAAGGGTGAGACCGGTTCCCGGTCGTCTCGTTGTTCCCTTGACTGCTGTGATGGTGTTCCAAGACAACTAGACGACCACAGTGCAGTTCTTAAGGAATTGCTGATGGTTTTCTGCACGCGCTCGTGTGCTAATGTGAAACCTGCGAACTGAATACACACACAAGCTCGGCAATAACAACCCGTGGCCATGCGCGGACAAATAGGCGACGTTTCGGGCAATAGCCCCTCTTTATAGCACTTTACATAGAAAAGCCAGAGAGACAGAGCGGATAACAAGAATAGTTGAAGTCAGGTGCCCTCCGCTAGACTGGCGTCCCACCCTTGCCACAGCCCTGCCTTGCGCCCTGTGTCTGCCGAGATAGGCTCCCGATGCCCCCCGGGTGACCACGTACATGCTTAAGCGAGCACCGATAACGCCGATAACCGCACAGCTGTGCAAAGCATAAAGTTTAAACCGCACAGGGGGGGGCGTTTAAAAATAATAATACCCTCGTTAGAAACCATAGTTAGTATTAGGAGCGGGGTTTGAATCTTGTAGTCTGTATAAGCAGCCGGCGAAGAGTTGTCGGAACTACTTTCGAGGTGCCGTGCGGCGCACCGATACACTCGCCTTCCCCCGCCCCGTCGTCGTCTTTCGCTGTGCCGCCATTTCGCCTCGGGGCTCCGAGACCGAGGCGGCTTTCAGCTCCTCCTCTTCTTCGTCCATAGCCTTCCACCGCCGCCGCCTCCTCCACTAACATTCCCCTCACGGTCAGTCTCGCTACACGCCGTGTGTGTCCCTCCCGCCCGCCTGCCCGCCCCAGGGCCGAGTTGGAACCGTGGCGGCGTTAACGTGAGTTGTCGGAACCTGGGGAGCTTGTCGCACAGCGGCGATGATTTTATGTCGAGATGTTCGCGTGATGATGTTTTTGGTTGGGTGGTCGGTGTTAGTGTGGTGTGTTAACTAAGTTTGTCGCAAGTGTTGTTGGCTCGGCCGGTGCCGGTGCTAATGGGTTGTGTTGTTGCGATAGGGTTTCACAGACGTAACTTTTTAAGAAGGTTCATGGTGCTGTGTGTGTATAGTACACGTGTGTTTCCTTACGGTGTTAAGTTGTAACCCGCTACTGCTACTGTTAGTATTGTCTCGTACCGTTGTTTATAGAACTGTTGTTAAATGTGTAGTTGCATTTGAGTCGGAGATCTGTGTATTTGTGCTGGTAAGTGATGTACACTACCACCTCGTGATGTTGTTATCTTGAAACCACTAAAAGTAAATACGAATGATATACGTATTGGTGGTACTTGAATTGCACGGGCTAAAGGTGGCGTGTGTATTGTGTTGCGTGTAATAGTGTATCATCTGCTTTGCTATATAGATGTGCTATTAACATATTACTGTATTCGTATTATTACCACAAGTATGTGGTAGGTGTGCATGCATGTGTATTGTGCATGTGCCTGTGTTGCTTTGACTATTGTCGACGGTGCAGAAACGATGAAGTTTCATCGAGTCTTGCACACATACCCAGACACTTCACTTGTGCTTGTTGAATATAAAGAGAGCAAACTAACGAAACCCATAGGGACCACATTAAATCCTGTGCCGACTCCAGTCTCATAACTAGAGGCTGCCTGGCAAAGTTTAGCTGAGACAGCTGGAGTGGTTGGTGGCTCAAAGTCATAAGAAATTAGGTTCTCGGTGTGTATTTTTAACTCGTTATTTCGAGAACATCTGTGCATGCCGTAAGTGTTTAGCAGTTATAAGGCTTGCATATGTTTCCAGGTTTACACACGGGCTGAATGCATGCATACATGTGTACATGGATTTTGCACACGTATAAGAATGAATCTGAACGTGCTTTGGAGGCAAGTGCTGCGTTAATGATGGACCTGGGTTATGATCTCAGTGACTTGGGTTCCATATTTATTCTTGATACAGCGTGCACAACATTAGCAATTTGAATCTGATTGCCTTTCCTGTGTAGACTCTGGCTTTAGTGAACGCCTGGGCTGGTTTGTGAACATGAGCACTGGTTGGGTGGTTGGTGGGGGAGGATGTTAGTGGTTTGAAAACCACGCTGACATAAATAGGTGCTCGCTGACAGCACAGTCTACAAGATGACATTGTCGATGTACACGTACAATATATTTTTTTATATATGCATTTGTTGGTTTTAAACACATTGTGTACACAGTATACGTATGTAGTTGGGTGTAGAGGGAGCACTTGCGCAGGCGTGCTTGTAAGTGGTTCGGGTTTTCTTTGTGGTGCTCCTAATTAGGCTTGTATAAAAGCATTGGTTTAGGCCCAGTCTTTAAATGCTTAAGACTAATCCAGTGTTGACGTTAAGGGGGGAATCCAGCATGATTGAAAAAGACGTCTCAGCTGCAGTTGTGAGCGCGCCCAAGTAGCATTGTCCGTAACATTCAGGTTTTCTGATAGAAGTTTTTCTCCGAAAAACGTATGCGCATTCTTATTTTCCAATAGATTAGCTGCTGTAATTGGACAGGTATTGTGCAGTGGTTGGATTCATCGTTCAGTGGTTGGTTTAGCTTATACAGTAATGCACAAATATTGTCTGTCGTAAACGTCTATTATGTTGCATTGCAATTTTAGTTAGTGCCCAACAAGCATTGGATCTCAATATTTTTAAAGTACTGTACATCATTCCAACTTTTCAGAGTTAGAATTGAATTTGTGGAAGCATCTTCACCAGAGAAACGTAATGTCTTTCTATTAAACACATGTGTGACGTACTTAATGCAATGGTCAACAAGTCATGGTTCAGAATTATTTTCACAAAGGTTGGTATGTTCCTTACTGTATGGCATGTGGCCTTGCCAAACGGAAGCCATTTAAAAGTATACATACTATTTGAGAATGTAAAAATACTGCACAATACTGTATATAACCAGGAAAAAAGCTATTTCCTTCAAGCCCACGGTGATGCAGTGATTGAAGGGTACATAATTTGTTTCCATCCGTTCTTTTCACCCATTGACCGACCAAGGTATAGTAATATTGGCATAATGTTCTGCATTGGTAGCCTTGTTAACACGGGTCATTTGCATATGTAAATATAATAATTGCCATATTTACTGGTTTGTGCATTGATCAAAACCCGCCTTTATGCCACTTAAACATTAGCGGAAAAGTTAGGTTGTGAACATCAGGTATGCGGCCTGCAAACCTTAGTAAACACATCAGAAACTTGAAAATAACCGAGAGGGAAGGCATATGTTACGTAACATTTATGTTGACCAATGGATCCGCTGGATTATTGTTTAACAAGAGCATTTTTTTTAAAGAAGGAAAACACTGCACCAGTTATTATTTTCCGTGAGTCTCTTTTGTAGTGGTGTCCTGTTAAAATACTCTTACTTTGCCTGGGGTTATAGGTGAATCAATTGTGAACACATAGGGCCCTAAGTCACGTTCAGCAGAGTACCTGTACAGCAGATACTATATTAATGAGTGTCAAATGTTTTTCTGCAGACATGCGCAGGTTGAAATAATATCTGGTCTGAAGTTCCTAGTGTGCCTTTGGCGGTGTTGCTGACTAAGGTTGCTGACATTTGTTCGGTATTGGCGAACACGTCAAACCTTGTCACTGTGTTTAGTTTGGTACACTGGCTGTTGCCAAAAAAGATTATTTTTTTCCTCGCCTCCAGCCTACGGCAAATCAAACTGCACTAGTGGGTTATGACGAAAGTAAACCATTGGGAAAGAATGAGATGAGTAAGCCTCAGAGCACAGCAGTCATTATGGAAGGTGTGCTGTGGACAGTAACCTGTATGAGTAAGGGGTTGCTCATGAACAGGTTTCACAACACACAGCGTGCTGTAGAATTGCGTCTAATTGGGTATGTGTTGTTGGGAGCAGTGCTTTGCGTACTGCAATACAATTCTAGCCTGCTGCAATGTATTCCTTGTCATGAATAACACGAGTGAAAAGTGGTATCTGAACCTTTCAAGGGCCTTCCCTGGGTTCAGCCCAGTGTTAAGTAAATACCTCCGTGATGGAGGAGGCCAAGGTAGCTGGCTGTGCGTGTTGATGTGTATTTGACCACAGCATCACCCTGGACTTTACAGCTTTAATAGGCGCTCGCTCACAGCACTGGGGCCCTACAGTCTATAACGCCGAATAGTGGATCTTTGTTGTGTTTTGTTAAGTAGTGTTGAGTCAGAGCTGTGCAGACAAGTGTGCTTAGATGGCGATGAAGTCATTGGGTGGGAGTGGTGTGTCCAGACTTCCCAGGCATCTACCATCCCCCGCGCCTCACTCCGAGTGTCCTGTGAGGGAGCGCCATATCTACGTTGCTATGAATAAGGGTGTTGTGATGGTGTGTGTGGTGGAAGGGAAGGTGGGAGGAGGGGGATGGTTGCTGAAGGGGGGCCGTGTGGTGTGCGGGAAAATGTTGGATCCAGTGCAACTTTTTGAGTGTGTGGAGGAAGACGGATCTTTGGCTTTTATAAAGTGTGTCGCATGCTTTTGTTGCATTTACTGTTACATTCTTTGAAGTTTTATTTGTTAGGGGTCACCTGGCTTAATAAGTAATGCAATTCCTGTTTCTTAAACCGTTAATGGGATAAGCATTTGGCGGCGTGGGGGATGGTGTCAAGTAACTTTACCTATGCTAATGCGTTGCCATTGTAGAAGCAACTGTTGTTTTTGTGGATTAGATCCTTGGTCACTGTTGACATGTTATTGTATGTATAGAAAACGCATTGAGGATAATGGTACATTGTGTCTTATACTTCTGTATGGAGAATTCTGTGGTGAAAACATACAAATTTGCCTCTTTAAACCAACGTGGGGTGGCACTTACCGCATTTGGCTGCCCTAAGACTATGATGGGGTTGCTTCTCTTATGAGAACAGCAACAAAGATGTACATATTTATTAAACCTGCAAACTATGGACAGCGTTCACTCCCTATTGGAATTTGTACTTGTCCGCATGACGAACGCCTGTACAGAGCTGCTTTTAGAACCTATCATTGTGCACATTCCTGTCCGGGTTGTTATTGGTCCACAAGCCGTTAAACCACACGTGCTGCGCCGATCAACTCGACTCTCACTTTGTCTGCTTCCAGGCCGCTTTGCAGCAGGCTCTTCCTTTTCAGGAGCAGTATGAAATTTGTAGGAATGTGACGCTGCTTGTCAGATAAATTACTTACAGATGTAGGCCCTTGGCTAAAAAAAGTGCTTTATGGGCTGGCGTTGTATAAAGGTTGTATGCCGCTAAGCAGAACATCTTTGGGGGATAGGATTTAATGGGCACTTGAATCAGCAGTGAGCGCTACTTTTCCTGGCCACCATCATGCTGCCTTTGTGCATTTTAGGTTCTGTGTTGTACCCGTTTAAACGTGAACCTCTTCACTGTTTTCAGTGGCCAGGCATCATAACATTCGTACTTGTTTGGCCAAGAAAGCCTGACTTGAATTTCAGTACGTTGAGGAGAGCGATGCATTGGGTTGTTTGTTCATTTTCATTTGTAAGCAGTGCTCCCTGCAAGTGGGTGGAAACCAAAGTATTCATAGAAAACCAATGCATACACTGGGGCACACGTCCACACAGATCCGGTAAACAATCCAAGCCCTGTACTGCCATCTTTTGGTTAATTGCATGCCCAGCAGGTTCAGAGTATCCCAGAGTATGGTCTGTGATCCGCCAACTCTTGAATCCAAATCTCTAGATTGCAGGCATATAGCACCATGCTTGACCTAAGCAGGATTGTGGCAGTGATGTCTATTTTCTCGCGTTGCGTGGGATTACAGTGCAAGAACGTCGGTATGCATACGTGTTCTCTATGTTTAGGTGGTGCAGTGGTAACACTTGCCGCACAAAGAAAACCTGAGTTCCATACCTGAGTTCCATACCTGACTTGGGCAACTTTCTGCGTGGCGTTTGTATGTTTTCCCCATGTTCTGCATGGGTTTTCTAACAAAGCTAAAACAACATATGATACAACTTGTGTTGGCTAAACATACCCATACTAAAATCGTAACTGCAAATTACTAATTTGGATTACACATAGCAACATTGCCACACTACTGAAATAACTTAGGCATGACCCTCCTGAATAAGTCTTCAGAGTCAAAGAGGCTTTCCTTGGTAAACAATTGCAATACTGTTTGTATAGATGAATAATCCTTCTATTCACAAAAGTGAATGTAAGCTATAGCAACACCATCTACACCGTTTATAACACTTCCATCGATAGGTATGTGTAGGATCTGCATTGAGAAGGTTGGAGCTGAACAAAATGGGTTAAAAGCCTGTCTTTTCAGCACGTGAACAGGCAGTCTATGCAGCTCTGCCAAGGAAATGTTGCAGCACTTGAAGTTTAGCTGGTTACAAGCATCCATTGGTGCTTAAAGTGTGTTTCTGGGGCAGTTACTGTGGTTAAGTGTACATATTCACTCTCCTGCTGGAGGGGATTTTCCATTAGTGACTCTTAATACATCAACTTCCCACATGCGTACGAGCTAACCTGGCCCAGTGCCGAATCAGCGATTAGAGTTTTAAAAACATAATCGTCTGACCTTTTGCAAAAAAACAAGGCATCCAGAATATAGGTCAGTTGTGTTAAGTGATTTCACTTTTAGTCATTCATATTTTTTAAATGGAAAAAAGGAAGGGGTTCATTGTCAGTATTTTGCTTCGCCACTCAGGTCTCTTTCTGCTTCAAACACTAAGCTGTTGGGTACATTTGCCAATTGGCTTTGTGGATTTTGTACTTGCAATGAGGGCATTCCTTAAACATCCATGCTCAACAAAATGATTTCTCTTGTTGCAGGAACTTTTCAAAATTTTGGTGAGAAAGAACTTTCAACGCAAAGATGTCCTTACATGGTGAGTTTTCTGAAATACACTTATAGTCAAAGTGTGGTTTATGTAAATATTTCACATGTATTGTGAGAATTCAAATGTTTTTTTTATTATTAAGATGCAATTGTACGTTTTAACAAAAGTAGTATGACAGTTTTGGTGATACAGTTATTTGAGAATATAGTGTCATGAATATTGTTAGCAATGTCTTTTGCCTTGCGCTAAGAGGTAGCTTTTGTGGTGCATTTTAGTGTTTACTTACCTGTATTTTGAATCCGAGTAAATGTTACAGAAACTAAAATAGCCTTTCTTTGTTTAAAGTAAACACTCAAACATTTGTTTTTTGTACACATCCTATGTAATGCTTACTGATGTTAGTCAGACATAACATGGAAGTCCCTTTTTACTGTTTGTAAAGTTCAACTCTAAAAGACCTGATGTTTGCACCAGTAGTAAGGAGCTGGCATCTCTTAGTATTCCAAAAGACACTATTGAATATATTCTCAATAGCACACAATTGATAAATCCAATTTTAAAGAAAATACGTTAAGCTTAGAAGACGAGGAGTGAGCAGTGGTGTATACGAATGGAGGGCAGAGGTGGGAACAATATTACAACAAGCTAGCTGACTCCCATAAACATAAATATGGATAAATAATACATAATTTGCCATGTTCATGAGCTTCAGCGAGGGACTGTTAATTTGAAGTCCATAAAGGGAATGGCTCCCACCATCCCACCACAGCGATGTGGAGGAGTTTCCATTATTGGCCTATGGGTGTGCCACTGGTTAAAATGGTCACCCAAACTCATGTAAGGAGGGAGACTCCATCGGCCAGATTTACACGTAGACAAAGTGCATAATACATTGATTTGTAAAATTAGCCTCATAAAAGGTTATGGAGACTCGGCAACTTTTCAACAAATCGTGCACGAGCCCTTATTATTGACTGACGCCACCGATAGAATGATCTCGCGGTCTGCAGTGCGGAGTGATATTAGGCGGGGAGTGCTTGTGCATGAGAACCACACTCACCGATATGTGTCGCCCTTGCAGCGGACCTGATGGAACTGGACATGGCAGTGGATCCTGACCGCAAGGTCCAGGTGAGCCAGTGGCAGCAGCAGTCCTACCTGGACTCTGGGATCCACTCCGGGGCGGTGACACGCACCCAGTCACTGAACGGCAAGCACCTGGAGGATGAGCAAGCCGACTCGGCACTGGGCTTCGAGTGGGAGCAGGGCTTCCAACAGCAGGGCTTCAATGCCAGACAAGTTGCTGGTGAGTACAGTGATCGTTCAGTTAAGCATGGTTATCCTACGTCACTCCCTTCTGTCCACCCTTAACACAACGTACAGTTTTATGCCCAGCCCTCAATTTCAGTTCAAGTCAAAGCTGCCCCATAGTCTTAACGTATTCTCATTGTCGGAAAGGGTTTAACCTCGTATATTCTACAGTATTTAGTCTACGTTTGTAATTCCATGCCTCTAATTGCATGCAGGTAATGTGCCTCACAGCCAAACTGACATAGTTGGAAACTTCGGTTTCAGTGTTAAAGCTCATAACTAAATTCTTATCAGTATTTTGCATAGTGAAAAACATCCCAGATCCGCTTGTATTGCTGCCTTGTTTGATGCCCTGCTTCATTTGGTGTCGCTTATAACAGTGTGAAATTGCTTGGCCGTTGTGGTATTTATTCCCGTGAAATATTTTCGGCATAATACCCTGGCAATGCAAGCCAAACAACAGATGCTGTTGTCTTCTGTAAATGTCCCTGACGTGCTGCCTATCATGGCAACTGCTTATCAATAGGCAACGTATCTCGACGCTGAAACAAGTGGGGGGGCGGCACTCATCTGTGCTGACGGCCCTGAGCCAGTGGGAGAAATTCCCTTTTCTCATAGCAGGGATCAGTCACCCCACAGCACAACTACTTTTCACTTCCACAGTGGTACATATGTCAACCTCAGGAATTATATCAGACTAATTTGGCCTTCAACTGGGATGTGAACTCTCAAACTTCCAATTGCTAGCAAGGAATTCAAACCACAGCCCTCGGTCACCCAGCCACAGTTTTACATTTACATACATTTATAATAAAATAATATATATTTGTAACGCGCGCATATTCTCCGGGTGCGCTGCACCCGTCGATTCGGAGGTGCAGAGCCTGGCTTAGTCGGTTTGTCGTGAGTCGGTGAAGAGACAACCTGATGTGTTTCTCAATGTGCACAGCTGCTAATGCATCGAGGTTTTTTAACACTTGCCTTTCTTCCCTTCTCTCCACTCAGAGGTGGAAACGTCGTATGCGGCGACGCGTGCCCACCGCGTGCGCGGCGCTCTGTTCCCCGAGACGCTGGAGGAGGGCGTGCAGGTGATGCCCACGCAGTTCGATGCAAACCACCCGACCAACGTGCAGCGCCTCGCTGAGCCCGCCCAGATGCTCAAGAGCGCCGTGGTCAATCTCATCAACTACCAGGACGACGCCGACTTGGCGACACGTGCCATCCCTGAGCTCACCAAGCTGCTCAACGACGAGGACCAGGCAAGTGAGGGGGTAGAAGGTGGCAGTTGATAATGTGCAGTAGGGCCTATAAGGAACGATTTGTAACTTCTTGGTTTATGAGTCACAGATAAAATGAAGACAGTATGTGGTACAGATAAAACTGATTGTGCAGATGAGCCAATGCGAATTGACGCTTGAGTTCCCTTGCAATCCAGAATTGCAGCAATTAATAATAATTTTACATTTATGACTCGCACATATTTATTCACTGTCGAAGGTACTCATTCGACGAGAGAACGACTCAGAGGCGCGAGGAAAGCGCAGAGAGGTGCTTTCCTCAACAGTGTGGATTCGTTCTTGTTAGCAATACACATGAGTAACGACACAAAAAAGTGTCTTCATTTGCTCGGCCACCAACATGCCCAGCCACACGTGGAAAAAATGTGCGCTCATTGCTTGTCTGTCGTACGTGTTTTTGTTCTCCCCGGTTGTCCTCGGGGTCAGGTGGTGGTGGGCCAGGCGGCCATGATGGTGCACCAGCTCACGCAGAAGGACGCAGCGCGTCTTTCCATTATCAACTCGCCGCCGCTAGTCGCTGCACTCGTGCGCGCCATGCAGAGCACTGGCGACGTAGACACGGCACGCCACACTGCTGGCACACTGCACAGCCTCTCTCACCACCAGCAGGGACTGCTCACCATCTTCAAGTCTGGTGGCATCCCTGCCCTTGTCAAGATGCTCAGGTGTGGCCTGATTTGCTGCGATATTGGTCGTCGGGCAATATAGGCTGGTTCTTGTTTTTACGCTACGTGTTTTAAATCTAAACATCTGATCTGCACATGGAGCCACCAGGACATGTGTTGGCCATCTCAACTGGGCCAAAGTTTACGCGTGAGAAATATGCAATTTATGGATTTTTCAAAAGTGTCTTTGCCCTGGCCCCTATACGAAAGCCTTTGAAAAATCCTACGAGATTTACTATTGGTCATTTTGTGTGATCTGGGTTTTTGGCGCGTTCTTTGTTGTGGAGCTAATGCAGGAAGGACGATGCAAAGGAAGGCATTTATTTCGTTGCATTGCACTATTGTGCAGTGAAAGATGAACCACATTGTGCTTGGTTGAGCATGTAACTGCTTGCATAATCTCTAGTTCGGAAATCTTCAACACTGTACACTGACGTTTATGTACTCCAGTAGATAAGTCAGCATTTGTGCATGCCTTCGTGACTTATAGAAAGTGCATGGGAAATCGAAATATGTGTAATTGCGCCATTCATTTTACCCACTGTAACAATTTAAAATCATTTATATATGGTAGTTAAGAATGAATACATCTTAATGTGTCCAGAAAATCATCACCAAGTGCTGCGTTTGGATACTTGTATATTTCTTGTTCATTGCATGGTTTCTGGGTTATATAGCTTGTATTTCACACACGAGAAGATGACTCAAAGTCTATCCAGACCAGTTCAGAACTCACTATCTGTACTTCCACAGCTTGACCACCTTGGAGCCAAGTTAGTTGAATAGTTTATTAAAGTATATGATAATCTCTGTATGGTCCACCAGCCCCACGTTTAAAACACTGATCTAAAGACTAGCATGGCCACTTGGATCATTGGATCTTGGATTTAACGTGAGGCCTCTGTGTGCGTTGCCCCCACAGCTCCCCTGTGGAGTCAGTTGTGTTCTATGCCATCACCACACTGCACAACCTGCTGCTGCATCAGGAGGGCAGCAAGATGGCCGTGCGCCTGGCCGGTGGCTTGCAGAAGATGGTGGCGCTGCTCAACCGCACCAACGTGAAGTTCCTGGCCATCACCACCGACTGCCTTCAGATCCTTGCCTACGGCAACCAGGAGAGCAAGGTTCGTTGCAGAGCAAGTGGTGGGAGCAGTCCAGGGCTGTTTGACTAGTGCGAGATTGTTTAACTGTGCATATAAATATGTGGCATTCAGCCTAATGCCAAGACCTTGCGAATCTATAGGCGTCTTTATAGACTTTGTAATAGTCCTTATACGTGTAGCCTATCTCAGTCTCAAGACACAATTTCACTACAGGTTTGCTTTTGGATGTTTTTATCTAATTGTCTGCATATGGAAGAGAATCAAGAGACGAAGGCTCACATATGTGAAAAGATTTACGTCTCTATATATACTGTGTTTATATTGTACTTTTTGTACAGAGGAGTTAAGTGATGTGGTGCTGTCATGTTCTTTACTTGCATTCAGAATGCCATGAGTTTGAATCCTATATTTTTTTTAAATCTAATTTCCTGGATAAATTATTTGAGTTCCACCTTTGGCTTTGGCCTCCAGTAAAGATGAGTAGATCACACCACCTGAGATCCTTTGTCATGCAGGACTGAGGTTAAAATGTTCCCTTTGTGTCTTGCGACACCGCCAGCTCATCATCCTGGCGAGTGGCGGCCCCGCAGCGCTGGTGCAGATCATGCGCACATACAACTACGAGAAGCTGCTCTGGACCACGTCACGTGTGATCAAGGTCCTCTCGGTGTGTTCCAGCAACAAGCCAGCCATCGTGGAGGCTGGTGAGTGTTGGGTTTGTACTCGTGATGTCGCTTTGTAAAGTGCTCACAGTTGCACTTTTTCACTTGGTTGTATAAATATAAATGCTTTGTGTTTGTGAATGTGTGTCTATGTTTGTGGTTTTGTGTGCGTGTCCAGTTGTGTGTGGTTATATGTATCTGACGGAGGACATTTGTCCTCGTGTGTGTGTTGGGTGTGTAGGAGGCATGCAGGCTTTGGCTCTGCACCTGTCCCATCCAAGCCAGCGTCTGGTCCAGAACTCCCTATGGACTCTTCGGAACCTTTCCGATGCTGCCACCAAGCAGGTAATATGAGATCTTTTACAGGTGCCTGGTCCAAGCGAATTCCTTGTGATTTGTGTAATCGAAACAGGTTGTTTTATATTTTGCTTAGGCAATTCTGCTTGGTATGTTGGCCTTAGTGTGGATATAACAAGGGTTGGAATAGGTTAGTAGTGAAGTAACACTGTGGTTGAGGTAGAATAGTATGGCAGGGGTTGCAGTCATGGTATAAATAGGATTAATATTGGTAGAATGAGGCTCGGGGAGGATAGGGCTACGGTAAGTTCAGAGGTCACGGTAGGGTAAGGATGGAGTAGGAAGTAGGATAGCGTCAAGGTAAGGATAGTATAGAAATTCAGGAGGTGCAAAACAGGTATTCCGTGCACCTGGAGCTGTGGGCTGGTGCCTCCCTTAAGCAGGCGTGTTGCGTTCGCCAGGACAACATGGACGGGCTGCTTCAGATGTTGGTCCAGGCGCTGGACTCCAGCGACCTCAATGTGGTGACATGTGCTGCGGGCATCCTCTCCAATCTTACCTGCAACAACTACAAGAACAAGCTCATGGCCTGCCAGGTAAGATTGACCTGCTTGTCCGAGCAGCCCTGCACTCACACTGCCCATTTGCTGTTTGCTATACTGTTGGTACGATTTAAGTGTGTACAGTATAACTAGCAGGGTTTTATTTCTTCAATAGTTATTGAACAGTAAAGCTTCACAATTGGAAGAACACAGCTCAAATCCCAGCTGGGGATTGACTCGGCCTGTTGTCACCATTAGGTTGATTAAATGAGTATCTGTTTGTTGGACGTCAGCTCCGATCATTTCAATGTCCGCTACCATGGAAGTGTAGATGTTCCACTGCTGGCTTACAGCTGCCAACAGATATTACTGTTGCCTCACTGCTCGTTTAGCGGACAATTTTGACTTGACATACGCTCATGCATCGCTTATATGCATAAACTACTTAATCGAATAGCAAATGGCTGGAGTGCCTGCACTTCAGTGTGCAGCTCCTAAAAAGCAAACTTTCGAGCATATGGTCACAGTTTGTCCATTGACCCAACGACACATCTAAACACCACGTTGTGTTTCAGATGGGTGGCATCGAGGTGCTGGTGAAGACCCTGATGCAGGCGGGCGACCGTGAGGACATCACAGAACCGGCAGTCTGCGCCCTGCGCCACCTCACCAGCCGCCACCCCGAGGCAGAGATGGCTCAGAATTCAGTGCGCCTGCACTACGGGCTGCCCGTTGTGGTGAAGCTACTGCAGCCGCCCTCACACTGGCCGCTCATCAAGGTGAGTCATGCCTGCCAATGTTTGTTGGAAATAGCGCTCTTATTATTGACCGATATTTTCCTCTTAGCTCAGAACCTATTGACGGACACAACTCTGTTTTATAGGACTATGAAAATATTTAAAATGAGTACCCTTTTGGTTGAGGTCACTGTTCTACGGGAAATCTAACCAACACCGTAAGGCATTTTGAGTTAACGTTTTCCGAAAGTAGTGTCTGTTGATAATTTTCAGCCAAGCGGGTGCAGCCGTTAACCTGATGTGTGGTGTCTGCCGCTGTGTGTACGCAGGCCGACGTGGGGCTGATACGCAACTTGGCGCTATGCCCTGCCAACCACGCGCCCCTGCGCGAGCAGGGCGTGCTGGAGCGGCTGGTTCAGCTGCTGGTGCGGGCACACCAGGACACACAGCGTCACACCATGGGCACCGTGCAGCAGTCTCAGCCGGTAGTGAAGGCACTCACACGCATACACTCTACACACTTTACACTTCCTCCTTGTGTGCAGCAGTGTGGGTTAAATGCTAATATTGTGTTACGTGCTGTTCTGGGTCTCCCTTGAGTCAACTTACACCTGAATGAGTGTTTGCTGTGTAAAACATCAGCACTGGGAAGCCAAGGTGGCTGTACACTGTACCGATCACAGCAGTGCCTTGTGGATAATTCCAGCTGTAATATGTGCCTGTTACAAGTACTTGTCCAAAGATCTGACATTTAATGAGGGATTATTGTCTTTGTGCCTGTGTGTTTATGTAATAGGATGGCATCCGCATGGAGGAGATAGTGGAGGGTTGCACTGGTGCTCTGCAGATCCTGGCACGAGATGCTGCCAACCGTGAAGTTATCTACAGCCTCAATGTCATCCCTGTCTTTGTGCAGGTGTGCCAATAACCATGACATGTCTGTGTGGTGGTTTTTGAGTTTAAGTCAGTTGGTTAATTTTCCTTCTTTGGTTTTACATAAGCAAGACTTAAGGACTGATGAATGTTATCCGAATGTTGGTACAAATAATTATTAAAATGTATGAATTGGTAGTTGGGTGAATAATGGGGCTGAGCTAGCTCTGCTGCGATTCTAAGGTTCAGCCCTCTGCTCATTGAAGCCTAAACAGACGGTTGTGTGCCACCATGATGGTTTCAGCATATACAGCAATCGACCTATATTAATAGGTGTATGGTATGCCACCTATCTTAACTTTGGGTGACACAATTGGAAGGTTTGGAAAACAGAGGTCGACTCGCACATATCCCTCAAAAGCTGATAAAATGGGTACCGTTTTGTGAGAAGCTGACACTGGTTCCCTAGTAAGATCGAAATGTTGAACTGGGTCTGGAATGCCAACAGTGAGCATGCTCATTTGAGGAACGAGTCGTTCTGTCCATTTTTGAACTGCATTTTGGATTTTGAGTGTTATCCTAGCTTGTATTGATTGATACTACAATGTTAAACACTCATTGAAAGGTCACAATTTCGGAGAGCAAAAGCATTTATCTCATGTCATATTCCAGGTTTCTTCAACATGGTGCGAACTGAATGGCATTAGAGAATTTTAATCTCTGTATACTCCTTCAAAATGCAAATGTTATAGAAATGTAATCAACAACACTGCACACGTACAAAGATTTGTTTTTATTGGCTCTACCTTTCAAGTGGGAATATCGAACAGATGTCAGTTACCCACCTAGAGTGGGTGACTTGAGTGTGCATGTACGTGTTTCATTCGTGCACGATGCTAATCTTGAAATGGTGCCGCATCCCTCTTTCGTTGCTGCAGCTGCTGTACTCGAACAACGAGAACGTGCAGCGCGTGGCAACAGGGGTGCTGTGCGAGATGGCACAGGACAAGGAGGCGGCCGATGCCATTGAGCGGGAGGGCGCGACGCCCGTTCTCACCGAGCTGCTGCACTCGCGTAACGAGGGCGTAGGTGAGAACCCGCAGCTGCTGGAGATGGCGTTATAGCAACAGTTGACGAAAGCAGCGAAGGCTACCATTGGTTTAATGTGATGTTTACGTCGCCACAGTGCGTATGCCAGGCAATGTTTTTGAACTTTTGAGGCCACCTGGAGTGGATGGCAAGCGATAGAGGGACAGACCCAGGTGATGTGCTTAGATTGTTTAAGTCTTGCCAGTGGTCAAGAAGGCACAAAACGCTGGTGTAATGGGTTAACAGACTTATGTTAAGGGCAGATTTAGCGCACTTTCTGCACATTGGGCTGTTCTATACTCTCACCCCACCACACAGCACACGATCATCCCTGCACACCAATGAAAATCAAGGAGACAAACTATGTATCTTGTAACCAGTTTATTAGGCTAATGTTGAGTATTACATGCTTGCACCACACCCCATAATTAATCACTGGAGGTTTTGTGCGTCAACCGAGAGTGGGTTTGCACATCCTTTTGTGATTGCTTAATGGCCTTGCCTGCACCATGCCCTGAGAAATAAGTCAAATTATTGAGACATCGGTGAGGAAGACCTCTTAGGGCAGGTAGCACAGTCAGATATAATTTAGGGAAGCCTTAATTAGACTTGGTGGAAAGCCAGTAGTTGAAAGTCGTGTGTTTTCTCATGCAGGTACCCCCTTTATATTATTAATGGGCATCTCACATAACTGCTCCATCTCTACATGATTCATCAACACTTTACATTATTTTTCCCTGTGCTGTCCACAGCGACGTATGCGGCAGCTGTGCTGTTCCGCCTGTCGGAGGACAAACCCCAGGACTTCCGCAAGCGTCTCTCAGTGGAACTCACAAGTTCTCTGTTCCGCCATGACCCAAATTCCTGGCACGAGGTGAGGAGGAGCCTCTTTTTTTTTTGGAGACTCAGCCTTGATACCCTGGTATAGCTGATGCAGCTCTCAGTATTACTGGGTTATTTGTGAAGGGTTTTGTGAGTATTGGCTGTATGGTTTGTGGGGCCTAAGACATGAATGTTGAACCAAAGCTGACCACAAGATCTGTGATACTAAATATATTCCATTAACCAATGGTGAAGTGTAGGAATAATAAATCTTCTACGGTTTGTGTCTTAACCATGAATTGGGTTCATCATTCAGGCTTTCAATACTACTGTTTTCTAGCAGCATTTAAGTAGGCTAGACCTGAAAAATAGTTTTTGTGTGTTGGCCAAAATGCGTTTTGGTGTTGAGGTGTTGGGTCTGAGCCAGTTGGCGCATTGCGTTCTGCTCACAGATAGATTGCTCTGGTATTTGGTGCTTAGTTGACAATGGTTTCTATTTAGACAGGTGACATGCAGATGGACATGCTTCCTCCTGGAGACCCGATGGCCTATCATCCAGAAGGTATGTGGCTGTGCTGTCTAGGGGGAATGTGTCCATGATTTACCTTATGTGAAAAAGCTTAGCTTTGGAGCTATTATGAGAACAAGCCACTCATTCAGAAGGTTGAGAGCTCAAATCCATTCATAAAATGAGTAAGTAACCTTTTATCAGTGGGGCTGTAGAAAAATGTGCCTCTGCCATGCAGATGTGGGATTAAAATGTTTTGCTTAACCTGAGTTGAACCATAATCACGGTTTGAACCTGTAACTTTCAGATTTTGAATCAAGCATTCCAAGTAAAGAATATGAATACAAATGTAAATAGACTATGCAACATGGAATTATGATAGTCAGCTGGCTTTAAATGAATGTCTCCCCCCATCTCTTTGTACCCTAACCCGTGCGTAGACAATGGCTTTGGGCCGTACCACTTGGGCCCTGGTTTTGGGGGTGGTGAACTGTCAGGTGTGGAACCCATGCTGGAGCATGCAGTTGGTGACTTTGGCGTGGAACCCCTGCCAGACCTGAGGCACCACACCCAGGACTTGAACTTCGGGCTCCCCCCACCCCCCGACAACAGCCAGCTCTCCTGGTTCGATACGGACCTCTAGCCTGAGCAAGCAGACGGAGGTGAGTGCTGGGTCGCATTTCCTAGCAATTTTTAATGGTAATTTCTCCCAATACAACAATATTCTGTACTTGTACAACATCTAAGGCGCTATATAAAATGCTATTATTATTATTATCTATATTCAACGACATTTCAATAAGCGATGTCACTCTGGTTTCCTTCCATATGTAAAACACTTGAAAAAAGTACATGCCCACACATTTCAATCACACACTGCGTGAGGTTTCCCAGATGGAGGTATTAAGTAACTTTGGGGGAGTTTATTTAACTCTTGGCAATTTAATTTGATGAAAGTAATTAACTATAATTGCACAAGCAAAAAGTATTGTTTAGTAAAACAATCCTAAAACAAATAAATTAGCTACCTGTTGATTACAGTTGTAGACCACAGGCTGCTCAATTGCAATAATGTATTTCCCTGACAAGGTATAAGCATACGTGATCCGTGCTGTTTTTGATTTGCTCAACTGTTGTTTGGAAGTGCGGCAATTTTAGCTCGGCCCATTCCCATCTCGCCCTCGTGGGATGATATCTGTTATTCATATCTCATTAACATAATTTTCCATGGTGTTTTGTAATACAAATTTGGGCCTTTATTGATAGTGTATTTAATTCACGTTTCACTGATCAATTGTCGTTCCTCAGAATCCCTTTTATAGTTGCACCACAGGCCTAACCTTAATAGTTTGCTGCGTGGTATGTTGTGATTACCTGAAAAGAGGTTTGCCTTTGGCACAATAGCACCATGCTGCTACCTGTTAATTATTGTATCTGTGCTGCTGTTCCTTTTGGGATGGTTTTTAAGCAAATACGCTTTGCCTTTGTTCTCAGTAGCAGCTTGTAATCATTCGTGATGGCAGGTGTAGTAACAAAGTATTGCGCCTATAGTCTATTGTCGACAAATAGCTAATTAAGGAAGCCACAGTTTTTTCCGCTACAATTAACTACAGTACACAAATCCTTGAGTTGGCTGTGTTTCAGGAGCAGTAGCTCCTAATAAAAATCATGTGTGTGCTTCAGAATGGCACTCCCATGTTTTGGGGTGCAAATACAAAACTGATATGAGTCTCTATTAACCAGCCTTGTCTGCTTCTTGTATCGATATTTCCAAGACTGAAACTGTCCTAAACTTTCTGAAAGTATTTCTTCTATTAGACCTAATCTAATCGATAGCTGCTCAATATTTTACTTTATTTGCAATCTTGCTTCTACGGATTTTTTATTTCCCCCCCCCCAAACATACTTCTTAACCCTGGGAATTCACCCTCTGTCTTCATAATCGATTACAACTGGGGAGTTTTTTTAAAGTCAGTTAATTGCTCATATTAAAATGTAAATATCCAACAATATTTAGATTCTCAATAATATAGAAAGGATTGAAGAACTAATTGTGATATAGAAAGGATATTGCATATACTTAATAAGAAATATAATTTCTTCATCACTAACACAAAGACATTGACAGTAACTAAATGTTTACAATTAAATACTAAAACGTTGCTGCCTTAGAGTAATGTGTGTCACCATCAGCATGAAGCAGCAGTGGATGGCTGAGGTTCACTAGATGTGGAAGTCTGAATAGATGTTCCGATGGGTTTGAAAATTTGATTTTTACTGCAAACCTAAATAAGATGTGAACATTCAGAAGAGCATGTGGCTTTAAAATCACTAGTGTGCATTTGTATTGGTAGCAGTTTTTGTTTATACTGGGTTATAGTTTATGCTGCGTTAAAGTTTAGTATTTAGGAAAGCTTGCCACGAATTCTGGCTTGAGTCTGAGAGGTTTTGCTGGACATGTAGGCCCATTCATAAGCAACTTTCAACTAAAAAACGTCTGTCATTTTGTTGCCATGGTCTAATCATGAATGTCCATTGTGTTTGTAGGAAACTCAAAAGAAGGCTGTTAAGAAACTGTTGCCGATGAAGGAACAAAGCAAGTGAACTGAAGGGTGTGGAGGCAATGAGTCGGAAAGAAGTTGAAGGAAGTGCCTGATATTCAAGAAATGTTTTTTTGGACAATTTTGTACAATGTTGTACAATAGTGTACTTGGCTGGAGTGGAGGCAGTAGAGGGAAGAGGGGGTTGGCCTTCTTACATGGTGGCTATTTCAATGATATACTGTAAGCTTTTAATGAAGACTAGTTTATGATGTAGCTTGTGTTTTTTTAACTGGTTATTTTACTTGTATTTTTAGGTCATAAAGACTTTAGTGTAATTTTCTATTACATTTAAATACAATCTCTCTTTTGTAGCATTAACATAAACAAGTAAAATGAACAATTCTATAGCAATCGTTACTCATGGACATTTTTGTTCCATTTTACTCGTGATGCTTGGCTTTTAGGTGTAGAGGTGCCAAAATAATCATATCTTTTGCATGACCTCTTTTTTTAACGAATTCTCTGTATCCCTGCAGTTGGTTTGACACTAATTGATGAAAAGATTTTTGTAAAACGAGCATTCCAGTATTAAACAATAAAGAATAGTAATAGCTCTGACATGCCTTAACGGTCTTATATGGTATGGATTTGTCAAATGAAGTGTGCTTGCAAGGCAAAAGGGGCTGCACTTGTCTGGGACCTTGTGTCTTTCTTGATGGTGGCCTCCAGCCACTGTCACTGTATAATTGTCACCTTTAAAAGATATTTCAAAAGTCAGGTGCTTGAGGCAGCAACTTCAAAGTTGACTTTGAAATCTGACTCCTTAACATTGCTTCATTCCAGAAAGTTAAAAAGTGTGCCTTGTGGGTAAATTTGGTTTATTTAAAGTGGTTTTGTGTTTGCATTGCTACTGTTCGGTAAACCTCTTGGTTGTGGTTTATCCTTACTTTGTGATGCAGTCTCTATTCCACGATGATCTTGTCTTGGTTAGAGGTGTTAACGTTTATATATTTTAAAAGTACTGTTTTTATAATGAAAACTGGGATTTATTTGTAAGTTATGGTAAAAACAGTTTTTGTAAAGTCAGTTAATAGCTCACTTTAAAATCTAAATGTCCAAACAATAATTATATTCTCAATAATGTAGAACTTTATTAATTATATTGCATATAATTAATGTAAGATTGGTCTCATTGGAAAATGGAGTTTCCTTTCCTAGTTTGGCCAACAAATGATCACATCTACAGATTTGGATGAGACACTAAACATAAAAAACTGCCTCGCACAGCTGGAAAATGACTTGTGTGCGCTTAGCAGTCGCCCATTGCAAAGTCACCTTAATTGCAGTGACTTGTAACTGGTGTTAGGAATATAGAGTTTTTATAGTTACATAAAAAACATCAATGGACAGTCTAGCCAAGTGACCGAGATTTCAATGTCACGTCCACTTGCGTAGACACCTGTTGCTACAATTGTTCACGGATGGATTAAGTTGACAGGAAATTTGTAGATGCAGCACTTTCTGCTTTGAAGCCGGTAACCCCTGTTAAAAAGTCCTCATAGCAACCAGGTGTGTTTGCTCAAACCTTGCCATATAAGGACTCCACTCGATCTGAAACTGCTGTGGTTTGAGCCCAGGCCAAAAGCTAAAATTGCAGCAATGAAAGCTGTGCCCAGCCCCTTATGGAAGAACTGGTTCTGCTTCTGGGTGAGAAGCCAACTGTGACCAATGTTTACACTCACTGGTCATCACTGTTGCTGCTGTGTTTTAACACTGTTGCACAGCTCTGACGGCTGCGTGTCTTGGAATAGCTGACAAGACTGAGCAGCTGACAAAACTCGCGATAGATATTGCGATCATCAGTCTCCCTTAACGAGCAATGCTCATCTGTTGACATCACCGTACCAATGATGGCAGGCATATCTATTTTTTTCCACAGTATCAGGCAATGGGCTCCAGCCAATTCCCATTGCTACATTACAGTGTTGTTTTTCCAATAGTGGGAGTTAGCGTCCACAGATACCCATAATTGAAGTGATACAAAGTAGCATTTATTTTTGACTCGAGGGAGCTTCGTCTGGAATTAACTTGCAACTTAACGATTGCGAGTTAAGTGCTCTGCCACAGCATTTTCTGGCGGCATTAAAATATTGCTTTAGTAAGCAATGCATGTAATCTAATCAAGAGAAGTAATTAAAACTTTGTGGGAAATTTGGAGTTTCTTTTGGTGATGGACAACACGTTCATGAAGACAAACATCATCTGGTTGTCTGCACCCAGAATTGTAAAAGAAAGATCCGTGATCCTCATGGGCATCCTGCACAAACAGCTCTTGTAACATCTGATTCTCTGCCATATGAATGATTTACATGTCTGGCCTGTACCCTGAAAGTTTTAGTAAGGCAACGTTGACCAGACATGTTTAGCTGAATTTTCATGCCAAGAAAATGTGCTTTTGACTGGCAAAAAACGCCAGCACTGACGAGCAATCAGGGACCCCTCTGCTCGTGAGGGTGACCACTGGTTTGCCGAGGATGGTGTGGGAAACCGAGGTGAGTGGAATTCTGCTTTAAAAGCAAACGATGCCCACTCCGTCTTGCTTGTCTTGCCTGTAGACTTGACGTTGCAGAATTCTCTCCTGTAGTATGCTTCCTATATGACACCAGGAAGAGTGTGTGTAAAGGCTCCAGGTAAGAAGGGACAACATGGTGGCCTGCAGATGAACGGTTCAGCGTGGCGGTCATCTGATACGCTGCATACACTTTCTAAGAGCTACGCTAAATTTTACGGTGACTTTATCATGCAGCCATTGTTCAATGTGCTGAGACTACAGCTTCTTACATGTGATTAATCACGGCTGGCTGAAATGATATTTAAAACATAAGTTTTGGGTGCTGTCACTTTGGTGCGCCTAACATGGCCATTAACACCCTGGAGCCATTTTGACACCTGGGTTTTGTTGATATCGTGGGGTTGTACTTGTGTACTCCATCTTAGATTATTTTTTACAATGAAGAAAATTACTGACTACTGTGAACAGGAGCCGTGCTATTCATGGGTTTCAAATGTAATTAGAGGTGTTCTGGATCCAAACAGTAATTTTGTAATCAAATGCAACAAAACATCGTTAAGCAAAGGCACACTTTATTTATTTATATTAACATTACTGACAAACGATTGGCTATTTGCAGTAAATAGCTTTGAGAAATTAAGAAACCATTAAAAACACCAAATACTATTTTCTCTCGGAATCAAGTAGTTAAACTTTTAACATGTATTTAGATAAGACACACTGAGATGTAAAGAGTATATTCTTCACAATCTCACGTTTTCACAGGATGTGCTGTAGAATCTCAGAAGCCAGGGATGCCACTGTCACATCTGCAGTGGAACTGAAAAAAATATATCAACATGTAAAACATATTCATACACCTCTTATTTCATACACTTCACAATATAAGAAAATGTCAACACCTACATTTGCTGTGTAAGAAATAAGGTGACCTCTTAACCATTACGAGTTCATGAAAAGTCAGGCCATCTGCTCAACTGAGCGGTGGGACTCATCTCCATTGATAGCCCAGACACATTTGTAGATAGTTTATTATTAGAGCAGAAAAATACCATGTGAGCTTGCAAGCTCTGCAAGCGGGATTCCTGTGATTCAACAAACGCTCGAATTAACCATCATAATAATAATAATGATAATTCAATTTATATAGCGCCTTTCACCCGAGGGTCACAAAGCGCTGTATCATAAACAATACATACGAATTTAACACATCTACAGCATCAGGGATACAACGTAAGCCATAATTATAAGGTGAACAATAATACAAAGTGTTGCACACCACTTTTGACTTTCCACACTGTCGTACTTATTGACCCAGATAATCATGGATGGAGCCAACCCCTTGATTGAGATTTGAATATATAACCTCAAGATTTCGAGTTGAGGATTCTGACCACAGTGCCACCTGACCAGTAAAACGCCTCCGGATAACGTGCATGCATTGTTTTGTCTCAAATGCTAGATAGCACAAGGCCAGACAAAGCCACTATGAGTCAGACGTCAAGCCAGACAGTACTATAGTGGGCTATAGGAATAACCCAGACTGGCTCGTCCTGTTTTTTCACATTTCCTACGGAAGACTAACACTCGCAAATGTCTCTTTATAAGACCCTTCATAACACGTGGCCTCTGATGAATAATAATGGTTATTAACGCATGAATGTGGGTTTGTACATGGTTAGGCTGTATGCATCTACTGCTAGGTAACGTATAATATTACAATTTTTAGAATTTACTTTCCAGCAAGATATTCATTTCGTTATCTCAAAATATTGTAGTGAACTTAAGTACAATTGCAGAAGCAACACTATTAAATCAATAGCCAAAGTGTTTCTGTGCTTAGCTGGTGTCAATTGTAACCCTGATCAGTGGTGTAAATTAAACATTCCTATGACGAGCAAATGTACTCATACGATAACCATATAGGATATTGACATAGGAGCATCATGTGGAATTTGCAACATTGGTCAAGTACAACCATTGTTGTTCCTAATACACTTGTACATGGGAAGTCCATGTTACGATAACATTTTAAATAAAGGGATGTCGGTGCTGTTGGCTTGGTGGTGCTCTGCCATAGCCATTGAGGGCCATCGTTAAGCGAATGTTCCGCTTGGCTTCATCTCACCTGGCAGTGATGGCCAGCTGCTGTAGCGTAGAGGTGAGGACATCTCCATGCAGCCTCACGCTCTGGGTGTGCTCCTCATCTGCAGTCACCTGCTCACACCAGGGGGCAGACATGGTGGTTGCACACTCATCCTTACTGCTGCAGTTTTCCTTAGTGGCAATAATAAGTCAATGCCAAACATCAAAGTGTCTCCTTTTTTATTTTTGTTATGTTTTCTGTTCACGTCATTGCTATACTTTGTTTTATTTGTTTTGTTTTTGTCATTTGGTGACCTTCGGTCACTTGCATATAAGGCTATCCTGGTCTCTTGACTTCTCACCTGGTTAAACAAAACAAACTGAATTGAACTCCCTGTTCAAACAACTTTTGAGATGTATTCATCTCTGCTGGAACCCATGAGTCAGTGGTCAAAATACTTAACACGGACCATTGGTGAATCTTGCAGAGTATATTACGTATAAAACATTACAAATACATCTGTTATGAATGGAATTGATGTTTCTTGTTACAACACCAGGGGGATATATGGTTACATTCTGGCTGCATTCTGACACGTTTATGGTTATTACCAAAAGTATTTAAGAAGTAGATGAAATCTGGATTTGAACCAGGAATCTTAGTGCCATTAAATAAAAATCTGTTTAAGAGGCCACGGTGTGGCAGCCAGTGGGCTGTTGGACACCAATGTGTGGATGGGTAGCATATGCCACGATGCAGCTCCACAACACAAGGTGTGTGAACACCTATCCTTCATCTAGTGAATTTGACACCAAAAATCCGGGCTCTGGTTGCATGTAGACCAACGTTTAACGAGGATTCCTGGAATCGGCAGCTGGGCTCCAAAGTCTCTTTGAGCCATTTGTGCAGACACACCCACCATAAATTACTGAACCCTTAATTACATGTGCCAGTGAGGTGTAGGACAGAAGTGTCATCACCTCGTGAGCAGTGATGCAAATAAACGTTTGTATTTCCAAAAGGACCAGAGATTTAAAAAAACGATGTATATATACTCTCCACACTACGAGATCAGTCATGTACACACATTGTAATGCTTACAATTTAATAATTTTCATGACTGGTGCTTGGAAGAGCCCAACTAAATTTTAATTAAAAACCATATATAAGGTGGGGGGGGGAAATACTTAACGTTGTGTTTTATGCAAGTGATCACAGGAGGAATGCCTTTTTATTTAGTTTCCAAGATGGCAATTACTGGTTTGCACCTCAAAATACTGTGAAGGCTTCAGGCATTAACGGGTTAGTTGAATATTTCCAAAGTAACTGCACATTGCCAGGTTTTTGTCAGACAGCTAAGGTTCCTTTTGCTGGCTGATTGGCACCATTCCCCATAGAGTCTCTATCACTTGATTATGTCAGTGTCTACCTGACCAAACGAACAGCTTTTGTCCTCAACATTGAGCCAGTCGTGGAAATGCCACATTCCCATGATGGTGTTCACGTTATCAATAGAGTAAAAACGGTCATCGTCATCAACCGTGGTCAATCTACTGATGGATGAAGACCTCCCCACTGCTGTCTGCTTGAAACACTGTCAACCATTAAAACGTACTATTTTATCATCCCATGAATGATAATGAACTGGGTTTTAGACCAGAATTTGTACTCAAATGTTCATATTAAGAGTCAAGAATTTACCCCAGGCATACCTTTACAAGCTGGGAAGTGACTCAGAGTTGCTTTCCCACATCACAAAAACAAATCTAGATTGTCAAATATTCTAAGCATGACACCTCGACCATACAGATGGGAGTTCCCCATGGTGTGCATGTCCTGCTTTTTGCACAATGTCTTGAGATGCAGCTGCTTTCAGATGATTTATAAAACCAAGTTCTATTGTAGTATAATCTGTATTCTAAACTTATAAGTATTTGGAGACTTATATAGAGTTTTTACCACTGACCAACGGAAAAGAGTGCCAAGCATTGCTCGTTTGAGTAGGGAGACTGAATTGCATCCTGTTTGTGTTACCCTGGGATTCATTTTCAATGGAGATGGGTTGCCTCGTAATGAATCATGTGGTCTCACCAAAATACCTATTATGAATTCAAACTAATTGGCAAAGAACCTCAAACTTTTACAAATCCTGGTGCCTAAATGTGTGATAGACTTGGGGCACGTGTTTATACTGTACTACAGCCTGTCTGCCATTGTGTGGCTGCTAAACCTTCCCTGGTGTGCAGAAGCGCTAGCCGCTAAGCCCCTGGCCCCCCCAGCACAATGTTGTTTTATATATATATACCTAAAAAGTATGCCGTGTAAATCCCCTTCAAAAGGACCGCTACACACCACAGACTGCCTGAACATGTGCGTTCGCGCATATAAGCGGGCACATGTGCTTGCAGATATGCGGTCGTGTGCTCAAAAGTGAATTCACGTGCTTGTACACAGATACACGTGTGTGCGCGCAAACATGAATTCCAAAGAACATATGCAGGAGTCGTGCCAACATGTGGCTGTCTGCTACTCACCCCATAAACAGCAGGGAGCTTAATGGGGGGGCGAGTTCTGCCAATACTGGAAATATTATAAATAATGCCCGACATATTTTTCTCCTTCCCTATCCTCACAAAATGCCGCGTGGACGTTACATGACATGCTTGGCACTGTCACCTAGCTAAAGGAGAGAAGGGTGGTTTGGTTTGGGTTGGCTGGGCCAGAGGGTGCTCCGAATGAAGTCTTGGAATGTTAAGAATTCCAGTGCTGGTGGCGTCGCACACAAGCACACCTGTGCGTCACACACCCTTGCCCCGCGTATTAAACACAAATGTAGCCCCAACACGCACGAGCTTTGAAAAGCATAAAACCTCCAGTGGCTCCGTACTCAAACGATCCAACATGCTTTGACCAGTGGTCCCCTCCCCTAGCAGACCTGAGATACCGTGAAAATTAAAGTCCATTGGCAGAGGCCAGTCTCTCCATAAAACAATTACTATTCACTGCCCTTAATCATTTATTTTTTGTTGTTTTGGTTTTTATTGTTTGTATTTTGTCTTTCGTTGTTGACATGCCATTCTCTTCGTGGCCCTTGTGCAGCGCTTTGTGACCCTCGGGTGAAAGGCGCTATATAAAATGATATTATTATTATTATTAAACAAAATATATGTTTGTGTAATAATAGTAATAATTTACATATTTAAAGCACCTTTCACCCAAAGGTCGCACAGCACTAACAGCTATTGGGTCTATATTTCTGGACATGAGGTTGGTCTGGAGGCAGAACTGCCAATACACCACACCTCCAGGTTTGTTTGTTCGTAACATAATGGATATAATCCCAAACAGTGCTATAACCCCTTAAATTAACAAAATGTTGTGTTGCCACACACTTGAAAATCACATAGATCACCCATTAAGACAATTGGGCTGGCAGGACATGTGCTGATAACTAGCACTAATGATGGTGATCATGGCACAAAGAGGTTATTGTGTGGCCAGAGCCATAAACACTTTGTCTCAGGATTGCTAACGCTGACGACACCACACCAGGTACTTGTTTAAGGTTAACTCAGTCCAGGTGTGGATATAAATAGTCCCTCATGTCGCTCATGGACAAAAATATAAGCAAGTAGGATTGGATACTGTATAAGCATAGTTTGGACACCATTGCTCCCCTCCTACCCTTCCCCCCTACACACGCAGCCTCACACACTTAAGGCCTCATGGCTAGAAACAAACTCCCGTCTCAAAATGCATTGTGCAGTGAAGAACGTTGGGTCACGAATAACGTTAGCACTAAAAAACACATTTCAAAGTGATGCTGTAGTGCCGATGTAAGCTGTTCTCTGAACGCAAAGGGTGTGCAGGGCCAATAGCGGCAGGTGACGGCTATTTATCAGATGCAGTGACCCCATCCACTTCACAAGGTGCTTGGGGAGAGGAAGGAATGAAGACTTTTCTTTGGTCATTTTTTTTCCCCGAAAACAGCGTCTGACTCTAAAGGGGCTTTATTTTTTTAAGGTTAATATTTTCAGCAATTCACACAAGTAAAAAGGCAACCAAGCTAACAAAATGGAACATTTGAACTGTTTAAAATTTAATGTTTTAAGTAGCTGATGGTCCAGCTTTGTTTGAGGCACTGAGACAGGGGTAGAAATTCAACATTTCCACGTTTCAAACCGGTCTCACCACAGACAACCCCGTGTGATTCATTCAAAAAGAACGTAATATATTAAACGCAAGCACGGGTAATAATAGGTTGAGTCAACTTCCAACCAGGATTTAAAATAGACACTGAGACATTCATGGTTTTGAAATTCATTTGGTATATACATTTCTGAAATGTTCTTGGTATATGATTAATTTGTTTATAATTCTTAAATTGTTTATGTATCTAGTAACATGACTCATAAAACAACTATTGTTACAAGACTTTCATGTGAAACTTTAATTCAGTAGGATGTAAAGTAAGAAACAAATGTTATAAGACACCAACATATGTTTTGTCCCTACCATAACTGCTGCACTGCAGTAAAACAATAAGATACAAAGAAAACGCAATGCTCCACATCAGCCATATATTTGAGTCATGCTAAATTAACTGAGAGGATACACTACTCCCACTGGTTACTAGAGCTGAGACCATCAACTCACTAAATATGAGAAACTAGTTCAATCGTGGGTGAAAGTCACAGAGCAAGCCAGATTATACACGGTCATCGCAAGCACTATGAACCACCCCTTGCTATCCTTTTTCTGTATGGAAAATGATTGTGGGTTAGCCTTACACTGCAGGTGCTACGGCCCAGCGCTGACAAACCTTTGAGGCCCTCCACCTCACGCAGACCATACTACGGAGCACTGCATTGTCTGCGCTCTACTACCCAACCTCTGCAGCTCAAAAGACCTTGCAGAGTGCTATAAAAATGCAAAGAACTGTGTAAAGAAATGGGAAACTGTCATATAACCGTCGCGCTTCGAAGAATCGGAAAGAATAAGACCTGACGCTGCCACTCACCAGCCTCTTGATGATGCGCAGGAGCAGCTTCTGCTGCTTGGGGTGCGGAGCGGAGGCCTGCAGAGCGGCGGCGAGGCATGCGGCACTCTCGGGGCCCGTGCAGTCGGTGTCCTCGGCGCCGTACAGCTGCACGAGCAGCGACAGGCAGCTCAGGGCACGCGCCCCCACCTCGCTCTCCTCCACGCGCAGCTGGTACAGACAGACAGAGGTGGACGCGCGTCGATTTTCGTTTGTGTCTGTTTGCAAAGTGGCGACGCCAGTGGTTCACATGGAGCAATTTGGACAAATGTGACCTAGGTGAATTTCCGGGGCCAAGCTTAACCTGTTGTAGGTCTCTCCTAGTTAAGGTTAGCTATATGAGTACCCAGTCGAATTCGATTAGAGTCTTCGAAGTGTGATGGTTATATGACAGTTTCCCATTGCAACAAGTTCTTCTTTAGTTGCAGACAGCCCTTAACCATTTAGAGATATAATAGTCAGTGCTTGGCTTAAAGGCGGGCATTGGCCTCTCTTCTTGCTCCAGGCTGAGGGGCTTCTGGCATCTGTTGAGCTTCTGGACATCGTTGTCTTTCAGCTCGGCTTCGAAGTGTTTGGTAGAATTTGCAGGTAATACCAAGTATTACTTGACAGGGATCGCGACGTGAACGCTTCTACTTTTATCCCCAGTGTGATGTATACACATCATTGTTGGGATGGCTAAGGCCACACTACCACCTGGCATCTTTGTATTTATCTATATTTGTGGGTGTATATGGGAGGCAGTTGCACTCTGGTACGCTGCACTTGTAACCACCATGACCTGGATGAAATTCATTGTTGGTAGCGGCTGGCGATAAATCACCAGAATTACATTGCAGTGAGTGAATCACTGTGTTTTGCAAGGTGGTGAACTGGTTTGTACATAATGAAATCCAAGTTAGGCAGGTTAAGATTCACAAGTGTCAAAATCTGTGCATGAAACTGGTATTTTAACCACGACTTGTCTTACAGTAACAGGCCTATGAAGGTTTTTTTGCAGACAATGAGCGAGACTTTATAGTGGTATGGAGGCAATCCCACAATGCAACTGTGCGGTATATGTCAGAAAAACAGATGGCAATAACGATAATGGTCAGAAGCACTGTGCCAGCAGGAGATTAATAATGATGGAATGACAGCAGACTGGGGAGAATATGCTGTTTTCATTATTTAAGTACTAAAATATGCAGGGAATGGTGCGTCTATGGAACGGTTATGGTCCTGCCTGTTATTGAAGACAGGATGTTCTGACGTGTGAAACACTGTTTATGTGAGTTCCAATACATGTGCTGATCCATAGTTTGCCAACAGAAGGGCAAATTATTACAATTTGCAGATACGCATGATAGGTATAATGCAGCATATCTGCAATATTGTATAATTGCACCATGTGGTGTTGATGTAGCACAAAGGTACATTTTAACGACAGAATGCTATACGCTCTATTAGTGTTTGCGCAATATTATGCAAATAAGCGTTAGGAATGCAATGCATGCTCTGCCATGTGTAACAATGCACAGTAGAACATTGTAACGTGGCACAGTATTGTACTGTGCAGTGTGGTTGTTTCAAATAGTACGCCAGAATCGGTGCCGGTGAATGACTGTCGTACTGTTGATGCGGACGTGCGGCCACTGTTGAGGCTGACGTCAAACAGGGCGGTCTCGGACTGTGCTGGGCGCGGCGGCACACTCAGGATAGGGTCGGGGCGGGGTCTCATGGGGACCGTTATGCTTCAGCCAGGGGCAAGTGACTGATGATGGTGGTCATGCTGTGCTGCACTATGCACAATGTGCGGTGCATTTTACAGATAGTGCATTCATGTGCAGTGTGCTGCATGAGATTGCCTAAGCCAAATAACCCAACACATTAATCAACTGACTGAGCCGAACGGTAATTTCTGCAGGAAATGGTAATTTCATTGGAAAAAAAAACCCTGCAGGAAATTACCAAATTGCTATTTTTTTTATAAAGTGGATGTTAAATGCCCTGTTACATCAGACTCCACCGCATCGAACTTTGCAAAAATAGGCCACTGTGTGTTGGTGTCAATCTTGTCTCAGGTAATTGCAAAATGACCTGAGACAAGATTGCACGAATTATTATGCTTACATTCTACCAAACACTTCGAAGCCGAGCTGAAAGACAACGATGTCCAGAAGCTGACCATCATGCTTCGAAGAATCGCAAAGAAGAAGACTAAGTTTATTTGGATCACCACTGAAACTGAGGCAGGGTAATGAATCACACTCGACTGAGAATTGCTATTAAGATAGGGGTAAATTTCTCCTCTCTCCTTCACAATGTCTCTCATTCACAATGTTTTGCACCCCACGTTGGAGGCAACATCAGACAGTACTCCCTAATGATTGCAAAACATCACGCATTAGAAAGGAGAAAAGCTTACCATGGCTATCTCGGAAGGCCAGCTCTTAACAAGTCTCATACACTGAGCTGTGAAAACCTACATCTCATTTGACGCTTACGTGATTGGAGGGCATTGATCACTCACTAATATTGGTGCATGCTGCACTGCAATGCAGAGCATATATAAAACAAGCGGGCTTATTGTTATGATAATGCAAGATGTGTTTGAATGTACTGGGGCACACACCAGCTGTATGAAGGTGCAGGTGAGCTGAGTGAACGGCTTGTTCAGAAGTAGCATGTCCTCCGCAGCCTGCGTGGTGCGTGAATCCCCTGCCTTCTGTTGCTGGGGAGACACATGACACACGGTTATCTACACACACGCAACAACATATATTGCCTGTTGAGCCTCTACAGACTGTCAGGGCAAGTGTTCTTGGCAAATACTTTAAAGCAGCCATAGGACATGTGAGGGTGGCGTGACCACAAGCAAAGATGCCCAGGCATCTTTGTTTCTCTAGTGCTAATATTTTACACAATACACCAGGTATTCGTTTTGAGCTGAGTCCGACTATGGGAGATCCTTGCCACTAATGTTGTGCGTGCACATGAATCACACCCAGGTCATCATGATCACAGTGTAGTGAAAATCACTACACAAATTTGATCCATTACCATCAAATACAAAGTTTTCCCATTAAGCTCTAGTTAGTGATAGGAAAAAGTGCTGCTTGTAAATACCTAAGAAGGCCAGGCTGGCTGGCACGACAAAAGTGGAAGTAGGTGGCCAGCACTGCA
>JAZEWU010000005.1:2464755-2476555 GCA_036362915.1 Geotria australis
GAGCTGGAGTCTGGTTTCCCCTCGAGATGTTGTTAGGGGCTGATATACCAAGATGATAACGTAGTTAGAAACTAATGATGCAACGGTCCCCATTAAAGGATCATTTTCACAAATCACTCAGGGCTGTACATATTAAGTAAATGCACAAAAAGCTACAACAGAAAACTCACAGAGATGGCAGTGACGCGCAGGGAGTCGACGGTGCAGTGGGTGAACAGGTACCACAGCATGGGCCCCACCTCGGCCGTCTGAAAGCCACTCGTCTGTGTCGAGGCTCCACTACACACGTTCTCCACCACTTTGGCCGCCAGGTGGTTTGTCAGAGGCTCCTCCTGCTCACCAGGTTTCCACACATCAGCCAGTGTGAACCAAGTAAAAGCACCATCATCTCTGACTGTTCTGTTTAACTCTGTTGCCTCGCTGACAAGGGGGTACTTTGCAGCTGAAGTTATTCTAATTAGAAACATCATGACCTGTCTCCCTCTGTGGTCTGGGTCTAATAAATACATTTATTGGTGCAACGAAAGAACATTTTATCCCATTGTCTGAGGGATTTGTTCAAACAAATTCTGCTGTTAAACACTAGCCTAGTATCCCTCCAAGGAAAATTTGCATTGGTCATTTTTTGAAGATACTGGCCCCCCACAATTTAAATATGATATTTCCACCACTGACTTCAAAATACTGTGGTAATAAGATGTAATCCACTCCGCATTGCTCATTGGAGAAACAAGACACCTTGACTTATTATTTTAATTACTATAGCACTCTGGAGCGCTGCATTAACCAAATTGTCAACCAAAAGTAATCTGGCTCAGTAATAAGGGCATTAACGGTAAGATTACCCCAGCCATCTGCATTACAACTTTAAACTCGAATGATTTCAGTGGTAATGAAGGTATTTTCCCGTGTAAAAACAAATGACAAAGTGGCGAACATTAAAGGTCGTACCCCATCACGTAAGCATCGCAATACGACGGTAAACGCAGCACTTGGGATATGCCAGCTCTCATTCGATACCCTTCTCTTCTCATCCTGCACGATAGAAAACAGACGCAAATACACAACCATTGATTTTTAAAAGTATGAATTTTTCCTATACAACTGCTATGATGCTGAAAGTAACTTCTCTAGTGAAAGGTATTCAAACAGCTTTCAAGTTGGATTACTCCTTGAGGGTGCGATCAAGGTTTGTTAGTTGAGGTTGAACAGATGGTTGGACTCCAGGTAGCTTGTAGAGGCTGTCTTGCTGGTGGGAACTGGCTTGTCTACTGACTGGCTGGGAGGGAGACGTAAGGCTTGCCTGTCTCGTGGCGAGGCACATGAGTTCCCCGAGTGCAGGCAGTAGACACTGCTTCAGCTTGCTGTTCCGATAGCTCTCGCGCACCAGCTCCGTCACGGCAGTCATCACCTGCCATTGGGAAAAATCCACACAACGGGATAGTTTACACACTCGCCTCATTCCACCAACCTATAAGCCCAAAGACATAGTTTACATCTCTATTGCGACAGATTTCAAATATGGGATGTAAACCTTGGTATGGTACGTCACGGCCTATGCTTTTGAATGTCATGGATTCATTAACATTTACTTTCAAGCAGCTAGCATGGTCTTACTAGGCAGCTGCAGGATTGTTCCACCGAATCATGCAACATGGATTAGTGGTGGGTACACTACTGTGGTGTCTCGTCGAATACAACCATTTTTTTAAATTAACTTCTAATACTAGAAATTCAAGTGTAAGTTCAACTTTAGGTGTCTATGGAACCCCTCGAGGCTCTACAAGACAAACGAGGGGAAATCCTCATCTCTTGTGGGGTGAGTCTCTTCACATGACAACATGTGTTAACCCCTTATAACACGGTACTCATTTCACTGACAGCAGATGAATGACAACCGACTCAAACCCTTTAACCCTTTAACCACGACTCGTATAAGCCCATGCTATCCACAGTAACACATGCTCATCCGGACGGATTTGGTGTTCAGTGAGCGTTTAGCATCTTTAACGACATTCACTTTGCTTCTCATAATATCAGGGCATTCGCTGTGCCTGTTCAATCTCCACACCTCAGAGATTACGGTTGTGTCTTTGAGCTCCGTGGCGTGATGGGCCAGCAGAGCCAGAACACGCGCCGACTTCCCCCGGCTGCGTGCGCACAACCGCACCGCGTGAGACACCGAGCACCCACAGCGTTACCGAAGCAGCAAACACACGACTGCAAGCACCATTCGACCATCATATGATTACAGCAACCACACCGCACCAATGTTATAATTACAGAAATCCATCACATCACACGGCTAGCGCCATCACGATTACAGACGGCACACTATGGTAAGCATTTAACTCGAAGGCTTTCATGACCAATGTAATCCATAATAAAGCTCTGTTTATGAGTTTCGGCCATGTGAAAAGATATGTAAGTGTTGTGCACCCGTCGAAACGTCGGTAACATCTTTGAAGGTAAGTGCTGTGTGTGCTCGCTTGATTCTCCATCATATCGACGGGTGCACAACACTTACATATCTTTTCACATGACCTAAACTCATAAACATAGCTTTACTATGGTAAGCATATGTAAATAATATTTCAGCAGTCACACCTCAGCAAGCAAAGCATGGATACAGAAATATAATTACACCAAAGGAAGCACGCCTGAGATTTATAATCAATTTTATAAGGAAAATGTGTGTATTCAGTAATAAATTGCTGTCAATGGAAATGAACACAACCCCAATGCTTGTCTGAGCAGAGATATACCTCTAACTTCTGAATCATAGAGATAGATATATATCAACGAGGTATATGCTGATTATCTTTCTCAAGAGATGATGTATTTTTATAGGATGTCATATGGTTGCAAAGAAACGCATTTATTATTATAATCATCCCGTGAGTGGAACACACAGGTACTCACATGTCCCAGTTTTGAGCAGACTGCAGCTGCTGGGTCAGCACTCCCAACTGCAAACATGTAAACATAACCTCCGATTACTCCAAATGTCAAGTGTGCAATTTAAAACGTGTCCACGTTTTATAATTACTGCAACTGATAAATGAGAATATCCATGAACCCTGAAAACCATTATACTTGGCTTTTACGGTCAAGTAAAAATTATACCTTTTGAGGTACGAACAACTTTGCCCCTAAGTGATTGAAAAAGCTAGTACCCTATTTTATTAATAACTTTAACACTGAGAAGTCAACAAAGGTTGTACTACCTGTGTACTACCTGTGTATGTAATGTGCCCTCACCAAAGGCGAGTTGAGAAGACGGCTGGCGGCGTTCGGGTGTGTGCTGATGATGCACATGTAGCACAGGAGGTTCAGTCGTGTGCGTGGAGAGCTCGACTTGTCCGTGGCTGCCATCGCGCCACACAACTGCTCCAGATACCGCACCAACTCCAGTTCAGGCAGGTATGCCAGCTTCTCTCCTTTTAATGGTGAAACACAAAGACACCAGTTCAATACAATTCTACTGCCTCTTAAGAGCTGCTATTTTGGAATAACTGTGCCGAGCTTTCCTCCTCGACTTTTCGCCGCCCACGTGGGAGGCATAATCAGGCTTTCAGGCATCAGGCTTGCTCACTCTGAGAGTTATGAATGGACGTTTCTTGATAGAAAATTTGAAGTATATTTTTGTAAACACAAAATAGTATATACGTTTTAACATATAATTTTAAAGTCTGGTGCAACTACTTTGTAATCATCATTCTCATAGCCATAGTCTATCCGGTGCTTCTTCTTCTTTGCGATTCTTCGAAGCACGTTGGTCAGCTTCTGGACATCGTTGTCTTTCAGCTCGGCCTCGAAGTGTTTGGTAGTATCCGGTGCTGAATGAAGGCCTAGCAATGCTGTTGCCGTCCCTCACAGTGTAATGCTGCTACCATCCATCTCACTCATGCACATGAATCGATCTCATTGCTCCATCTTGAGAATGGCCACCCTCTTAGATGGATTCTCTCCTTCGGCTGCCATTGTGTCACCAGCCTCGTTCATCCATCATCATTCGAAATAGCGGTGTCCTTCTCAAGCCTATTTACTTTTCTTAATTATCAATGTCTCTAATTTGTGTTTGTTCCCTGATCCACATATTCCTTTTTCAGTCACTCAGGGTAATTCCAAGCAATGACATAACGGCCAAAACATTAATATTATATATGGAAGGCTCTTACTGCAGATATGTCTTTAATGTTTTACTTTAGCAAATATTTGTCTCCTCACCTGTAATGGCAGGGACACCAAGGGTCTTGGGGTCAAATTTTACTGGGACTGGCTTCAGGATCTACATGGGAAAAAAGACAATGTTATCAAAATATAATATATGGTCGAAATATGATATATGGTTGGTGGTTCTGCAACAATAGTGGAAATTTAACATTCCAAATGAAGGAGATAAATCTCTATATAGGATTGAGTTCCTACAATGTGGTATGTGTTTAATGACCCCCAAATATATAATGGGGTTAGTGAACCCCTGATGAAGATTATAACTTGCAAACTTTTAATAGTGGAAAAAAAACTCAAATCGGCGCAAATTCAAGAGATAGTTGATTATTAATAAAGTATAAGCAATTACCTTGGGGTTATCAATTATTGGAGTGATGAGCAGATCTGATTCATGAAAAATCAGCTCCCATGCAGGGGAGACCTGCTCATTGGCCTGCTGAAACAACAAACAACCACAGCATTCACTACAACTAGCTATTAAAACGCAAATACCACTTGTTCAAGGAATGTTAAATAATAATGTGAATGAAACACATGCACATAACCTGGGATGCATTTGTGCAATTCTATATATACTATTATATAAAAATAGCCGTTAAGATTATATATAGTTAAGTCATTTTCACTGAAGCTGGATTTGTGTGCCTTCTGTTCGTCATGATTTTTCATCACAAAAGAGACAAAAATAGCATCTGTACAGTGCATGAACAGAACATATTGACATACGCAGCAAGACAGCAAAAATACAGCCTTGGCTGTCCATAACGTGGCATGACATTTGAAATACATTTCCTGCAAACATTGTAAGGTCATTCTCAAATGCCATAGACGGCAGCCACGTGCCCACAATGGGGGCACGTAGTACCTTCTCTTCACCTCTGACTGAATCAACCGTGAGCAATACAACAATAAGTGAAGTGAAACCTGTTCAGTCACGTTTGAATGTGGCCCAGCGTGTTTGCTGCAAAGTGCAACGTAACGCCCAATAAGCATCGCCATCGCGTGGGAGCACGGACCCTCGAGGTTGGCGATGCATCGACAGTGCCGGCCGTTCCGGGCGGCTGCCTCTGTCCAGCTGACCTGGCCCGGCTCGGGGTACCCGGCGGCATGGCACGACTTGGCGCCACACTCGACCGGGAGCGTGAACTAAGGGAGATCAAGGCCCATGGCACAAATCAAAAGGGGCATTGCCCAACATGTCAGGTCATTCTGTTTTACATTATCAGGAAGCGTTTATGACCAAACCGTGTTTTATTGTTGTTTGCACACTAGCGCAACTGCTGTTGCATGATTTATATTTAACAGGCTGCAGGTTAATGATCAATAACATCTTAAAGAAATATGCAACCTAAAAAATAAAGATGAAAGGATCTCCACATGAATATTTAAGCTGATAAGTGTAATTGCTTGTTTGAGTTCTTTAAAGTACAACACCCCTTTATTCCCGTTAAAACCAGGACAGGCAAAGAAAGGATAAAACTACATTTACATACTACAGCTAAATGAGTATGCATCTACTGAGAATGTATAAAGTATATACTGAAACTAGAAATAAACAACATTTAAATGGACATACTGTGTATATATCAAGTGCTATATCTTCACCACACATAAATATTTTTACCTCTCTGGTCTGTCTTTAGACAGTCAAATCATTCATAACAAACACATGTAATAAACTCACTAATTAACTGCAATAACCCACACTGAATGGCGTACTAAAATAATTTCTAAATTGTAGGTTATGTTACTATACTGAGGTTAAGAAGTTACTAACTGTCAGGAAATGTTTCAAAGAAGCACAGTAAGATGCGATATTAGCAAAAAATAATATCAAACCTTAAGGAAAACATTGACTCATTGTTTTCTGTGTCCATGACACTTTTAGGCCTCAATTCGTCTGGTTTCTCTGTAAAATAAAACAGTAGCAGTAACAGTTAACTTGTTTAACAAGGTGGATTCAATCACGTAAACTGCATACCTCCCACACAAGAGAACACTGACATTACAGCTGGCTGGGGGGTTCAAGGTCTAATGGTAATTAATTTATCTGAGCACTGAGTCAATATTAATCAGAATATATGTTCATGTCTCAAGTGTTAAACAAGACAAAAACAACATCTCATGAAATAAGTTGCAATATAATAAGAATAGCATTTATAGATATATAAAATCACAACGGAATGCACGCAGTGTAAATTATCTAAAAATCCAACAAGGGGATCCAATATAGTTTGAAAAAATCACTAAACCCTAAAGGTGCAATTTAAAAAAATCCAAAGTCATCATCACTAGTGGTAGCTCAGTGCTGCCTCAAACCTTACCAAGCTTGAATGAGCGGCTGAGGGTGCTGCGGTCCAGGCTGGCGGCTGTGGAAGCCACGGAGCTGCTCTTGGGAGGCGATGCAGATACCGTGCCAACCAACTCCTCATCTAAAGCACTGCACAGGAGTACATGCATAATAATTATGATTTACCTGTTTAAAGCACCTTTAGAAGCACTAGCGCAAGGACCAGTGTCCAACGGATGAACAGAAGTACCTCTTCGCTGCAGGTTTTCCAGCATCACTGGGAAGTGACTCTAAAAAGGCGCCCTTCCAGAATGGGTGTTCTAGCAGACTCTGCCGGTCTGGCCTGCACCCATACAGACATGAAGTGGCAACAATGTGTCAAACACCAACCACACAGCAGCTTGCGAGCACAGTAGTTATCTTACCCATTGGATGTCAATTGAGATTTGCTACATATTTGCAAAGGACGTATGTACTACCATGAGTACAAGAATACAATGAAGATCGTATTAATAATGATCATTACACTGACCATGATGCCACCAAGCTGTTGCAATATTAGTAATAATAATAATTTAACATTTATAACGCGCACATGTAGTGAATAGGCAGTTGTGAATTCAAGCACCAAGAATTACCTTTTAGATGGATCTTTCTGAAGCAGCTGTTCCAGCAGATTGACAAATTCTGGAGAGGGTTTCCCTGCATTTTGGCCTTAGACAGTAAACAAAATTAAAAGCCTTCATTTATTAAAGGCAAAGCTAGTTTACATCATAATTTCAACATATTTATTTTTGTATAGAATCTTAACTTTTTCAACTGTGCCATTAAGAGATAACAGTTCACACGTAACCTGTTCTTTATTGTCTAAGATAACCTAGGCCCGATATCCATAATACATGAAAGATAGGCCACCAAAACATACACACCTGTTACCCATGGAGTGGCCGGCACCTCATTGAGAATCTTTTCCATGAGCTCTGAGAAGTTTTCAGAATACAATGGAGGGGTGCCTGGAGCAGACAATAGACATCACAAAAGAACAGGCGTTAAACAAGCTCAAGGTTTTCAACTGTATTGTCGAACCCCCTGGCTCTTAAACACATTTACTGGTGACATAGGGCTTTTGTGAATATCATAAGCTAGCAAATAGCTTAAGCACAAAGGCCCAAGATTGATCAGTGAAGCAATAGAAATTCACAAGACACCAAAAAGCATGAATCGCAAACAAGGAATGAGACTACAATTCAGTCAAACTTGGAAACCAGCTTTAAAATTAACAGGAACCAGTTCTAAAATGTAACTGCAGGTAAGGTAAAACAGGGCTTCTCACAGAACTTCAAAAAACGTTTAAACACAGCCAAAGAACAAATCATGGCTGAGAGAAGAGTATGCACTACAAAAATCACAGGGGGCGGAAAGGGCAATCAACTGCAGGGGACATTAGCAAAAACGCTCAGAGGAGCATAGGAGGAACCCGGGAGGAGAGGAGGTATGACAACAATCACAGGAATGTGGACAGTAAACTACTTTTCATATCATAACAACACATAAGGCAATAGATGTTAATTATTACAGCAGAAAATACCCAGTGAACTTGCAAGCTCTTTACAGCATTCCTGCGCCACAACAAACATGCAAATACAGCACAACATGCTCAACTTCACTCAAAACTCACTCAGATCTCAGAATGCCTGAGGATGCCTCCAATGTGGTAGGCAAAAAGTCGCAAAGGAGAGAGGGGGAGCGCTGGACACGGCTATCCCAAAAGAATAGCTTTGAAAAGCAATTATCATTTGTAATTCCGTCAATGATAAGTGGTCTCACTGTCAGTGAGGTCAACGGCAGGAAACATACACAGCAATGCAATATATATATAGTTACCTGTATATAGCTCATACAGCATACATCCCAGCGAAAAGAAGTCACTGGCAACACTGAATTCCTCTCCATTGAGCACTTCGGGGGCCATGTAGACTGGCGAGCCTGATGAATGTCATGAAGGAATACAAGCGTCAATACATTCATGAATTTGATTTATGAGAACCACCTGCAAGATACATTTGGTAAATATTGCATGTGAAAGTCAATCTACATAGTCTTTTCTTGATCAAAATAACATACGGAAGCTCTTAAGAGCAATTTTATACATGAAGTCCTAAAAGCAGTACTATTCGTTTTTTTGTCATCGTTAAGGAATAATTCTGACCAGAACAAACCAGGTATCTGTAGCATTGTATGTGCCCTGTGTATGACCTATGACATCTGACAGAGGTAAAACGTGATTGAATGCCAATGGAAATAACTGGCTGGCCCGTCTTGCATAAACATCATAGTAAGGCACTGGTAGTGGCGTTTAAATCTGTAACGTCATTCTGACAAAACCCTCCACTTTCTTGCTTTTAAAATTCACTGAATCAAGCTTGAACAGACCATTATGAATAAATATAAATAAGAATAAAGTGTCTTACGAATCCATACACCATTGCCTTTCAAGTTATATTTTAACGTGTTCCATAATACATGTTGTAATAGTACTTACAGCACAAATGATAAAGTATTCGCATCTTGCACTGACTGCACTTAAGCTGTTTTATTTCATTAGCTTTGAACGCATGCAACCTAATCCATACAATGAGCCTTGTCACAGTGCAATCTGCAAATCTCTGAAGACGTTCCCTGATAATATTACTAATGCCACACCTTTAGACACCATTTCACACGCCAACTTTCTTGGACCTAATAAACCCTACGTTTATTCCTAAACTGCATTTCCAACACTACAGTGAAAAGGTGAATATCAGAGACGATTAATGGAAAGATCAAGTGTATGGATGTGTTAGATTTCATCAGCGCATGAATTCCATAATAGGTGTTGCACAGATACATTTCATAAACATATTTCCTATCCCTTGCTTTAAAAAAAATGGATAGAGTACATAGGGAAGTAATACAAATATAAATTCAATTACCTCCTCGATAAAGGATAATCCCCGGTACCGTATGATGGCACTGTGCAGTAAATCTAGATTACCCCCTTGAGATGTAGTCAATGCGTTGATTGTAAATTCAATGATAGAGAATCCATCATTTCATTAGCTACACTGACTGCAGCTGACATGCACTCTATATAACTATGGATGGCTCATTTCATTAATTGGAGGGGATTGCATCTATTGCATTATGGCACCATGTCACATTTTGTGAAGCATGCCTTATAAGTACAGATTTAGGCCACCCAACAGAGAGCTGTGCTTGCCCAAGTTTTTTTGAAAAGTAGACATTTGGAATTTTAATGTAACGTTTACGACACATCCCTGACTTCGACTTGCACTCTGAATGGCTCTGGCAACCAAAGCCTTTATAACCCTTGCAATCTTGTGTTGCCTTGGACTTAACACGATGCTCATGAACGTGAGAACCCAACCTTGAGTAGCCTCAGGGTCAGGTGAGTCTCCGTCCTCCCTGGCCACCAGGCTGAAGAACTCCTGCAGATTCTCCCCCTCGGCTCGTGCCAAGCACAGGTTACTGAGTTTCAGATTGCCCGGTCCATCGATCATAATCTGTGAAGATCATATTGCAATTGGCCATTGTCAATTGAAAGTTCGAAAAACAACTTTATTTTGGCCCAAACACCAAAGTTATCGTAGTGAGGGCTTTTTGTAAATACTGCTCGTGTTTTGTTTATATTTTTCAACAATTAAATGCATTTTAAAAACATCTAAATGTCAATTATTCACAAGGTAATTAAATTAGTATGGAAACATCCAAACAAATGTATAACTTTATTATTTTAATGTCTCATTTTATGGTCATTATCATCATTTTCTATACACTTCTAGGTTCTGTAATTCCCATTTTATTGTAACACCCTTATGCCCATCGTTTTCCTGCTGAGTTCCACACTGTGTAAAAGCCAGATTATTTCATATATAAAACTAAAATATGGTATGCTTAAGAGTCAGGTTTATTCCTTTTTGTTGTTGGAGCTAATGTGGATGTATTCCTATTGGAAATGAGTACTACCCAGTGCATATCGTGCAAAGGCGATAGTATGACATTACATATTGTACAGGAACTTGCTTTACTTGTTTTAGTAAAATTAGCAAACAGAATACCTATCAAATATTTTGTAAATTACTGTAATTACTACTGATGATGTAACCTTTGCTGGGGTGAGGTCACAGAAGATGATGCCAAGCTCATGGACGTGAAGTAGGCCGCTCACAAGGTCGATTCCAAATTCCTGTACTACATCCTCTGGCAGGTGCTTGTCCTGGGCAATCACGGCATCCAATGAGCCCCCTTCCAAATAGCACACACAGAAATTAGCCTTGAGACAACACATTAAGTTGTACAACATGTGATGAGGGACTACTTAGCAATACAGATGGATGCAGAGGATGATGGAAAACCCATGGCAGGACAGGTTAAACAACTTGAAAAGCTGGCTTCATGTTTTAACTTATTTCTGGAATGTTACTCCTATGACGCTAGACGTGCTACATTCACCAAGGAGGGCGTGTGATGCAGCTGTCACGCCAACCGCATGGCGGCGGCTGGCGTGCTGCTGCTGCTGCAGTGTCATGCTGACATGCACGACGTCTTCGGCAACAACCTCGCAACAACTGTGCCCTGCAGCGGCTGGAGCTGGGTGTTTTCCAGCGTTACGAATGACGTTGCCAGTAAGCACGTGCAGTGGGAGGAGAGGGCTTCTATGTATTAAAGGCAAAGTGGATGAGCATAGCTCCACCCATGCCAGTATGCAGTTTCTTTTCGGAGGCTCATCATCGAGCGTTATCGAGTGCTCGCTATACAAGGCTTCCACAAGGCTGTACAAGTGAGTCAAGTTTATGTTAACTTTGGTGTATTTTCCTGATTTAAATAATACGTTTTATATGTTCCTCATTTTAACGCGCGTGGGCTGCAGCTCCCTTTGTTAAGCGTATTTATTTAGCTTTAATTTGTTGTACATTTGTCATTTTTCATCTGTTCCTTTTCTCTTTGGTTGGTGGTTTGTTTCTTTGTAACTTTGGTGTTTGTTTTTGTTGTCTGCAATGCTCTTGTTGCTTGTTTTTGTCTGTTTTGCGCGGCCTACTCCTGGCCCAGTTTCTGTAAGTCCTGCCTTGCCTAAACTCGCCTCGTGGTGTTGCCCAGGTGTCGCGTGTGGAAGTTGTGTTGTTGTTGTTGTGGGTGGCTGCATTTTTTCTTTGCTGTTGAATGTGTCTTATTTTTCTTTGTTCTTATGCTTCAATGTTGTTTGATTTGGATTGG